>JAPWTK010000036.1:980000-1450000 GCA_029963805.1 Aromia moschata
AATAAACACAATACAATTAATGATATTGAATGTTATGTTTATCTTTCTTGTATTTATGATAATTAATTTTTCTTATTCTTATACTTATAAAGTCGTGTTGAACTCTGCTTCATAGTAAGATACTCGGTAAGATGTATTCATAAATCACAACATATACCACGAAGATAAAGTTGAAAGCACAAGCAAAAAAGGCTCATTCGTTAAAATGTTTGTATGTATATATAATGTTTATCAGTTTTATTTGCATGATTTTAGGATACATCACATCGTGAAAAACATTTTATTGCTTTATTTTTTTAACTTACAAATAAGTGCCTTAAAAACTTCGTAAAAATAATACGGTCATAAAAGTGTGTTTGAACTATTCGTCGACTAGTGCCTGATAATTCAACAAAAATATGCAAGAAAAATATGTCTAGGTATATTTATACAAGTTGTTTCCTAACGTCATGTCATTGCCTCAAACCATCCATTTGATTCCCCACAAAAAAAAAAAACATTTTTCCCCCCCACAAGGCTCTTCCCAAAAAAAATATAAATTTTTTAAATTTAAAAAAAAACATAAGAAATGACTTTGAAGTTGAAAGCATCGCTTGGTGAGCCTGAATTCCGAACATGAATTTCTTCCAAGATCTTGTGTCATATTACGATCATGATGGCCGTAGTACTTAAAGAACACAATTTTCGAAATTCCTATTACTTATTAGTTGATCTACGACAATATAGAATTTTGGAAAAATTAATAAATAATATTAACACTACTTGGGACCAATGGAAACAATGCGGGGCCTATATTCAACAATTTTTGAACTAAAATGTTTGTTCTGAATTTTTTTTTCAAGTAAGATGACCATTTTTCTCATTTTGTCTTTCAATTAACCCATTTTAAAAGCAATAAATAAAAAAAAGATGAATTTTCTAGGATTTAAACCCAGGACATCAGAATCAAAGTCAAACAATTAACCATTTTACCAAATTGCCTACAGCTCAAGCTGTCAAAAAATTGTCTACATGACAGAAATATTGTGAAAAATTTTGCTGACATACTATTTTTTTCCACGGTCAACTCGTTATAGTTACAATGAGACACAGTACGACTAAATTTGAGTTAATGGCATAAATGTTATTGTCTTTAAATAAAAAAATATTCCTAGCCACCACTAAATATCTCAACTATTATTTATTTATTTATCTATTTGAATTACACAGCACATACCCAAGTACAGAGCAGACATTTCAAGATGAAGTTAAACAGTAAGATTTTATATCGTTAATTTTTTTTTATTTTTATTATTTTAATATTACAGTACACGAAAATATGTCAAAACCAAGAGAGTTTGTTATGTGACATATGGTATAAAACGGAAAATTTTTCAGAATATTTGTTCGGGGTGCATATATATAAAATATGTCAGAACTTCTCGACGCAATCCTTGAAACATAGATATTGAACATCTCCAGTAAATTCGGCGGATCAATTATACTGTGTATTATTTTAAATACGAGTACACAGCACACTAGTAATCACGTCTCGTAGATAGGCTTGAAAATCCATGGTTAGGTAAGAGTTGACCATATGGTGTGCCTATTGGAGGATAAATACCATCAATTTTCAAACTAAGCAACAAAAAAAATACCTTTGTATAGCTTCTATGCGATCAGCATGATATTGATATAATGGACTCCATACTACTGAACCATATTCTAGCTTGGACCTTATGAAAGCATAGTACAGAGTTTTTCATGTTGACAACTGTTTAAAATTTCGACTACAACGTGCGATTAATCCGTACATGCGAAATGCAGCTGCAACAGTCTTATCAATGTGGCCACTGAAAGAAAGTGTAGTGTCAAATACTACCCCAATATCTGTAAAAGTATCAGGTCTTCGAAGAGAGGCATTTTCTATTTTATAATTAAAACGTAATGGATTCGTTTTCAGAGTAAAATACATTATTTTACATTTAGTGAGGTTGAGCGTTAAATTATTTTTCTTGCGCCATTCCACAACGTGCTGCAAGTTTGCTGAAAGGTTTTCGCAGTCTCCAGTTTCTGTAACTCGGCTGTATAATTTTAAGTGATCAGCATATAACAAGTAATTAACCGTAATCACATCGCCAATATCATTGATGAAAATATTGAATACTAGTGGTCCTAAGTTTGAACCTTGGGGTACACTAGAAGAAGCCGTATATTCCGTATATTATCACAAAACATGACAGCCATATTGGAAAAAATTTAGCTGACACAAACATAGTCGTTGTAACTAAATTTGAATTAATGGCTTAAATTGTATTGCCTTTAAATGAAAACATTATGGTCACCACTGAATATCTCAACTATTATCACAAAACAGCTTAAAAATCATCGTCAATTAAATCATGGCGCCGGAAGTCCTTCTCTTTTTCTGAATCGATTCGATTCAGACACTACTTCAACGCGTGCAGATACAAACAGCCGCGTCGCATTGACTTTTCGACAAGGCTGCGACGGAAAAAAATCGCGATTCTTGTTCCGTCGCCTCGTCTACACATTGTAAACAAATTTAGGTAGGTCGAATTAAGTAATATGTATGTATGTGGAGCAAACGGCGTCTTTAATATTCATCGGGTATGCTCGAGGTCGGCGACCCGTACCGCAACAACAATAAAAATTATTAATGCCAAATCGAAAATCGTCGAACAAAAGTGATACACTTCTATGTGGCACCGTGCCGCCGTTATTATTTTTTTTCTTTTTCAACAATAGAAGCCGTATAGGCAACGAGGAAGCGGAGGCAATGCATAGGACGTCTAGTGGCCGGTGCACGGCGACCTGACCTCGGCCAAAATCGAGGCGGAGGTCTTTGACCTGCCGAAACCTTCTTCGAGCCGTTTTTATTTTTGTTATTATGCATTAGACGGTGCGGGGTCATTCACTTGGGCAGAATAGTCCTGTTGTTGTAACGAATGTCATCGCGAAATCAGGGTGACGTACAAATTTAAAAATAAATTTATGTATACGATTTGCTATCTCGTAACGGTTATTGTTTATAAAAAATTTACAGAATCGTCCAAATCAGTGGTCGGCAAATCGTGGCTCGCGAGCCACATGTGGCTCTTTAGCCCCTTGAGTATGGGCTGTGCCGCAAAAGACCACGTGCGGGTGATAATGGCGGTTAACCGATTAAGGCCCAAACAAACACAATTTTTCGTCCTTTTTGGAGCGTCAATCTCGAAGAGAAATTAATGAATTCACTCAATAAAAACCACTTATCCTAATGTTTTCGGATGTGTGATCTTTCGATTTTCGGAGTCAGAATTGTGATTAAGTGCTCTAGAAAAAAATATGGCTGACTTTATGGAGAAAAGTACTGAGAATTTTTATATAATTGATTTTGTATATTTTTTTTAGTCCAAAAAATACTCTAAGCTACAGTTGGACAGGATTGTGGAGGGAGGTGGAGAGTTGGAGTTGATGATAGAATTTTTTTTGCCGACCTCAACTGAGTCTAATCTTTTCAAAATGGCGGACATTGCATAAAATCTCATGAAATATGAATTTTTTCTCTAGTATTAACGAGAAAATAATGTTATTGTGAGTTTTTCTTGATCCACAGTCATTTTCCTCAATTAAAACAATACTACAGAATATATTTGACTAAATTTTCAATTTTCAATGATGGCGGATTCAAAATGGCGGCCGGATTTCTCAATAAATGGCGCGTTTTTCATTATAAAAAGTAAATAGGAGTTTGTAATTATACTTTTCCTATGTCATGTCATGTTTTAGTAACATTTTGAGTTATTCCTGGTAAAAAAAGTCTGAAATCCAAGATGGCGGACATCATTCTTGAAAATTCAAAATTTGAAAACGGAAAAATTTCAGTCATATCTTACGTAGAATTCTGCTGGAAAATGTCCTCTCAATATTTTTCTTAAAAAATGCGTTCTATCTGAGTAAAAAAATTGTTTGTCATCTTAACCTCAAAACGAGGTTTTTTTCCGGTGTTGAGGTTCTCATGATGAAATCATGAGAATTATATATTATGCACTTAGGGATGCTCGGGCGCAAACTACTCGCCGGAAGTACAGAGCCTACTTGTTTCTCGTGGTGCATATACGATTTTTTCTCACACCCACTAGAAAGTACGTTCTACGTACTATTCTTTGAATAAATATGCGAGGAAGTTCCGGAAAAAAATTCGTCAATGCGCCCGAATTCAAAATATATATTTTCTATTTATATGCGGTTCCGAAAAAAAATATTCTTCAATGCGCCTACATCACTAAGTGCATAATATATAATTCTCATGATTTCATCATGAAAACCTCAACACCGGAAAAAATCTCGTTTTGAGTTTAGAATGACAAATAATTTTTTTACACAGATATACTCTTTATGAAAAAGATTGAGAGGACATTTTCCATCAGAATTCTACGTAAAATATGTGTAATTTTTCCGTTTTCAAATTTTGAATTTTTAAGAATGATGTCCGCCATATTGAATCCGCCATCTTGGATTTCAGATTTTTTCACCAGGAATAACTCAAAATGTTACTAAAACATGAGATGACGTAGGAAAAGTATAATTACAAACTCCTATTTACTTTTTTATAATGAAAAACGCGCCATTTATTGAGAAATCCGGCCGCCATTTTGAATCCGCCATCATTGAAAATTGAAAATTTAGTCAAATATATTCTGTAGTATTGTTTTGATTGAGGAAAATGACTGTGGATCAAGAAAAACTCACAATAACATTATTTTCTCGTTAATACTAGAGAAAAATTCAAGTTTCTTGAGGTTTAATGCAATATCCGCCATTTTGAAAAGATTAGAGTCAGTTGAGGTCGGCAAAAAAAATTCTATCATCAACTCCAACTATTGCCTCCCCCTCCCTCCACAATCCGGAGTAGGTTAGAGTACTTTTTGGACTAAAAAAAAATATATAAAAAAATAATCCCCAAATTTTCAGTACTTTTCTCCATAAAGTCAGCCATTTTTTTTCTAGAGAATTTAATCACAATTCTGAAATCGGAAATCGAAAGATCACATCCGAAAACATTAGGATAAGTGGTTTTTATTGAGTGAATTCATTAATTTCCCTTCGAGATTGACGCTCTAGAAAGGACGAAAAATTATGCCCGTTTGGGCGTTAATGGGTTAATATCGTGTATAGCATAAAAAAATAGCGTATGAACTTTACTTAACGAAGTGCGTACGCTATATTGACTTGACTTTCCTATGGGTTTGGTGTTCTTTCCCTTTTCGGTTCTACACATTCCTGCGAACAATCTTTTTCGGCCGTGAACCTCATCAAGAGTAAATTAAGAAGTCGTCTTACTGATGAGAACCTGAAATCGTCCCTAAAACATCAACATGCGAACCTAACTTATCTAAACTTTCTAAGGAGATGCAAGGCCATTGTTCACATTAAGCATTGTCCTTACTAAATTTTATAGATCCTTTATTTACAACTTAATTTATCCAGATACATCAGTCAAATAATACCAGATCATTACTAAGCATTATTATATCAAGTTTTATTCAGTGTTCTTATATATAGTTTAATTAAGACTCGAAGAGTAAAACATTAAGGTAAAAGTCTTAAGATTAAAGACTTAGGCTCTCAATAGACATCTCAATCGTTGTACTTTTGACATTTGGCTCTTTTGCCTAACGAGTTTGCCGACCACTGGTCCAAGTGATACATCCACGATACAGGATACAATGATAACAGATGTAACAAGGAAATTGACGAGACTGTCACTTTATAATTTCCAAAAAAGTAGCAGGTATTTTTTTCAACTAACAATAAATAGTCTAAGGAGGGGAAGCTAACCCTTAAAGTAGCACCCCTAAAATTAATTATTCTTATCAAACCCGCACTCATACAGTGCGAAACAGCCAAATGGAATAAATTATATAAATTATAATTGTGATTAAAAAAAAATAAACTGTGGACTGAAAGTGGTTGTTTTTAAGAAGCAATATGTCATTGTTATCCAGCCTTTTGCACGAGGGGTTTCTATGAGAAATGTAATCGTGGTAACAATGTGTGACAAAAATGTTCAATGTCGTCAACTAAAAATTGGTAACATGCTAGTCTGGTCCTGCTCCTTTGGAACATTCACCTCTACCGACTTATAAACACCAGGTATACGAGGTGTGTAAATTAAGTAATGAGACTAGCAACGTAGCGCCCGATCTAACAACACTGCGGAAACGGAACTTGGAAGGGCGGTAGGTTAACATGTAATGCACCTTCAGTACAAGTTTGAACTTGTTAGAGTCATTTGTTTATTCTTTGTGACTGTTTTCGTAAACCGTTTTTTTTTCTAGTGTGATTTATTTAAAAATTAGTGACATTAATTTTGAGCAACGGTGTGCTATCAGGTTTTGCTTCAGACTTGGGCACAGCGCAACGGATACTTTTGCAAAACTTCAACGCGCCTACGGAGACAGTGTTATTTCAAGAGCCCAGGTTTTTCGGTAGTTTAAGGCATTCTCAGAAAGAAGAGAGTCGATTGAAGATGAACCACGCAGCGGAAGGGCTTCATTTCCAAGAACCGATGGAAATGTCGATAGAATACGGGATCTTGTGCGTTCAGATCGTCGGTTGAGGATCGGGATCAGGAAAGATCGGGGAAGAGTTAAATTTGAATCACAGCACTGTTCATCAGATTTTGACTAAATCGACGAATTGGGGATGAGAAACATCTGTGCAAAAATTATTCCAAAAAAACTTTTCGCAGAAACGAAAGGGCACCAGGAGAGAAAGGAGAAAGTTGTCTTGACTTTCTGGAATCGATTGAAAATGATCCCCATTTAATGGAACATGTGATTACTGGTGATGAGACTTGGATGTTTGAGTACGACACGGAAACCAAGCGCCAAAGCATGGAATGGCACACTTCGAGCTGTCCAAGACCCAAAAAAGCAAGAATGAGTGAAACGAAGATCAAATGCATGCTGACCTGCTTTTTTGCTAGCCAGGAAATTGTCTACAAAGAGTTTGCCTCCAGGCCAAACAGTAAGTCAACACTTTTAAAGAGAGGTTCTTGAAAAACTTGGGAAAAACAAAAAAAGTAAAAATAAAAATAAAAACATTCCTGTGGCCCCTCAGCTTCCTTATTCGCCTGACTTAAGTGCTTGTGACTTTTTTCTTCCCATCATTGAAAAATAACCTCAAAGGACGTCATTTTGCGACCATAGAAAACGTTCAAGCGGCTGTAATCGACCAGCTGAAGGGTATTCCAGTATATGAGTTCCAGTACTGCTATGAGGAATGGAAGAACCGTCTCCAGCGCTGTGTGGCTTCCCAAGGAAGTTATTTTAAAGGAGACAATACTGAATTCTATGTGAATAAAAAATAAATAAAAAACCAGCCTCATTACTTAATTTACACACCTCGTATACGTCAATGCTCAAAAGAACGTTTATAGAATTTAAAAGTCTTCTATAGTATGCAGTGTGAAGAGCCGTTTCTATTTTGACATTTTGGTGAAGGAACCGGTGAAAATTGAGAATTATGATTTATTCTTATTTAATGTTGAGTACTATGATAATTAGTGATGATTTATGATATAAGGCTATGATACTTCCCATTGTTAAACCCAGACACCTACCTCAAAATGTAATAATACGTACATCTCCATAAACGTGTATGTTATTGAGAATATAATTAGTTAGAAATTGTCCGAATTAGTATTTACATATCTAGTTTTTTTATTACACATTTGATAATTAACACGTTAACGACCAAGCGGTCGTAAGTGTCCGATTTTACATTATCCTTAAAAGACAGCGGTCTTTTAGATCTTACAAGCAAACTGTCTCTCAACTGACCCTTAAAGTTAAATCAGTTTCGCCCCGTAGGCTGTTTATTAGCAGCTAAAAAAATACATGCCACTTAATTTTAAACGCTCTACAACCTCCTGAAATTTTATGAAAACCGGAGAGGGACTGTTTCGTCACTTTGCTTGTTAGATGCGTCATTTGGCGAAAACGATCAATTTTATAAAAACACTCAATCAAAATATATACACAAAACAAATTGGTGCCTACAGTATTTCACACTTCATCACGATTTTGCAGTTACATTCATCTTTCATCTCCCTAATTTTACAATTACATTTGTAAGAGAGATAATTAATCAATTTAGGATGACAATTTCGAATTTTGACTGAAATTTATTTGGAATACTGTCCTTAATTGATAAATTAAAGACAGTTACATAACTGTAGCTGGGCTGGCTGACGGATATAAAGAGACATAAAAAAACGTCATCAACTATGGTTATGAACGAGAGAGATGGAAATAGCGGTCATGTCTAAGCTTTTCGTTTAAGTGACTGTCACAATTTCTAAAATAAACAATGGCTGTCATATGATGTGACAGTCTTCACAAGTAAATAAGGTTATAAATCCGATTGAGTACAGAAATACGTCTTTTTTTCTTGGCCAACTTTGATGACGTTTTTTTTTTTTTGGATGGCTCGTTAGTAATCCAAATGCGATTTTAGTTGATGTCAGATACTGATTGGTTGATACTTTACTAGGTTGTTTTTTACTCTGACAAATTTTAAACTGAAATATGTATGTGACAGGTGAGGTATTCAATATAAAAGTTCTAATTATTTCAATTCTGAGCAACAATATTTTTCGGGGACAGAAAACGCCTCAACATATACATAAAATAATAATAATAAGTGTCAACATATACAAAATGAGTTCAGACTTCCCTATTTTATAGCGTAATCCAGGCTTGTACCTGCCTCTATCCGACCCAAGTGTGGTTTTTAAGGACAAAATCAGAGTATTATTTTTACGAAAAAAGCTGAAGGTCGGAAAACCATTACAATAATATTATTGCAATTATTATTGCCGGAATTATTTCTGACGCATCTAGTAGCTATAGTGAACGTGTCTGGTGAACTTTCACCAACCGGGTCTTTCACCAAAAGACCAAAATAGAAACGGCTCTTGTAACATTGCATATTATATGTAACTTTCAAATTTTAAAAACGCACTTACCTACACATTGGTGGTGTTTATAAGTCGACAGAGGTTATTGTTCCAAAGAAGCAAGACTAGTCTAGCAAGTTAACAATCATTGGTTGACAACATTGAACATTTTGTCACACATTGGTGTGATAAATGTTTATTTCAAGAAGAAAAAGTTTTGTTGCGTTTCTGACTGAAACTGCTTGCGCACAAGGCAGGATGACAATGACAAATTGCTTCCTAGAAAAACAACAAGTAATGGAATTCACTGACAACAAATTGAGTCCACAGTTCGAGAAATTACGGCGAATATAGATGATTTGCAACGTGATAATGACATCGATATATTATAAAGTTGAATTCCAAGATGGTCAATCAAAAGTCAAAAGAAAGTCAATCCAAAAGCAAAACTACATTTGACACAAAAAAAAATCGAAAAATTAACTTTCTGATAAAAATATCGGCATATATTCTTAAGAGAAAATCGTTTAATAAATTGTTAGAAGATTTGTTTTAAGTTTTCTGTTAAAGTTCCTTGAGTTGCACTTTTTGGTAGTCTGTCTTAAACTCGGTGTCGAATTAATTACATGTCATCTACCCGCGTATTGACTTCAGTTTATTGTTTATAAATCAAAGAATTAAAATGTAGTTTTGAATATTGCATGGTAAAACTGTTTATTCTATTTATGTAATTCTGGTTAGTGGTAGCTGGTGGAATTTAAAATTACATATCGTATTTTCGTAAGGAGGCATGGAATCTACGCCAGAGGGGTTATTACTAAACTAAATGGAAGGCTAGAACATACAAAAAAAGTTCAAGGTTTTTCATTCTTTTTTTTTTAAATACCATGTGAGTATAAAAACTTTTTTAATGGTTTTACAAAATTTTCATTTTTCTCAAGGTAAGTATAGCTTTACAAAACCCCCGAAACGAAATGATGGTGATGGTGAACTAACGATGGTGATGGTGAAATGATGGTGAACTAATAATTAAGAACTTAAGAAATTACAAATTTCGAAAAAAAATATCGTGAATAAAAGACTGTTTTTCATGATGATAAGAAAATATAGTACATAAATATCGATTATCTTGCAGTCCAGTTCCAAGATTTTTTGTGTTTTTTTTGGGCAGACATTTTTTTAAAACATTTTTGATAAGCGTCGTTTGAACTTTTTTTTGCTATTCTAGTCTTTCATTCTAGCTTTAGGGGATTATTACTAGACCTAAGTAGAAGGCTATAATGGCAAAAAAATCTTCAGCAGATACTTGCGAATTTTTTTTTTTCTAAAAATTGCTGCCTCCCCTGAAAATCTTGGAAACGACTTTTATACTTGTGATTTTCCCGAAATTTTGAGATCTGTAAAAGATGGTAATTTGAATTTTTATTTCATCCCAACATTTCGTCTGAGGTTTTACAAGTTGTATTTTTAAGCAAAATGAGAACTTTGCAAAAATCACAAGTATAAAGATTGTATTCAGTCGATTATGAAAAAAAAAATATTTCGCAAATATTTTGCAAGCCGTTTTTAAGATCTTCAGGGGAGGCATTTTTGAAAAAAATAAATTCGCAAGTTTCCCCTGAAGATTTTTTTGCCATTATAGCCTTCTACTTAGGTCTAGTAATCACCCCTAAAATATGGTATGGGTCCCATGCCTCTTTACGGAAATACGAGCATGTCAAATTCCACCGGCAGCCACTGGTTATTACTATAGAGTAATAACCCCCTATACAATAATAAATCTGGTATGGGTCCCAGGCTTCCTTACGAAAATACAGGCATTTCATATTCCAACATTATTGATTAATATATTGTATTTTTCAGTGTTGGGAAAAAAATATATTTTTTTATTTAGAGGGTTAAACGAGCATTAAACCCATTTCCAAAGACTGGAATTAAACCCAAACACCCAAAGACGATTTTTGAACTGTTTGAGCTGATCAAAACTGTTTAAGTATATTATTTCAGTTTTGCAATTTTTATAATTGCCATTTGAGGTTATGTATAACGGCGCTTAATTTAAATTCGGAAAATACTGGGTCTAAACGAAAAGACTGGGCCTGGTTTAAACCCTCGCCTCGCTTGGTTTCAAACCTTCTAAAGGTGTAAACTCCTGGCACAAAACTGGGCATTTTGATTATTTCGACGCATTTTAAAGGTACTTTACGAAAAAGCAATGGGTTTAAATCTTCTAAAGGGTTCAAACCACTGGCACAACTCTGGACTTTTCATTATTTTAACGTATTTTGAATGCACTTAACGAAAACCACAGTTGGATCCTGGTTCTGCCGACTATCCCTTTACCTCTGATCGAGTTGGCGCTCTTCCTCTCGCCCTTCTCGTCGACGGGCTGCGGCGGCGGCGTCGTCGAGTCCGCCGAGGAGGTGTTGTCCGGCCTCACCACCTCCCTGCCGTCCACCGTAGTCCAGCTGTCCCCACCACTGAACAACTCTTGAAATGCGTCCATCTTACAGCGCGAAAAAACGTCCGATCACCAGCACCTTCTGAGCGTGCCTCGGACCGGCGCATGGCCGACGTTTCGACCCCGCGACGCTCGCCCCCTTCAAGCACTCTCACGCGCGGTCTATCGAAGGCGATTCTCGGGCGAAACAAAAAAAAATCACATCACATTCGGCACTACGTGGGCGATCTCTGCTCGGCTGGATCGGGTAGGTCGGTCACGTCCACTTCCATCCTACCTGGAGACAAAATCGGCAAAAAAAACACGCGACGAAGACTTGCGGTGTCGGGTGACCGCGTTCCGAATGAACGGGGTGCGAGTCGCGGCGCTCGTTTAAATTAGCCACGCGAAGATTCTACGCGAATCGCAGACCGTTCATTCTGAGGTGTTCGCCATGAGATGCGCGACGGGTGCGCGCGAGAAATTGCAGGTTAGAAACGCGTCGCGACGTCGATAGATTTTCGGGACGGGCCCGCGTCAGTGATAAGGCGCCGGGTCATTGGTAAAATTCGACGCGGAGTGAAATATTTCTCATCGCCGGGGGGTCGACGACCTTCCAGCGCGCGGGTATCGCCTCCTAATTTAATTAACACCCGGAGGTGTACGCGCACACTTAAAAATGCCCGCGACCGAACGGCGAGCCGAAATTTTCGGGCGAAACGGAAAAATCAACGGCCGAACGGCCCGATGACGTCGCGCGTAAATAGAGGTTCATCAAACCGCTTTACGATTTTAAGGAGGTCGTTCAACCCGTCCGATTTTCGTCATGCCATACGTAACGACCGATCGGATCGCGCGGAAGATGAGTTATCCGGGCGTACGAGCGGAAAACCTCGTGTTGCCATTCACGACTCTCCGAGCGATTAGAGCCCGTGGTTTTATTAACGTTTACGAGCGAATTAGGCGCTTGGAAGGCGATAAAAATTTCGTCACCTACACCCGTCCGGCGCTGTAAATAAAAGTGTTTTTATGCGACGTTAGAAATCTCGGTTACTCGATTCGCGGGGTGTCGGAGGGAGGAAAATTCGGGGGGTTTTAAAAATATCGTGCGCGCCTTATCGAGCGGCAAACGGGGCGCTAAGACGGCGCACGGCTAGTCTGGACCCGCTCGGCGACTAGCGGTCCGCGTTTGGAGGCGCGGTGCAAGCCGTTGAACCCGAGGTTGTTCACCGCCGAATATGGTTGAGCGATAGATGTGATCGTTAATAATTCCCGGGAAGGCTAAAAAAGTGACCGCCCAGCTGAGAAATGTCGACTATTTGGATCCGAATTTTTTTCCTCTACGCTGCCCGCATGCACGCATCGAGACCAGGAACGCGGGTCTCGCGTCTATTCTTACGCGAAATGTGAACGACCGATTACGAATACGAGATAACGCGCGACAACAATGCGTTTATCCGCGGTGAATTCGAGGTTGTTTGTTACGCGGAAAAATCGGAATTCGGCGGACAATTAGCGAACGTTATCTAAGTTTTCATTTCATAATTACTACTCAATGCTGCGTGCGTGTGCGATTCTATTCGCGGTCCTCTTATGTTCCGTCGTCTTGGGTGATGCGAGAATGCAATTGCGAAACACTTCCACTAATAAACCGCGTGCGTCCTCCGCGCTGCGGGAAAACTCGCGCGCGCTGCGAAAAAAAACGGATCGCCACCTGTCCGAAATAATCGGCACTAAGCCGCGAGCGATACCGAATTAGATAACGCGCGCGTGTCGATCCCTTTTTTTTACAAAAATAAACACCGGCTCGTACGTATCGTCACTGCCCGTTCGCGGTGCACCTAGTAGGAGAGTCACTGATCCCGCACACGCGAAATTCGAAAACGCACCACGGCTAATCGCCGCGCATTTTGGACATTTTTTTAAGAAAGTCCGTCCTAGCAAATCGTCCGTGGATCTGTGTAGTAACGGCGGAATGTGCCGCGATCAGAGACGGGCGCGCGGCGTCTCCGTCCTTGTCTGGCGCGCGGCCGGCCGCGCGGGACGTACGTCGCAGCGCCGGCCCGGTGACGTAGTCAGTCCCCACTCGGCCCGAGCGGTTCGTTGACCCCGTCATATACACTACGATTGTGTGTGTGTGTGTGTGTGTACTCTTCGGACGTTATTGTTCGATATCGAAACGCGGCGTTTTTTTTGGCGTCTGAAAATGTACGGGTTTTCTCTCGTTGGAAAAGCGGCGGGTCCTGAGAAAAGCGTGAGATGCATTTTGGGGTCGCGAAGGAGGCTGCGAGATAAGGCAGGTGTACAATGCGCCGCGCGCCTCGAAGATAACGCGAGACGTTGACATCGGGGACGTAATTCTTAGTTTACGTATCCACCGATTGCGTTTATCGGAAGTTAATTGATATGGGGGGGGGGGGAGGAAATGTATCCGATCTAATATCTCCATATTTTACCATTTTACTTTATTTAGTAGTAAGTCTATTTTGCATTGAAAGGACGCTAAAAGATTTTAGGATCCGCCAAAAAGTATGCAGCTTCGTCAAAAAGTATGCATCTTCTCCAAAAAAGTATGCATCGTATAGGTTTTTTCACCATAAGTTATCAAACAGTCGTTATATTACATCGATATAAAGTAATGTGTATGTGTATTAAAAATAAAACAATTAACTATTTGAGGTAAAAAATGCTCAACATTTAATATTACTACCTTTATACAATACTAGCTGAAGCAGAGCTTGCCAAAAATAAGCAGATCGCAATGGTCGGGCATTAAGAACGAGATAAAGCTTGGTTACCATTATGACTCGACCAATGTCATTCTTTGGTCAGTACGTTTCATTACTCCGTTTGGAATTTATACTTCTTCATTCAGTATTAAGTGTATTTTGCATTGAGAGGATGCTAAAGGTTTTAGAACGCGCCAAAAAGTATGCATTGTAAATAGGCTTTTTCACAATTAATTATCAATTATAGTCATTATATTACATCGATATAAAGTAACGTGTGAGTGTATTAAAAATAAAACGATTAACTATTTTGAGGTAAAAAATGATCAACATTTAATATTACTACCTTTTTTACAATACTAGCTGAGGCAGAGCATGACAAAAGTGAGCATCCGCGAGCATAGCTATCTAGATATTTTAGAACGAGATGAAGCTTGGGACCCATTATGATTAATACTCTACAAGAATTCGCTAGAAAATAGTAGGTTTGTCATTAAACAAAATCGAATACATGTCATATCCAGCTCGCGCTTGATGCCATGTTTATTGTTCCATGATTTTTTTTTTAAAATAAGTATTCTGTGAATTATCAAATGTATTCCATACTTTTTTTCACACACTGTATAAGCTACGTGCTGAAGATTTTCGTGGTGCCTAAGCCTAGTGAAAACAATTGCATTATATGATAAGTATGAGGAAGTTGATACCTACATAATATTTACTCGTAGTTCCAAAAATAATAACTGAGTAATACGGAAAATTTTAAATATGTATATACATTGTATTCTATGAAAGCCTGGTTCCTTGTGAAATATTTTAATAGGTATGTAACCTGGTATGATTGAATGAATTAATATTTTATATGTGGGAAAAAAATTGGTCTATAGGAAAAAAATCTAAGTAATACGTTTTTTTAGTTATGTATCTCCAAAGTTAAATAAAAAAAAGGTTTTTATTAATAACTCCATGGCAGCTTTCACAATTTTAATAAATTTTGGCTCGTTTATTGGGACCATTTAGATTAGATGTATCACAAAATCTCGACACAATCAATATAATGGACTATAATTTTCCTTGGTCAGGTTGCTCTTAACGCATAGAACTTTTACATGAGTTGAATTTTTATAACGAAAGTGATATCATTAGAAAGATCGCTTTTGGATAACATTAAGACCTTACAGTTGGGGCTTGCTTCTGACATAATCTTGTAGTACCTACTCCTCAGGTATATATACAAGGTGTCCGACGAGGAAGTTTGAACATTGATTCCTTGGACAAAAATAAGGAAAAAAACTTCCAATAGATATAGGTGGCCAAAGTTGCATTACATACTATGATATTTTCGCAATAAAATTTAACAGTGACCTGTCAGAATTTGACTTTTAATATTAATTATCCAATACGGCGATTTTCAATGACAAATCTCTACAAGTTGCCATGGGTCGCTGTAAATCTACTTACAACCCGTTACCCATAGCAACTTGTAAATGGATTGAAATTCGACTAGAAGCTAACAATGTCACACATTTCTAGTAATTACACTGTGCAACTTTGACCATATTTGTGGGATGTTTTTTCTTATCTTTTATCTCGCCGGACACCCTATGTATGATCACATTTCTTAATCTTTTTTTAAAAATCCCCAGTCGAGTCTTCAGAAATTAACATTGATATAGAACGTTAACATTTCATAGAACTTTTTGGTGTTTTTTACCGTGAACTGGTGTTTTTTATATCAAAGAAGTTGGTAATCTATGGGAGAAGTTTGCTTGCAAAAATTCAGTTTTGCAAAATTTTTATTAGCGGTGGTTTTTGAATTGAACGATTCAATTGTAAGAAATGTGACTATTTTCGACAAATCAAACGAGTTCAACCACGCTAAAAAGTGTAAAACAGAGATCGCCACAGACGAAAAAGTAAAAGTAAAGAATCTGCCATAACTGATCGCGCAAATTAGTAATACTTGAATACACGATTGCCAAGTGAGATTTTTGCGCCAAGAAATATATGAGACATGACGCATCGAGCATCTCGACCGGGCCAAATCTGACTTGCTCCGCGCTAACAACATTCATCTTGAGACTAATTAAATCTTTGTACCTTTTTTTCGCTCTCGGTATTTTTACAGCAATAAATAAAAATACACGGCGAAATCTGCTCTGAGCGATTACATCCACATGAATACAAGAATGAAAAAAGAATATTTGAAGCGGCCGGAGCATTATTAGCTAAACAACAAATTTTGACGCAATTTCCCGAGACATTTCGATTTTAATTCACTGTATTTTCGTGTAATAACTGAATATACAGGGTGAACAATTTTGAACAAGGTTGACTAACAGGATCTTCGTCAAAAATGCTATATCACTGCGAGAATCTTCTAGATACTTTCTTGAGGAAATTTGGCAAATTCTTCAGAAAATTCAAATTCAGATATCAGACATTCCTGAAGAAATTTAGCAAATGAAATATTACAAATTGATAGAGATGAGTTTATTAATCGATCAGGCTACCGTCATATTGTTAGTGGAGAACACTTTGCTTTAATTTTATTTTGTTTGTTACAGTAAATTAAAATAAAAGATCAACCTATCTTGGGGGAAACTACGTCAAAAATGTTTGTTTAGCGAATAATAAATGGACGTACTATATAGATACATAGTATATCGAAAGTATTAAATGCTGTTGTTTATTTATTCATCCATCATAACTACCCTAAAGCTAGATTTGAAACGAGCTGTCACTTGCCATAGGGTCCCATTTAGGATTTTTTTTTTACTTTTGACTAGCACTGTATATTATTATTTAAAACTGCTTTGTTTAAACCATATTCAATTCTAACCAATATATACAGTGGTCGCCAAAAAAAATTGCAGCAAATGTAAAAAAAGTTTATTTCGGGTTTTTTTTAATAAATTATTCAAGCAATTGTTTCCAAAAAATTTTGAAACAAAGTTGCATTTGGTGCAAACGTTTTGACGGTTACTGCATAAACAGGACAATTTAATACATTTAAAGATAAACATTTCTGTTTTCCTTACGGTGCGAAATATTTTTTTGTTCGAGAATTCCGTGACATTAATAAATAATAAAAATAATCAGAAAGCACGTTGTGGGTTTCCCTGACATTTTAAAAAATACTTACAAGATATATAACTCAAAAATTTTTAACAACGTCTCTTCAACGTCTGTTCATTAAAAACATGATACTTAATAATTCCATTTTCTTAGCTGATTAGGTATGAGAAAGAAGATTCCTTGAAGAAGTAGATTTTACTTTTTTTTTTTTGAAAAGGAGAATGGAAGAGGACAGGTTTGGAATTAATCACTGATCTAAATGTCGTATCCTACAATATCTATATTTGGTTCATTTAAATCGCAGATAAAATAGGGGCCAAATAAAGCCTCATAGCCCTATAAATTGGCCACGTATTGTAAAATTTTCCTTCATATACAGGCTGTTCCACGACGACCACGAGTTATCCAGATCTGGGAATGGGCTTGGACAATTTTTATTATAAATTTGGTGTGCGGGGGTTTTGGAACATTCTGAATTCAGGGCACTTTCAGGGCACTTTGAAGTCAGGGGCACTTCCTGTTATACAGGAAATCGCCATCACCATTCTTATTTTCAATGGAACACCCTGTATATTTTGGTATTTTTGAATTCTACGTTAAAATAAATTTTAGGGGTACTTTTATAAGGAATATACCTAACCTGAACGGTTCTTGCAAAATGAGAAAATTTCCAATATTAATTTGGAAAAAACTATCTTATTGAAAAACCTAGAAAATTGTTTCTACATAATCCACGGAATAGATATTTAACACGTGTCAACAGTAAAGCAAGCGTTACTTATTGAAACATTCAGTCCTCAATTTTTTTATACAGAGTGTCGGGTGTCTTAAAAGCTTTGTTATTTCAAATGGAACGCCCTGTAATTTTTTTAATAGAACATTTACAGGGACCATAAATGGACTGAATAATATCTGGACTAATGCCCAGACTTCAAAATATAATCATTAAATTCAGAATGTTCCAAAACCCCCGCACACAATTTTTTTAAAAATCGTCCGAGCTCATTCCCAGATCTCTTGGTCCTCGTGACAACATACATTATATACAGACAACAGCCTGTATATACATATAATATATTTTTGATGTAAATTATAAATACCAACTTAACCCATATACTAAACGCCTTTTTATCTTGCAAATTTATCCCGGCTCCGTTCCATTTAGCCTTTTAAAATAAAACTGTTGGCTAATTTACGACATAAGTAATCGCTTATTGAAATTAACATGAAAAAATATTCTGAAATTTGCCGGAATTATTATGCCACCGGCGAAAGTTTCACAGCAATCCGCGCTGAACAGACAGCTGGCAGCTGTTTTGGAAGATTTACTTTAAAAAAAATCCAAAAACTAAATGAGTCTGACGCAACGAGTTTAAATAAAATTCGTACTGCATTCGTTGCGTGCGAGTTTTCTCTGATATTTGCAATATTCCGACAGAGAGGAAACTGTTAAGTACTTAGAAAAGAGAGATTTACATTAACAAATTTACGTACAGGGCGGATTCGTGAGAATTGCCACTTCCCTTTCCTTCGTCATTTTTACAGTTAAACAATTGAAAGAAAAATATGGCTGTTATGCAGTTACTGGTATAGAATACTCTGTATTCTTCTTATTTGAATCCCGCTTGTTGTGTTGCTTCCAACGATAAGTGTACCATATGTCGTTGTTCCTTCTATGTATTTTTGAAATATAATGCTACAAAAATATAAAATAATATATTCGCAAATATGGCTTCATTTATAGAATGTTGTAGATAGTTGCTCTTGTATTTGTTTTATCAACAATAATTTAAGGTGTTAAATTTAAAAAAAAAAAACATACAGGGAAAAAACAATATTGTGTTGACTATTGTGATGATTAAAATTAGAAAACATGATTTTTCTTTTCTACTTGATACTCTATTTTCTTAGCCAAAAGACTTTGAACTAAATTTAGTTCAAAGCAATCTTGAGATAGACATAAAGGAAAAAATGCTACAAATAAAGGAAAAAAATGCGTTTAACTTTACATCGAGCTTATAATTGCCTGTTGATCAAAGAAAATATCTACATACATACGTATTAGATAAATTGATATTACTTTATCAGAAATATTTAGATAGATGTAATATTTTTTAACATTGTAAAAGATGTATTACTTTATTACAATGACATCGTTTTCAAATTCGCGTAATTCAGGAGTGATTGACCTATTTTGATGCGGTTTTCCGATTCTCAGATTTCATTCTTTCGAGAAACTAATAAACCATAACAGATTATGAATTATGACATATCTGAAGTATATTTCAGAGAACTACAGAATAGAGGTGGGTAATCTAAAAGCATAAAAACTTAATTCTGCGAGCACTTTATAAAAAAAAGTCTTACAAACGATATTGTTTATTAAATGTCAATTACAATCAGACACACAAAATTATATAATTATGTTTCTTAATGTATGTATCTAATATCAGAAATATAGCAGGAGGAGAATTGAAACCTTGGGCGTACAAATTCATATATGTGTGTACTTAAAAAAATTTCTACCTTTGTAACAATTTACAGTGAGCTGATTATTCGCGGATAGTGGGTTGGAAGATGAGCGCATATAAGTAGAGTAGCCAACAAGATCTCCTGATTTGACTCCTCTTGATTTTTTCTTTTGGGGTCACCTCTAATGTCTGTTTAAATAATTTAATAACCTGATACTGACTTTACTGTACTGACGCTTTGAAAGAAATACTTTGGAGTGAAGTAAGGCTACTTTGACCGAAAATAGTAAATATCGGTTTTAGAGGAATAATTTCAATAAGGCCTTGGTTACTGCCAGAAAAGAAATGGTATTGCTGTTTGACCATTTAATGTAATGCTCCATTAAAATTTGTTGCCCAGGAAAATGAGAATTGAAAGTTACAAAAAAAAATATTTCCATTATCGATGACCTCCTCTGAATGAAAAAAATCGATGACGTCATATAGAAAAAAGTGGTGACGTCACTACTATTTCTAATTATAGCATACGACGTGCATTTGAAAATAAGAATTGAAAAGAATTGTCCGAGAATTTTTCCGAGAATGGCTTTAGTTTGGAAACTATAGAATATATGCAAACCATATATTTGTAC
The DNA here is from genome assembly GCA_029963805.1 of Aromia moschata. Lineage (NCBI taxonomy): Eukaryota > Metazoa > Arthropoda > Insecta > Coleoptera > Cerambycidae > Aromia > Aromia moschata. Next base: position 1,000,298 of record JAPWTK010000036.1, read on the forward strand.
GTCCTCACTGCATAATCCAAATTATAATATACCGACAAGGACATTACCTTTTAACTTTATTAATTATTTCCCTTCACCTTACAATTTTAACTACAAAATGTACTCTCAAAGATGCAATTATATCCAATCTAGCAACATATTTACAGACCCAGTGCAAACTAAGAGATTAGTGACTAACTTGGAAAATTGTTTAATGTAGTTAATGAACAGCCCCTAAATATAATGAAAATTTACGTTCCACTTAAGCCCTCTAACACTGGGATGCCGACTATCAAAGACCCTTCATCCTCTGAAATATTAAACAGTTGCTTTTTTTCTGGAAGTTTTATTGTGACCTAAATTAAGAGCCACCTACATAGTAACCCCGTTATTTGTTGTTTGTTTTCTAAATCTATTTTTATCAACCCTTTCACATACGTGTTTATATTCACGTAAATTTAATAAACAGTTTTTCCTTGGTGGCACTATATCAGATCAATAACTAAAATTGTAGGATACGTTGTGAAGAAAATAAGTTGCATCACATTGCATCATTAGTTGATACATAATGTATATATACGCTATTATAGACTTTTATCTTAATTTATCTTGGAATTAGGTACGCCAAGAAATAATATTGTACTTGATTGATTGGAATATATTCTGTATTTAATATTACAGTTTATAGATAGAGAACCAGCCGAAGGTTTTGGCAGTCATATATCTTTAACTAATTTACATATGTACAAGGGATGATCAAAAAGTTTGAGGACTGATTCTTTTATAAATTTACAAGTTTTTACAAATTTACAAGTACAAACAAACTTACAAGTTTTTGGACATTGTCCCCTTTCAAAGTACTCCCCTTGGGAAGCTATACATTTTTTCCACCTCCGTTTCCACTTCAGGGAAGACTTTGAAAATTCATCTTCTGGAATGCTGTTCACCTCATATAACTCAAGTTCAAGTAACTTGTAAGTTTATATAAAACAGTCCTGGTACCTTTTGATCATCCCTTGTATGTTATAGGAAAATGAGGGGGGTCTGAAATAATGTCAAAGATTTCGTTGATTACAGGTATGCAAACTGGTACTTGTAATAAGTAAGTAGTAATAAGTAAGTACATGTACTTACTTATTACTAGCACATGTGCTAGGTCCTGAAAAAAGTCACTTAAAAAAAAGTACGACAACTGAAACGAGAATTGACAGTATCAAATGCAATCCTTTCAGGAAATGTCCCAACTGAAATAACTAAAGAAATAAATATCTCAGCCATAATAATCAAATAGGCGATAAGGATTGCCAATTGACAACTTCCGTATATGTTCTACGGCTTACAATACCCAGGGCCGCATCTAGGGTCATTTTTAAGGAAGACGATGACATCTGTTCAGGCATCTACTAAATCAAAACAAATCAGAGTGTTTTTTGACTTTAGACCTACTGCAAACACATTGGAAAACAAATTTGACAATCATCAACTAGACCCATTTCAATATCAACATTTTAAACTTGAATCTTGACAGTTTGGAAGCTGTCAAACGCCAGATCTCAAAACAACAATTTAAGGCCTGAACCTGCGAGAAACGTGTTGGCAGGTTCAAGCACCATTTCGAGCACAAGCAAATATAATATGAGAGGAGTGGCTGTCTAGTGACATGGAGAAATTGGTGCGTAAACGCAGTAACGATTAAGAAAGCTGTAGAAGACCACTTAGCATGTAGTGCTGTTAACAAATATTTTTTTAGACATTACCGTATGTGCGTTTGAATTGACGACAAAGTCTACTTTGAGGTCTTATCCATAGATTTATTTATGGTAAGACGGCTCTTACCATACTTTAGCATGGTACCCACGACCTTTAGGTCGTGGTGGTGGAGATGTACAAGAATTAGAAAAACACAAGCTGTTTAGTCTAGTAGTCTCCTCTTCGTCTGACTGTGCTGTAGTGGGATTGAAACACAATGTAGAAGAAGGAGCCCCCATTACATACAGTTATAAATAAATAATTTAAATGTGTTATACACTTAGTAGTGTTTACACAGGTCAAATCGTACAATTTTATAAATAAAAATAACTAGAATACAAAAATAAAATACAAATAACACAAAATACAAAATAAAAATATACATATACAAAAAACGAATATCAATACTAGTCAAAATGAAAGTTTTAGAATTCTCGTTAGGTTACTAAAATCCAAAAGAAAGAAATCATTAATTTCATATAGACGGTTTTCTGTTAGAATTTTTTAAGGAATTGTTTGTACTGGTCAAAATTTAAGTTTCTGATCTCACTGGTAGTGCATTAAAAAGTTTTACCGAATAATAATTTGATCCGTTTCTGGATTTTGTTAGGCGTAGGTATTCCACATCAATGTTATTTCTGTTTCGGGTCAGATGTTCATGAATTAGATTTCGAGGCTTGTATATATGTAAATTAGTTTTAATATGTAGCAAACATTGAAGTGTGTATATGGAGAGTAAGGTCAGTATTTTTAGTGCCTTGAAAATTTCTTTGCAGTCATCTCTATAACCTCAGTTGCCAATAATTCTAACAGCTTTTCTCTGCATTGCAAAAACAGAGGAGCAATATGGTGAAATGCCCCAAACAAACAATGCATATGATATAACTGAATGTATTAAACCATAGTAAGCTGTGAGTAGAGATGTCTGCGAAATTTGGGTAGCCAAGTTTCTTAATAAAAACAGGTTTTTGAAAGCTTTTTTACAAACGAAATTGACATGATGTTCCCAAGACAATTTGTTATCTATTACTCCCAGGAATTTAATAAGTTTGTTAGTTCCACGCTCTTATCGGTGTCAAAATTTTTAAAGTGAATATTGTATTTTCTGTTTTGCCTTGGTTTACTGTTAATTAATTAGCTTTGAACCAATCATCAGTGATAGATTGTATTCTAGACATATCTGCTGGCAATCTATTAATTTCATTATTAGACGAAAGGGAGACAGCTTGTAGATCCAGTAAATACTTCTTAGTAATTATTGCTTTGTGTACCTAATTTGAAGATAAAAGTCTATAGTATCGTAAATATACATTGTGTACGACATTTAATGTACCAGATGTGGCAACCCTTCACTCCTCGTAGATTTGTTGGTCCCTAGGAGCCTACCGCTCCTGGATCCGGCCCTGACCCGCGCGCATACGAGCGATTTAAAAATTCAACAATCAAAACAAACAAGAAAACGGTTAGTTGATTCCCGGCGGGCCTTGCGAAAACATTACGGATCAGGATTCGCCGCGGCCGACTCGGGGCAACCGCCTCCGGCCCGGCATCGAACTCCGCCGAACGCCGCCGATACGTTACATGTGTTCTCCGTAAGTAGGTCACTGAGACCGAGTCGCTAGTTGGGTCATTGCTCCGAGTCGATCGCGCGGCGAAGCCGCTGATGCCCCGTCGGACATCTAGTCGCCGGACGGCTGCGCTCAACGCGGCATTCGACTGTTCGCGAGGCATGGCACGCCGCGATTCTCGCTGAAAAGATCGTGTCGCGGATCACTGCGATGATGTAGGACTCCGTTTTTTGCAGATCGATTGGCATTTTGCATTTCGGATATCGATTATTTCTTAGCTTCCTAAATTCATTCTTTTTATGGTAAATTCTCTACGATAAACATTGAAATAATTAACATTAACACCATTACCACAGAGTAAAACATAATTATGAAATCTGGCGCAAGAAAAATGACTAAAAAACCTGCTGGACCAAAGATGGGAAAAACAATGGACCAAAACTCTCTTCTTATAGCTATCGTGGATCAAAGTTCATCTCAGAAATGAATATAAACAAAACCACTTAGTTTAAACATCAACAAAATAAACTGGATGTCTTTTAACACCAAGAAAAATAATGCATGAAGTATTGGACTACAAATGCAGTTAGACGTTTTTTTTCTCTTTTACTAATACTGATTGTTTATTGATCCTCTAATGCGTTTTAATGGGATCAGGCATATTTCGGAGGTCCGACAATGTCGGCAACTGCCAAATGTCCCAAACGTTCTCAAAGTACTCTAACGGTAATACCTTAACCTTTAGAGGGCCGGGATTTCAGGGTTCATATCGCCCTCAGAAAACTGGTATAAAAAGTATCTTATATCATTGATTGATCATAGGCAAAGTATCGATGACGGGGCGGTCCAATATATTGGCTTTCCGGCCCGGAAGGGGAACAGCCCGTGTTAAAAGTTTCAAATTCGAAGAAATATTAGTTTTCGATGTATTTTTCGACGCTGAATCCAAATCTGATGTCAAAAAATAATAAACCCAAAAAAAACCCTATAATAGGGTAAAAACTACCCCTTTGCCTCGCATGAACGATTTTGAAACACCCTCCTCTTTTGAACAGGGGCTTAGGACCGACTGTTGCAGAGTTACGTTTCTTTTTTCTGTTTTTTTTTTGTTTTTCTTTTTTGTTTTGTTTTTTTTTTGTTGCTCAATTATTGTTTATAATAATTTTATAAATTACGGTAACGATTTTTTTAGTGTGATTAAATTTCAAAGAACGTTCAATACATAGAGTTTTACTACATACTTTACACTCGTATATAGATCGGCTTCTCTTATTGTGCATAAGGCATAAATTACATTGACGCGATAACTTTTTATCATTGTTTTCCGATTGAATTTTACTGGGAAAATGACGACCATTTAGTCGAATTTTATCTGTCGTAAGAGATGTGGAAACCTCTTGAGAATCTAATTTCACAATTTCTCTTGCTACGCTCAATCGAAAAATTGTTTGTGAAAATAATACAGAACTACAAAGACAGAAAATAAAAAATGCTGTATTTGCAGTATAAAATATCTCAAATCCGAAAGTTTCGAAATGTGGAAATCAAATATACTAAATTTATGTTTAGTTGTTCATTTATTTACATTTGAAGTATTGAAAAATTTACAGTATCTAATATGAAAAACTGATTCATGAATATTTCTGAGCCGCTATCTAAATTTTTCATCGAAATCACCGCCATGAAAATAAATTTATTTATAATTACAGCCACACAAAATCTAATAGAAAAGCATAAGGAGTATGAGTGCGGTAAAAAGAGGCGTGAGGGGAATTTACATTGAATTATATTAAATGGTAATATCAAAAACCTTCTATAAAATATATTTGTTTGTAAATATAACAAATTTAAGCGAATAGGGTAGGTAAAAAGGGGTGGGGAGGGGGAAATTTACCTTTAATTGTATTAAAAAAAAAAGTAATAATATTGGAAAAATGAATATTTTAATCTATAAAAAAAATGAAATTTCTGGTGCGCCTAAATATTGGTTTTCCGGCCCTCTAAAGGTTAAGCTCAGATGACGCTCCGAATTACATAAGATCCGAATTACGATCTTAGACCTCTTCACTGTGACATATTTGACAGCAAATAACGAAGAACGAACGTATAAGTTATAGAATGCCCTCCTGGACATGATATAACCGCATAGGTCATACAAGTCATACGACTCGTATATGTAGGTCCAATAGGTCAACATTTCAAATAGATCATAAAGGCCTTATAGGTCATAAAGGTCACAAAGTTAATTCATAACATAAAGGTCACATTCGTCATAAAGACCATAAGATCACAGAGGTCAGTCAGTTCTTAAATGTCGAATAGGTCATAAACGTAAAAAAATCTATAAAGGTTATATCCACATTTCACACTTTTAAAATTATAAATTAAATATATGTATTTAGTTTTTTAATTCTAGTTGATTATGGAAAAATTAGTTGCTGAAGTAGTGATTAATTAGGCAGCCATGTTTTGTTAAACGACGCCGAACCACTAATGTCAGCTTTTAATGCAAATTCATCACATTTTACTAATATAGTTAAAATGAGTCAATAAATACCACATACATACATACATATTTGTAGATACTAGGTATGCTAGACTGTACAACAAGGTAAACAACAAGTCGCGTTTTATTTCATTTTAAATCAACGGCGCAGTAAATCCGTCTTCTTCGATCCACTTTTGCATTTAAAAAAAAATACACCAGCTTATTCCAGTATGTTTCTTCATCAACATTTGCAAATCATAACATAGCAGTGAAGTGTCATAAATCATTAGAATTAGAAAGGCGTGTCACGTTGAATAATGTATTAACAAACATCAGGTTAGATGAAGTCATTATTTTTTTAAATTAACCTTTAAAGTGGATAATATCCCACAGGTACTCGTATATTGTCCACTTTTTTAGACTTTCATCTCGCGTGTAAAAAAACATTTTTCAAATTCTGTTTTTCAAGTTCTGTCCGTAACTGTGAGGTTAGAAAAACTCCATGAAGTTTATGGGTATTAGAATATACATATTTAAAAAAAATTATTATTTCTTGTAGTTTGTATTTTTGATGGCATATTAAAAAAGTCATAATTTTATAATATAACGATAATATTACCCTGTAACAGTGGCGGATTTAGCAATTTTCTGTCCTACGCTAGCGCACGGAAAATTTTGTTTTAGTCCTCTCATGTTCTCAGTACGTCGACGGAAGTGCCAACGCAAACATTTATTAAAAACGGTGAGGCGTCGGTGAATAAAGTTTTAAAAACGTCGGAGGCGCCACGCCAGCGGTACATATTTTTTAAAAATGACGGAGGCGATAGTGCCAAATTTTATTAAAAATTATGGAGGCGCCGGATGGCGCAAAATGTTTCAAGAAATTGCGACGGCAAAGGTAACATAATTCTTATAAATAGCGGAGAGTAAGTGTTAAATTTAATAAAAAACAACGTATGCGTCCCGTTGATAAATTTATTTAAAATCTGTGAAAATTATTTAAAAAATGACGGAGGAACCGGTGCAAATAAAAAAAAAGTGTGGAGGTGCTGGTGAAAATTTTCTTATAAATGGCGAAGACGCCGGTGGAAATTTTTTCTTGAATGACGGAGGCACCAGTGCCAAATTTTATTTAATTTCAATAATTTTTAATTTGCACCGGCGCCTCCACCATTATTGAGAAAATTTTGCCCCGATTCCTCCGTCATTTTAAATCAATAATGACTAAGTGTTTAATAAAAATTAAACACCGGTGCGTCAGCCATTTTGTTTTTCGGCGCATCCACTATTTTTTTTTATTTGGGCCGCCGCATTCGTCATTTTTTGTTTGTTACTTTGCTTTCTGTGCAAAACAAAAAACATAAAATCATTGGGATTTTAATTATTTAATGGTCGTTATAACAGATTTTTACCGTAATTTTTTTGTTTTGTTCCAGGACTAGAAGTGCGGTAGGAAAGACAGACCACCACTTTATTTCTGCTTACCTGTCAGAGCTTGTTTTCAATATAAGTCCAGACCAGTGAGAAGCCAGGTCAACGTTTTACATTTTTTTGGGAATATCTGAAATACTAAGTGTCTCAAACCTAGCAGTAGCTTGAGTGTATATGGATGCTACTTTCATACATCTTCATTAATGTGCCACTAATTGAGACATCACAAGTGTCATTAATTGAGAATAAGAGTATAACTTCGCAAGTGTTCTGATAGATCATACGTTTCTAGAGCTACATACATACATATGTATATATATAAAAAAAAAAAAACGGTGGTTCTATTAAAAAGTGATGAAAACATAGTCGGCATTTATAGGAAACATAGTATCCTTTAAAAATGCACATGAAAGGAGATTATTGAAAACATTTAAAATAGACACATTTTGTTGACAGTTTGTTTTTTATTTAATCATATTTAAGACATTTTGTTTATTTTTCTTATGTAAGATATATGTTATGTAGGTCAAAAAGTATATTTTTCCGCGAGTTGATCCGTGAATTTGAATTACACTACCCTGCAAAATTTTGAAAATGTTGTGCCCCTGGACAATGAATAGTTGTTTCCGAAGTAATTTTTTCCCGCTGAAAACAAATCCGGGCTGAATCAGAATTGCTCAATCACGTCAGGTTTTTGAGATATTCTAACCTAAAAGTGCAAAAAAACACTGTTTGTTGACATATGTATTTGAGGTTATGTAGCACCGCGAGTATGTGAGGTTATGTAGCATTTTTTTTTTTTAAAAAAGCAACTAGCTAACTTTGTTGGCTAGGGGTTTGCGAGTAACTATTTGAGGAGTATTTTCATTGATGGCATGTGACTCAAGCATTAATTAAAAAACATGATATTTGCAATAATTATTTTAAACCATTAGTTAAAAAAATTGTTTGAACAATTTATTTTGGCAAAACGAATGACATATTTAAATTAAAAAACACAATAAACCCTTTTACATATTCACAGTTTATGATATAATACAAAATGTTATTACGTTGACAAGTACTATAAAGTTTTTGTTCACCGAAAAATTAATGAACATGCGATACATGTTTCATGCATGCGATACATGAACATGCAAATTAAAAAATGCGATATCTCGGCGAAAAAAAAAGATATTCGAACAAACTCAACGGCATTTGAAAGAGGAAGACTTGTACTATAAGATCCTACAGGTCTATGTCAAAAAACAGTGTTTTTGCACGTTTAGGTTAGAATATCTCAACTTGACATGATAGAGCAATTCTGAGGATTTGAATTCCGGATTTGTTTTCAGCGCAAAAAAATTACTTCGGAAATAAGTATTCACTGTCCAGGGGCACGAAATTTTCAAAATTTTGCAGGGTAGTGTTACCGAAACTGCTAAGAGAGAAACCCTAGTTACACGAACGAAAGAACCAGAAAGGAAAGCTTCTCTAAACGGTGCGCATAAGCCGTCTCATGTGACTTTTCATTAGTTTGTTTACAACTGCAGGTCTAAAAATATTCCACATGCAAATTATCATAGCAATAATGTATTGCATCAACACTTTTACATGGCTGAATTATGCAATGAAAGGTCAATGAAATTTAAACGTTCATGGAAACGGACAGACGAAAAAATAAGCATATACGATTTACATAACATCGTACGAAAGTGCCGACCATTATTTACAACTTTAAAATGTGTGTACACTAAATTTGCGGCAGCTTTGGTGAACCTATTTTTCATAATTTCTGTAATATGTATGTCTTACACTACGGAAATTATTCAGAACTACATTCTACAAAATGATGAATAAATTTCAACATAAAATACAGAGTGGTCCGCCTAAAACGGGTTTTCCATAACATTGTTTTTGTAAATTTAATATACAGTAAGAGGCAGCCTAATGCGTACATAGGTGGATATTAAATACATATTAAATGATACATTTTTATGTCATAGTTAGGCGAATTTACTACTAGCGTCTAGCCAACACCAGGTCACGGGCGATCCGACCAATCAAACCGAAAAAGAAAAACGCGCATGCTTCTAAACAATTTTACTGCTGAGAAATAAAATAAAACTATAAATCCTGTAATCAATTTTCATTAAATGATAAGACAATTTTTGTCTGTATTTCCTTAAAAACTAAATTTTAATATCAAAAAAAGAATCAAGCTAAGTTAGTAAGGTGATTGCTTTAAACCTTTCATATAAAAGTTTTGTGGCTTACTGACTTCAAGTTTGCCGCCTTCACCGCGTTACACAGGTATTTCTCATTGGCCAGGATCACCCGTGACCTGGTACCGGCTAGACGCTAGTCGTTTGTTGTCATACTTGTCGTTTGGTTAATTTATATTTTATATTAGTATGCGAATAGTTGTTCGAAGGAGATGTGCTGGCGTATGTGTTTTAGCTTCACACACATGTACGTAAAATCATTGGCAAATGACAATATTGATTGATGATACGCACTTTTCTAATCAGGCACTAGACTAGAATAAAATATAAAATGGTATTTCAAATTTTAACTCAATCAGCCCTACCGACAAACCGGATGCCTTTCATACGCATGCGCTAGCGATTGGATTGCAATTGGTTCTCACCTCATATTTACATCTACTGAACAAAGAAGTTAAATCAGCAATTGCCCTTCATTCGGCTATGTACGCATCAGGGTGCCGCTTACTGTATGTATTAGGGCAGGCCCCTCCAACTCCGGTGCTATTGCCGCTCCGGCCGAGCGCCAGCCAAGCATTGGGAATTAAATGCAAGAATATGATGCTGTCTGTCTCTGTCGCGCAAAGGCGGCTGTGCTGCGAACGAGTGAGGAAGGCAGTGGATAGGCACCGGTGCTGCGAAGTGCAGCACCTGTGCGCACCGGCACCGAGTGCTTCTGTTGGAGAGGCCTGTATTAGGGTGATTCGTTTTGAACGACTATTTTTGTTTTTTCGCTCCCACAGCAAAATATTGTTCTACATGCCGAAACAAAATTTCCCTGAAATTTTGAGCCCTACTTTTTACTTTTTTACTTCTAAAGTAAGTCATATAAGCATAAGCTAATATAAGACATATTAGCACTGGAAAATCATATTTTTCGTATTTTAATGAAGGAAGTCAGTTTTACGTTCCTTAAAACTACGAAAACGATATTATCTGAAAGTAAAAATAATTTTCTTGTTCAAGAATTATTTCTTTATCACTAGATTTGTTATATTAATGATTAAGTTCAATTAAACTTTACTTTAAATAATACAAACAATTAAAAATATTTTTTAAACAGAAAAATATTTTTTAATTGTTTGTATTATTTAAGACAAAGTTTAATTGAACTTAATCATTAATATAATACATCTAGTGATAAACAACTAATTCTTGAACAAGAAAATCATTTTTACTTCAGATAATATCGTTTTTTCCGAAGTTTTAAGAACGTAAAACTGACTTTTTCATTAATATTCGGTAGATTAATTTATATAATACTCTATATCTTCTAAAGTCTGCATTTTATCATTTAATAATGACCTTTTTGTAGGGAATTATATTTCCTACAAAAAACTTGTTTGTAGTTTTTCTGTAACTTTGACGGTTTCGCCGAAAAATGCGAAAAATATGATTTTCCGGTGCTAATATGACTTCAGTGAGCTGTACATGTCAAAATATATGAGGTAAGGTAAAAATGCTGCAAGTACTTTCAACGAGGAACTAATTACCTTTAAATCACACCTAAGTTCAAATTGAAAAAAAAATCTTATATTTTCTATGTAAATGTTGCACATTATTCAGTGCCGCAAATACTGGACAGTCCTTCAACTGTTATTCGAAATATGTTTGTCTTAAATTTGCAATAACTGTGTTATGGAAGAAACCGTCTTAGGTGGAACACCCTGTATAAAAAATAATATTCCGTCACTTTTTCCAAACATAAAAAAAATACATCTGAATGTCTGTAAGGCAATGTTGTACATTCTTTTGCTAACTAAAAAAAATATACACACCTTTTTCTTGCACAGACCTTCAAGAACATTCAACGACATACGATGTTTGTCACGCGTAGAACCTACTTCTTTGTGTACATCCATCTTCTACAAGCTGACATACATAGAGCACACGACGAATTCTTAGAAGTACTAGTTTTAATTTTGTCTACAGTGGTCTCCACCTGTTATTTGGAACGCCGTACAGTTAGTTCTAGGAACGACTACGTTATTTGCAACCAATTATATCGAAAAAAACCCGACGTACTCCAACATGGTTCTAGCAAATTCTTTGTTTACTCATGTAGTTATACAGACTTCTAAGTATCTTCTCAAATACTGCATTAAGAATACTAAAATACACACAGGGTGTCCTAGATTTTAGTTTACAAGCCGTAACTATTCGCCCGGTATATTCACAAGAAAATGTTGCTCGTCTTCACAATGTCGTAAAGTCAAGTGTTGTTTGAATTTGTAAAATAATGTCAGTTTATCATACGAAATTTAATGTTTCAGGCGAAAGCTATTTGATTTTTTTTTGGTAAACAAATAAGCTGCAATAAAAAAATGTGGGTTTCCATTTAAAAAAAAAGGTAACCTACAAATGACCTTCAATATGATAAACAAGTGAACAACTGACTCAACAAGTCATTTTGTAGAGTTTACAAGAGCATTTTTATTTGAAATATTTTCTCGTAGATATACCAGGTGAGTAGTTACGGTCTGATACATCCTGTATATCACTGAAGTGGATTAAAAAAAGTATTTTTTTATAAATCTGGAATTTATACTTAAACTACATATACATATCTTTAAATATTACTTTATGACAACAAACACTAATATGAAAAGTAATAAAATGAATCATTATTACTTGCCAACGCACTCTACTGGTCACAACAATGATTTGTTTTGACGATATTATTTTGTATTACCACAATCAAACAAAAAAATTTTGCTAAACATTTTAGAATTCAATGCTATTTTATCACATCAGAAACGTATTATTCATAATATGAATGTGAGAGATGTTCGATGGATTGATTGAACTTTGAACATTGATACTTCTATACGATTTTTTTTATTCCACGTTCCATAATTCAACCTAATTAATCTCAGCAGACCCAGAATATTTTCAGGAATCAATAGATACCTCAAAATACCTTTACCTAAATTACTTCGGTATTACATTCGTAAAAAATCTCAGTAGAAATCCTTCTTTTCCATGTCGACATTCAAGAGTTCAAGGTTTCTAGAAAAATACTGACAAAGCTATGAAGTATAGAGATTTTTTTTGTTCAAACATAAAAAACAAAACTTGAATTCCATCTTTTTTTCTGCACTATATTTCTAAGCACAATGGACATTATTCACCACATTTTCTTGACGTAGGCTTTTAATTTTGGTTAAATGGGACCGAAAAATAACATGAATTATGAAAAGGAAATTTCTAGAATGTTAAAGAAAAAAAGGATTCCTATGTAAGATTAAAAAATATGTTGAATCTTGGATACTCATGAACATTAATTTTACAACAGACTATAAGTTATACAGTATGGATATTCTATAAGGAAGGCCTCTGACGTATCACAAAATTTAGTAGACTCCTGTCACATTTTCCGCAAAAAGGCTTCTGATGTCTCTGTAATAAATAAGTAAAGTACAATTAGTTACAACCCTAATTGAAACGCAAACGCAATTAACTTCTTAAAATCGATATATCGATTTGACCTTTGACTTTGCACCGATGTTGGTTCGCTTCTGATCACCGATCAGGTAAAGTTGATTATGTGCTATGAAAATTTGCCGTTGCATCAATATCCACTTTAAATTTTAAATTTAAGTAAATATGGAATTTTGAATTTGGTGTCAGCTGTGTTTTGACAAAAGAACAACTCAAGCTGAATGTGTTCAATTACACAGTATATAAAAATACATATTCCAGACATACGAGGTGTGTAAATTAAGTAATGAGACTGGCAACGTAGCGCCCGATCTAGCAACACTGCGGAGACAGGACTTGGAAGGGCCGGTAAGTTAACATGTAATGCACCTTCAGTACAAGTTTGAACTTGTTAGTCATTTGTTTGTTTTTTGTGACTGTTTTCGTAAACCGTTTTGTTTTTCTAGTCCGTTTTAAAATGAGTGACATTAACTTTGAGCAACAGTGTGCTATCAGGTTTTGCCTCAGACTTCGACACAGCGCAATGGATACTTTTGCAAAACTTCAACACGCCTATGGAGTCAGTGTTTTTTCAAGATTCCAGGTTTTTTGGTGGTTTAAGGCATTCTCAGAAGGAAGAGAGTTGATTGAAGATGAACCAAGCAGCGGAAGGCGTTCATGTTCAAGAACCGATGAAAATGTCGATAGAATACGGGTTCTTGTACGTTCAGATCGTTGGTGGATGAAAAGAATGATCGGGGAAGAGTTAAATTTAAATCACGCCATTGTTCATCATATTTTGACTAACGGATTGGGGATGAGAAAAATCTGCGCAAAAATGGTTCCAAAAAAAGCTTTCGCAGGAACAAAAGGACATCAGGAGAGAAAGGTGTCTTGACTTGTCATTACTGAAGATGAGACGTGGGTGTTCGAGTACAACCCGGAAACCAAGCGCCAAAGCATGGAATGGCACACGTCAAGCTCTCCAAGACCCAAAAAAGCAATAATGAGCAAGTCGAAGATCAAATACATGCTGATTTGCTTTTTTTACTGCCAGGGAATTGTCCACAAAGGGTTTGTGCTTCCAGGCCAAACAGTAAATCAACAATTTTACAGAGAGGTTCTTGAAAAATTTCGAAAAAGGGTCAAACGTGTCAGACCAAACATCAAGAATATCTGGATGTTGCATCACAACAATGCGCCTTGTTCAAGAAACAGCCATTTCAGTAAACGAGTTTTTAGCCAGTAAAAACATTCTTGTATTCTTATTTGCCTAACTTGAGTCCTTGTGATTTTTTTCTCTTCCCAAAATTGAAAAATCACCTCAAGGGACGGTCATTTTGGGACCATAGCAAACGGCTGTAACCGACCAGCTGAAGGCTATTCCAGTATCCAGTATTGAGTTCCAGCACTGCTTTGTGTGGCTTCTCAAGGAAGTTATTTTGAAGGAGACAACACTGAATTGTAATTCTATTCGAATAAAAAAAATAAAAACCAATCTCATTACTTAATTTACACGCCTCGTATAACCAATAAGCATCAGACGAAATCTTGTCAATGTCAGTAAGTACAACGGTGGAAACAGAGATTCATAATAGAAAAAAATATGTTTGTAGTTATACACATATTTCTTGTAGCTACTTAATTAAAAATTAAATAGGTAATGAAAAACTATACCACTGGCACAACTCTACCCTATAGCTGTTAAAATCTCAACGCCTTTATTAAATTAATTGCAAAACCATTTATCATGGGTATTTGCATAAGGCGATGGTGTTACGTCATGTTCGTCAAGATTTTCCTGTTTTATATTACGACAGATGGTAAAATATTCAGCAGCAGGTAGCTCATAAAAAGTTCCAAGCTTTTTCAGGAAAAAACAAATAGCAGCAGTAACTGTTAGGTTCGAGACATTGATCCAGTGGCGGCTGGTGGAATCTGAAATTCTCGAATTTTTATAAAGGAGCATGGGATCCACATGATATTTTAGGGGACTAGAGTCGCCGTTTTCGGTGCCTTTTAGGTACTAGATGAGTTCATGCTGAATTGTCTAACTGCTCTGTCACAATAGTGTTAATATTAATGGTTAACGTTAAATCTCAAATTATAGATTATTATATTCATCTGTTCACAATTATGTTAGTGTTATATTGATGTTATCCAAGTCCAAAGATTTTTTTGGATTTGTAATATCTTCAGTAACATGCATCACACGAGAGTTTACACATGTACACAATGAGAGATGTTACAACTTCAAGTGTAACTGTCTTTAAGACGATTTTCTAATATTTCTACTAACGTCACATATTGAGTAACACGGCAAATATTAATGCTAGCCATCTCTTCATCGCACAGATCCCTGAGAGGACTTCCGGGATTACTTTTCGGAGTAATTGTAGGGTGAGTATTATTATTATTATTATTATAACACTAACACTATTGTGACAGAACAGTAATTGAGACCATGTAAACTGAAACAGGTTGATGAAAATTTAACAGAAACCAGTTAAGTATAAGGTATCATGTTTAAATATATTAGTTAACTATGGATATATAGAGTCAGAAGGGTTAAAATGAAACAGCACCATGGATAGCATGGGGTGCTTGATCTAACCACAGTTATATGTAAATTATATGTTACTAAGCTCATTCATTCATATGTTAAGAAATTTTTGACTAATGATTTCAATCATGATGATAACTATCAAGGGTGCTGCAATTGTGTGCTGCAGTTTTACCCACACTTTGTTTAAAAAATTAAACAAGTTTTTTTAATTTCTCAGCTAGAATTTTGACCTTTGACACAAAAATCGCCCTTGCAACGATAGTTCATCTCAAATCAGGTAAATCTAAAAAAAAAGCTAATAAACAGGACAAAAAAAATTTAATGGCTCATAAATAATCGTTTCACTTGGTCCTAACTGGCCCTATTTTTTACATTATATGGCAGCAGTTCCACAAGCCCAGTTCAAACATGAAAACACATTGTACATAAAAAGTATTTTTTTTCTGTGACGGGAAAAACGTTTGACATTTTATCCCTGTTGACATGTAACAAAATATCACTTTTTATGAAATTACTTTTTCCCCGGGAAAAAAAGCGAGTAATTTTTTCCCGGATATATGTATAGACACATAAGTAAAGGTAATAATTTTTATGACGCTACTTTCGCTGCTTCTATTAACTCCGGTGGAGTCAGAGAAAACTCGGAATCAGAAGTTTTTTAACTTTATATTATTCAAAATAACTACTAAACAACCACTAAATTCGCAATTTTTAAATCAAATCACAGAATTAAATTGACAGATATTTGATTACTTTAAAGGTTTCCTTAGCAACGCAGGTCTAATTGTCACTATAAGTACAACAGCCTACCAATTTATACATGGGAAAAATATTAGATTTTAGCTCTTGGTTTTTTGTCTCACTCTTCTGGTTGACCACACAACCTCGAGCTAAAACATAATACTTTTTTCCTTGTATAAAAATAACTATAATTTGAGAGCTTTCGTTAGTACAGGGCCTAAATTGAGAGATGTAAGGAGTAAACTTCAAACCAAACTTACAAAAAAATATTTTCAAAAAATGTCGCCCTACAAGATCTTTGCAAAATATTTGCGACGTATTTTTTTAAATCAACAAGTATGTAAATACAAAGTCTTTTTATTCTTTATGACTTCTCCGAAATATTTTTTTATTATCCTTTTTTAAATAAATGCGTTAAATTTAAATTTGAATTGTTATTTCACATCAGCATTTTGTGTCCAAGATCTTAAAATAGCTGTAACTTTAAAACAAATGAAAATTTTGCAGAAAGCATAAGGGCGAAAAAAAATATCAGACGTTTTTTCACTTTTGGTGATTGTTCTTTGCTCTTTATTATATTATTATAGTTAGTTCTAATATTCACCCAATAAAATTTAATGTGTGTCCCAAGCTCCGTTACGCCACTGCATGGATCTTTAGACCTTAACTAATTGAACCGACATCAACCACATAAATTGATGACACGGCTGAATGGCCGAAAACCAACCTGCGGTAATTGATGACGGTTTCTATTAATGCGAAGAGGCGGAAGTCGTCCGCAGATCTCTAGTGCCATCTCGAAAAAAACATCGAGGAAGTGAAATCGCGTTTTTAGCCGTCGACACAGACGCAACAATTAAGTGTACCTTTCAATAACGTCACTTCTGCAGTCGTCGATAAATAATTATAATCGGTTTTTAAGTTATTAAATTATTTTAAGCAGACTAGAGATTAGGAATGAGTGTGTGTGCCAGAACAACTTTTAACTAGCCGTGAAAGTCGAGATAGTTGTTCGTATTTGATACGATACGGGGAACAGTGGCATGTTTAGGGGGCAAAATTCTAGGGGCTCGAAGCGCTTCTCTAATTTCCAAGGATCTAATGTCACTTTTAAAAGTTTTGATGTTCCCTTAGTTTTGTTATCAAGGTTAAGTTGATAGGTGATTTAACATAAAGCGTAAAATAATCTTTTTTTACAGCCGTTCTTTGAGTAAAACCTTTACGCATGCTTCACAGTTCATAAAATTTTATTTTTTCGTACTACAAATTTTTAGTAGTATAATCGATAACGCTACGCTGCAAAATTTTGAAAATTGTGTGCCCCTGGATAATGAATAGTTGCTTCACAAATATTTTTTCTCGCTGAAAACAAATCCGGAATTACTCAGAATTGCTCACGTCAGGTTTTTGAGATATTCTAATGTTTGTGATATTTCCTATATAAGTCTCATCACCAGTAACGACACGTTCCATAAAGTGGGGATCATTTTCAATCGATTCCAAAAAATCAAGACACCTTTCTCTCTTGATGTCCTTTTGCTCGTGCGAAAGGTTTTTTTGAACCATTTTTGCGCAGATTTTTCTCATCCCAAATTCATTAGTCAAAATCTGATGAGCAATGGTGTAATTCAAAATTAACTCATCCCTGGTCATTTTTGTCGTCAATCGACGATGTGAACGCACAAGATCCAATATACTATCGGCATTTTCATCGGTTCTTGAAGATGAAGGCCTTTCGCTTTACCACGGGTTCATCTTGAATCGACTCTCTTCCTTCTGAGGATGTCTGAAACCACCGAAAAACCTGGGCTTTTGTAAAAAAAAAACTGTCTCCGTAGGCATGTTGAAGTTTTGCAAAACTATCCGTCGCGCTGTGTCCAAGTCTGAAGCAAAACCTAATTCACCTGATACCACTCATTTTTAAAACGCACTAGAAAAAAGCGGTTTACAAAAACAGTCACAAAGAACAAACAAATGGCTCTAACAAGTTGTACAAAACTTGTACTGAAGGTGCATTACATGTTAACCTACTCCCTTCCAAGTCCCGTCTCCGCAGTGTTGCTAGGTCGGGCGCTACGGTGCCAGTCTCATACTAATTTACACACCTCGTAGAATGCAAGATGGTAAGGTACTTTTCAAAATATTAAAAAATATTAGTTCGGATCTCGTACTGTTTAATAAGACACTATCTTCTAACGTTTGTTTTTAACAGTATTTGAAAAAATAAAATAAAACAAAAAAATAACATATTTTCGTGAGCATGGCCCTCGAACAGCCAAGACCAAAAGAAAGAAAATACGCCACTGACGAGAAGCACCAGCAGGATAGCGCCTAATTATTATTAACGGTTTGACGCAGGTTTATCTAAACCGTTACGAAACACCTTCAAAATAATTTCTCATACGGGCATGGAAGCTATAGACCATTCGCGAATTTCGCAACACCACTTCAAGGCAACTTTCTTTAATACCGGCCATAAAAACCGGTACCATAACAATATTCGTGTGTGTGTAATTATTTGAAACCCGTCTCAAAATAATCCGTATGCATGTTTTCGGCTATCCCGACATGTACTCCGAAATTTAATGATCGCATAAATCGAAACGCCGCTTTTGAAAGTAAGTACCTACATAGTACAAGCAAAGTTTTACGCTTTTCACATATTCTTATTGACACATATTAATTCCACATCCTAGTAAGAGAGTGGAAATATATTATCCGTTAAAAAAAGCGGCTTAAATAAGAATAAAGTGTCCTGTAACGTCGAGATGTTTAACCGAAAGAAAAATCTATCTATATGTTAACCTTTTTCCATTTACAACTCGAGAGCGAGAACTTAAAATTTGGACATTGAAATATACAATTGAACAAATCATATCGATTTAAATGACCTTAATCCTAATTTTATAGAAAATTGAATTTATAAAATTACCGAGGACTATACAAAGTAGTTACGCGGTGTGTAAATTAAGTAATGAGACTGGCAACGAAGCGCCCGAACTAGCAATACTTCGAAGACGGGACTTAAGGGCGGTAGGTTACTATGTAATGCACCTTCACTACAAGTTTGAACTTGTTAGATGCATTTGTTTGTTCTTTGTGCCTATTTTCGTAAACAGGTTTTTTCTAGTGCGTTTTAAAAATGAGTGACATTAATTTCTAGCAACGCTGTGCTATCAGATTTTGCTTCAGACTTGAACACAGCGCAGCGGATACTTTTGCAAAATACACCTACGAAGACAAGAGAAAATGTTGAAAAAAAGGGGATCTTGTGCGTTCAGATCGTCGGTTGACGACAAGAATGATCGGGGAAGAGTTAAATTTCAATCCCACCACTGTTTATCAGATTTTGACTAACGAATTGGGGATGAGAAAAATCTGCGCAAAAATGGTTCCAAAAACCTTTCGCAGTAACAGAAGGACATCAGGAGCGAAAGGTGTCTTGACTTTTCGGAATCGATTGAAAATGATCCTCATTTTATGGAACGTGTCATTACTGGTGATGAGACTGGGGTGTTTGAGAACGACCCGAAAAACCAAGCGCCAAAGGAATGGCACACTTCCAGCTCTCAAGGACACAAAAAAGCAAGAATGAGCAAGTCGAAGATCAAATGCATGCTGATTTGCTTTTTTGATAGCCAGGGAATTGTCCACAAAAAAGTTTGTGCCTCCAGGCCAAACAGTAAATCATCACTTTTCAGAGATGTTCTTGAAAAACTTCGAAAAAGGGTCATGCATGTGAGACCAAACATCAAGAACAACTGGATGTTTCATCACGAATATGCGCCTTGGCACACAGCCATTTGAGTAAACGAGTCTTTAGCTAGTAAAAACATTCCTGTGGCTCCTCAGTCTCCTTATTCGCCTGACTTGAGTCCTTGTGACTTTTTTTTCTTCCCGAGATTGAAAAATCAGAACGTCATTTTGGACTATAGAAAACATTCAAACGGCTGTAACCGATCAGCTGAACTTGTCGGATTATTAGGAATTAACCCTGTACATGTATTTTTATAAATGTCATTTTCAGTTTGTTTTGGAGCTATGAAGACAACATTAATTTTTTTTTATAACAACCCTGATTTTTTTTCGACAGATTTGGAAGGATTACCATTTTCTGCGTATAAGAGTGAAAAAAAGTAGGTAGTATGTCGTAGAGGTGAACTTTCGAGGTATTTGATTTTAAAGTCATCATATTCAAGCTAAATATTATCACAAACGTTAAACAACCACCTACATTTTCAATAAGGAACTCATTTATTCATTATTTAACACACAACAATAATTTAAAGATTAGATAATAACTTAATTTCTGTGCCTAATGTATTAATTTTGATTCTACTGCGTCAAAAAATAATTTTGATAATTCTATTGTAATTATTTTTTCAACGAATTGAAAAAAGTGATCGGTTTTTCGTTCAGTTTGTAAAACGCAATGAATCTAAAATACATTATTGTTATATAATTTCCGAGTCTAAATCTTGTGCCTATAAGTATCTATGCCTTCTTCACAAGCACTTTCGCTAGTTGATATTACTTATTCTAGGACGGTTGTCAGCACTTGGCTGCTAGCTCACTATTCATCTAAATAAAACGCGATATTCGTGTTACGTAGGTGATAACGGCCGCTACGCATTTTCTATAAGGTTCTGCTTCGTGGAATTCTATTTCCACGCCGCATATGCGGATGCACTGCGTGTGACAAGCTTACACCGAGACCTAATTAAATTAACGGGTTACACTGCGAACAATATTCCTTTCATATCCATTGCAAGCGAATGGAAGAGTGTCCGAGACATCTGACGAAAAAATGCGTAGAAAATTATGAACAAAAACATATTGGGCAAACAGAAGGATCGATTTTAACCAGATTTTAGATGCACAACGGTCGCTTAAAATAGGCCAGAATAAGAATAGGGTGGAGTAAGTTTGTCGTTAATCGTAAGTTTGTTTTGTTAAATATTTACCTGGGTATGTATCCACTATTTTTGTGAATTTGCAGAGACGCATCAGTTCCTATCACTGGTCAATTGAGTCAACAACTGATATGTATAACTAGGGCAGACATATAGGTTGGAATTTAATGTTAATTACACTAGTATACAGACTTCCTCTAGTGACGAACATAGTTATTTTGAAAAGTTATTTTATTGGGGTCATTACATCCAAATTTACTGTTAAAAAAGTTCGATCACATCACATTTTCAAAATATGTTTTTATTCCCATTTTATAACAAAAAAAAAGTGTACCGCTGTACTCCTCTTTTTATATTAATTTGAATCGGTACCTCTATTAACCTCTAACATATGCCCTTCACAAAATTCTTAGCATCGTTGCTCAAATTACTTTAAGTTCTGATCGAAATAATCGCCTTCTTAATTCATCATTACCGACTCTTCCTAGAGTCTTACGAAAAAATCATCGAGAAAATACGTCGAGAACGTAGGTTTTTAATGGCATTTAAAATCCATTTTGTGATTCTACCTCAGAGCTGGCAGAGTCCTAGGCTAAAGAGCTTGATGCCTTAAGCCCCAAGCCCTTACTTAGGCGATTTGAACTTTCAAGCCCTGATTACTTTTTAAAAATAAAGGAATTTGAATTACCGATTTCTTTTCAAGACGTAAACACTTGCCCTAAGCACTTCGGAAATGGGCTTCAAGCACTCGATAGAATACAAGACACAATAGACTCGATAGACACAAGAATTTGAAGCATGTCGATAGTGGTTAAATCACATCAAAGGGCTTCAATTACATCAAATGGGCTTGATAAGTACGAGTATATTTGTTTTGTTAATACCAAGCTCATTACCTGAGTTATTATCTAATGAAATACATAAAAGCAAGCCCCATATTAGATATGTCCAGGTATGGTCATCTATCTTTTGTACAAATGAACTAAACAATAGGTAAGTTTTAAACTTCATCATCAGTACCTAAATATTTAGGTATACGTGCTACAATTTTGGTATATGGCATCAACAGTAAAGGTGAATAAAGTTTTGCATTATGGAAATACTAGGTATATTATCAATATCAAAATGATCAAAGTGAAAGTGGTATTGAAATATTTGTTTATTTTTTTCTTTCAACTACAAAACATGAAATATATAAACATTGCTTTAAACACTTCAAAGGAATTCAATTCCTCTATAAGTGTTTGAAGCCATTTTTTAAACTACCAGTTCCAAAACACTTCAATGCACCAACACCACTTCAAACAGTTCAATAAACCGATTCAGTTACAAAACCCTAACAATTCAATAATAAAACCCCAATTATATTTCCACAAAAGGGCTCAAATTACAGAGATAAAAAACCTGAAAGGGCTTGAAGTACATTTCTAAGCCCAAAGCATTTCCCATCTCTGTTCTACCAAATACGTTTTCGATATTAATGGCTTAGAATTGATCAGAAGTATCGTACTATCAAACAGTAGATAGTCTGATAATTTTGTGAGTTTAGAAATGATTAGATGCAATAAACAAGGATAATGACCCGACACCTAATAGGTTCAATGTTTCGGTTGATTGGCAAGGATAAATCTTACAATTCATGGTTCACTGGACCGAAACGCAAATTTTTGTGAAAATAGGGTTGGTACGTATGCTACAACTGAGTTTTAGTTTTCACTAGTTGGTTATTGTTTCTGTTTCATCCCCCTTTTCCCTACCAACTGAGCATTTGTTATTTTGATTATTTGAAGCATTTGTTAACAAAAAACTTGCAGAATCGAATTCAAACCACTAAATTAATTTAAAAAATTAAATATTAATTTAAAAAATTAAATATTAATTTAAAAAATTAAATATTAATTTAAGAATAACTTATGACAAAAGCCTAATATGTCGTTTTATATCGGGTGTTTATTAATATTATAAATGTCCAATATTTTCCAGGGTGATTTTTCAAGTTATTTTGAGGTCAGGAGATTTTAAGTTCTTATAGTAATATGGTGAAAAATGTTTCTATAGAAGGTAGGGGGTATTAAAAATTTCATTTTTTTTCGCAATATTGGTATTTTTTAAAATAATTTTTAAAAAAGCTACACTTTAAGGTACTCAGAAGTCAAGATCAGTAAAAGTTTACTGCACTACAGGGCGTTTTCTTTTCAAGGGAAATAGTTCCTTCAGCCAACACAATTTTTTTACGGCGGTACTGACTTTTTATGATTATAACAAGGTTACTTGCACTCCTCTAAAACTTTTTGTTGCCTTGATTTTTCATATATGTCGTCGTTTTGGAATTATTTAGCAATATATCCATCTGTATAAGGTAAAAATACTACAAGGCTAATCTTAACACTGCGGTAGGCTGCGAGAATGACAAGTTTGAAGGTGCTTAATAGTTTTACTCAGCTGTCATGTTTTAGGTGAATAATTTGACGTACAAATTTAAAAAAAAATGTTGTGATTATTTGTCTCCAAAAATTTACAATTTTTAATACAACGAAACGTTCTTGGCCGCACATTTATAAGAACTGTCTGTCTTAAAATTGTTTGAAAATTCACCTTGTAAAATATTGGACACTTGTTTGTTAAGATGCACCCTGTATATGGGTAAATAATAACTGAGATTAGAACTAACCATGGTTTTGTTACAGCGTTGTAATAAAACAACTAATTCTGAATATTGCAAATTACATATTGCTTTTAAAATCAACTGTTTCCTAGTCCAGTGTTTTCCCCAATGCTCTGAAGTGCTGAAACTTTTTTGCTATTTCCTAAAATGAAGAATATAGCTGAGTACCATTTTAGGTACTTGTACTAAAAAATACAATAAACAAAAAATATTATGGGCAGATAGACTAAGAACTTAAGAAAGAAAACGCTTAGTCTTGCGGTTCCTAGCAAAAAAAATGCTCGCATTTTCTTAATAACCAAATTATTTCGGCATTTACACAATTTAGTCACGGAATTTTAATATCGAGCGAAAAAAAAAGACCAAAGTACCATATGAAAAAAGCGTAAAAATCGAGTCGAAAAATCCGATTTGCGCCGCGATGTTTAGAAATTTTAAACGCGCAAGAGAAAAACCATTTAAACGCTAATAGCGGCATTATTAACGTTATTGGATTACATCACGTTTTAATGAAACGAATATTTGCATTGCGTCTGTATGAAGAAAACAAAAAATAATAATTCATTTTATGGTTCATTAGATGCCTTGACTTGTGCAATTACCTTTTGTTTAAAATAAATACTCTTTATTCTCACAAAAAAGGTGTCCTATTCGTGTGGCCTGCTGCGCAATTTAAACCGTCTACGATGTTATTAAAATAGTTGTTAAAAAATAACGTTAGCCTTTTAACATGTCATAATATCTAAAATGTCATTTGATGCTACTTATACTGACGCTAATTTTAAAGGTAAAAGCTGTCAATTACTGTTACTCAAATTTACAAATAATAACTACTAAAATACCAATACTGAAATACTAAAAAATAATAACAGTAGGCTTAACATGTATTCAAATTTAGAAAAGAATAAAACGCAATGTGTATTGATTTTTTTGTGAATAAAGACATTAACTGAATAATTGAAAACAAAAAAGAAGGAATCATGGTCACACTTTGACGCTTGTTGGGTTAATAATTAATATTAGACTAAAAGACAACGAAAAAAATTAAACATTTAATTATAAACAACAAGGCAACAAACAATACTGTTATCAATAATAAGGCTTCTTAACATGTTACGCTAGTCCCTAGATGCTATTTGATGCAACTAATGTTACAATTTAATTTGCCATTAATACTAATTTTAAAAGTGGTTTACTTAAATTTCAAAAAAGAAATAAAAAAGGAATAATAATTTCTCAAATTTTTGTTAGGTAATATGAATATTAATTGAACAATAGGAGCAATTAATAAGTAATGTTACAATTGAATTTTGTAACACTAATGTTAGAAATAGGAATAAAAACTAAAACTTTTAAATTTGATTAAATATTGATATTATTTGAAATCGAACAATTATACATAAAAGCAAACATGAAATTGGATTTATATTTTGACGCTTGTTTTTGAGATACCTAATGGTTAACGTTGGGCTAAAAATACAGCGAAAAAATGTTTAATGCGTATTTGTTTTTTTTTTGCATATATACTTTATTATATGTTTGCATATTTTTACGTTTATTATTTAATATTTATGTTTATATTATTTAATATTTAAGTACTTTTAACGCTAATGTTAAAAATATAAAATGATTTTCTCAAATTTTTCACATAAATAAAAAGCAATATTAGTTTTCAAATTTTTGTTACTTCAAAAATTGAACAACGATTATGAAAAATTAAACTCGGTGAGAGACTCCGAGATTTAGAGACTCGGTGTTTTGGGTTAACGGTTAATGTCTGGCTAAAAATAACATCAAACTTATTTCAACAATTAAATGAAATAACAGCGAAATTCCGGAGAAGAAAAAGGAAGCTCGGGGGGAGTATTGTATATTATATTATATTTACCACACGATGAAAAGTTACGAAGTTGTTGTGTACACCGCGTTCGTGTCACAATAAGAATTACACAACGACACAACTTTCACCGAATGAACATTTCTGTGCGAATGTGCGAGTATCATTTAAATTTTAATCGCGTACTTATTTATTTATATACTGTCGAGCTATTAGGACTGCTGCGATGAATAAATATTATTTAGGTATTATTCAATTGTTTCTCGGAAATGTAAGCGACTGTTTTATTAACCTATAACACTTTTATAAAGTTACAAATTTGAAAAGAGATGTAATTAAATGTCACATTTAGTCAGCAGGCCGATGTCTAGAAGATGAAATGAGTGGAAGAAGAAGAAATTGTCAAAGAAAATAAAAAATAAAACACATCTTGCCGAAATAATTAAGGAGGAACGAAATAAAAAAAAAGCTGCTGTCAAAGAAATCACTGCCTTAGATCAAATTTTTACATATTTAATTGCACTAAATCATTAAAAACATCAGGTTGTCATTTTAAAAGTGTAATAAACTACACACTCTTAATTTTCGGAAGCCCATAGGGTTGGTTTTAATGCTCTGAAGTCGCTACGCTGTGACTTAAACGGTTCGTCGTCCACACCCAAAAAACCAACCCCATGTTGAAATTTGATTTCGCAAGATTTTGACGGCAATTTCAGAGGCATACAGGATGGACGCTGTCAAGTAAAAATTCCATCCCAACACACATTAAGACTTCCTCAATAAGTTCTATGTCTCATTGTGTGTCGTTGTCCCATTTCTTCAACCCATTTCCAGACCCCCTAAGCCGCCCCTTTGCATTTATGCAGGGTTTTGCGTGGTTTGACCTCTGTTGGGCAAATCCATTGATCTGAATCACCATTCAGAACACACCAGAAATCGAGTTGTGGCACCCCACACCAATTTATTAAGCACCCTTAATAAATTGGTGTGGGGTGCCACAACTCGATTTCACCATTTGACAACCCAAGCATCCCTCCAAGCCACACCTACTCCGACCTCCACCCATCCCCTATGGTTCCGCCCCTGTAGAAGGCTTTGTGGGATGTCTCGAATTCATGTCTTGGAATACCTTGAAGGCTTTCGAAGTTAACGGCACCCACTGTGAACGGCCGATTGAGCGCCAAAAGTAATTCCATTCCATCTCCAACCCACCTCCCTGAAAATTTGCCACTCTGAGGGGTTGTAAGCAGGTCTTGATGCGTGGAAAGCCTTCCTGAGGATGCTTGAACCCTTTTCGGCCCACCTCGAATCGTTTGTCTCATTCAAATCCTCTTTGCAATCAAAGTGCAAAGGAAGGTTCCACCTATCCAATATGCCGTCTTTCAGGAATTTTCATCGACTCAAAAATTTTTTGGAGGGGGTTAAAAAAAGAGGGTGACGAAACGCAAAAGAAGGAGACGGACGACTCGGAGTGTGCCGAAAAGGGTTCAAGCATCCTCAGAAAGGCTTTCAGAATTACTCCACATATCAAGACCTGCTTACAACCCCTCAGCGTGGCAAATTTTCAGGGAGGTGGGTTGGAGATGGAATATCACTTTTGGCGCTCTATCGGCCATTCGCAGTGGGTCCTGTTAATTTCAAGAGCCTTCAAGTAATGCCGTGACATGAATTCGAGACAAAAGACATCCCACGCATCCTACTACAGGGGCGGAACCAGAGGGGGTGGTAGGTCGATGTGGGTGTGGTTTGGAGGGGAGCTTGGGTTGTCAAAGGGTGAAAGCGAGTTGTGGCAAGTTTACGATGCTTATAATTTTTATACTCATATGTCCGATATAACCTGTATGTATGACGCATGAAAGTTTCTTGCCCTATTCACATTTATGACCACTATGATTTTCGTGATCCACGCCACATGAATTAATTCACATTATGATAAAACAAATCAACCACCCCCTCCCATCCTGTGAACAACAATAACGCCATCAGCCAAATGACCAATAAATACAATATTTGGTTTAGCCACACATAAGTTTTCACAGATTTTTAATTAATATTTTCTTTTGTTAAAATATCCTCATCTCATAATAATTTTTAAGCCGTGGCTTAAAGAGATATAGCTAAACGTCAACTGTACCGAAATTAAACGGTATCACTGTATACTTCTAAACCAGATCGATGAACGATAAACGTCCTGTTTATCATCCGTGGCGCTTTGCGATTAGATTTAAATCGTCGAAATATTCCGAATCGTAAAAAAAAATACGATTGCGCAACATTTACGAACATAAACCCGTGAAACGAGGCAAATACAGAAATAGGGACACGAGGTCAAGTACCTAACCAAAAACAAAGCGGAAAGACAATGACCCAAACTTATTATCACTATCCCATGTTCGTGTGATTGTGGTGCGGTTACGAATTTCGAGTTTGGAGGCCGCTAACGCGTGAAATATTACTTACCGCAAATCAGCGGATTTTTTTTTGCTCTTAGAATTCCATCTAGAATCGCGTAACTTTGTTTTGTTTTTAATTTCTTACTTTGTTTTGTCAACATGACAGTTGGCACCCACAAGTTTGATTTTTTTTTTCATTTGCTCAAGGAAGGTGTATGTTTGCACAATAAGTTTTTACAAAATACTAAATACTTTGTACAAAATAAAAATAGATGCACGTTATCAGTTATATTGATTGGTTCCATTGAAATAAAAACAATAATGGAATGTTTTATTGAATTTTAAATGTTGAGCTTGATATTCGTTGTTATGCAGTTGGCAGCAGATCTGAACTTTCCATGTTGTATTACTTGAAATTTGCTGAAGTTTGAAATTATCTGAACCTTACATTGGCTCGAATGGTGGTTTGTGTCTTTATTGAGCTTTAAATTTTTATCTTGCATTGATAAAAACTATAACTTTCGGAACAATCAAAGTGTTCTAGTTGTCAGACTTCCGTTTGCGAAATGCAAAAACAGTTAAACAGCTGCTGTCAAGAGTTAGTAGGATCTTTGATACGCTATTTGAAAGAAAACGAGACAATCATGGTCCATTGCTACCCTTAACAGCTGTTAGAAAGGTAATTTTACCATAAAATTGAAAATATTAATTAAAACTACAGTCCAATATATTGTTTTAGCGTGTAGCAGCAACCCTAAACTTGAATGTGTCCACTGTTAATTCGAACTAGAATTCTAATTAATTAACTAGTTTTACGCTTGAACAACGTTGGGAAATATTGAAAAATTATTTCCAAAGTGAATGCTGTGTTGCAGAAACAGTGCGAAAACTGAGAACTGCCCAAAGTATGCGTGAAAACCCAAGAACCTCAACTCGTCACAAAGCACAACAACTTAATGTCAGTCGCACTTCTCTGATACTGCATAAAGACCTCGGATTATTTGCTTACAAGTTGCAACTTACTCAAGAGGTAAAGGAAAATGACCATCCACTTCGTTATCGTTTCTCCGTGTGGGCTTTAAATGAGTTTGAAAATGACGCCGATTTCAATCGAAAAACCATTTTTTTCGGACGAAGCTCATTTTCATCTTGGAGGACATGTTAATAAACAGAACTGTAGGATTTGGGGTGGTTTTGGAGTGGTCGTATCATTGGTCCGTACTTCTTTCAAAATGAAGATGGTAACAGAGACATGTTATCTGATTTTTTGTGGCCGCGATTGGACGATTTGGACTTGGAAGAGCTTTGGTTCCAGCATGATGGAGCAACGTGGCACAGAAGCCGTGAAACAATCGATCTTTCTAAATTCGGTAACCGCGTTATCAGCCGTTTTTGAGACATTAATTGGCCATCGCGCACCGGCCATTTAACACCGTTGGACTATTTTTTGTGGGGACATGTTAAGGACTGTTATTACTCCAACGAACTACAAACAATTGACGCACTGAAGGAAAACATCAATCGAGTTATTCGTGCAATAGAGTCACAAATAATCGAAAATGTACTGCAAAATTGGGTGGAAAGAATGAACCACTGCCCAGCAAGCCGCGGCGGCCATTTAACTGAAATTGTTTTTCATAAATAATGGGAAGGCATACTTTCTTGAATAACGCAACAATCATTTAAAAATATTCAACGATGTAGTTTTAACAGCAGTTTTAAAAAGAAACTCTATACAATGAAAGAGTTAACTATCATTTAAAATTTGCAATATGTTGCAAATTATCCTTAAAATTTCGAAAGGAGTGATAACACTGATGATGGCAAACGAGATCTTTGTCGTTCAAATGACTGAGAACCATTAATTTGAAGGTAACCGTAGCAGAGCAAACAGCGATGAGAGCTTCACCAACAGACACATCTGGATTAGAATTGTTATTGAAATATGCACGCCCCCGCATTGAAAACAACTCCATTACATGCTTTTAGAATAGAGCCTTACGGGCTGCGACCGCACCTTCCCATTGTGTCTACAATAACGCTTGCTATCGGTCGCATAGATAATTTATTCGAAATTAGGCGTTAATGACAATGTTTCCGCCGTTTTTGATAGATTAAAATAAATAGCAGGTACTGGAAATTACCATTTTCAGCTTTAAACTATCTACCACCGCGTATTCTTTAATTATATGGTATACTAGTTTTGTTTTCTCGCCGTTTGTTAAACTGTTAATGTGCAGGATTGTTTTCGAAAATGTGCTGGGTAAAACAAGACATATCTTCATAATAAAATGAAGACTCAGCAGCAGCTAGGAGGTAAATTGTTGAACGTTATGAGATAACTAAATAATTATTAGGGTTCCGAACGTGTGCTGTAACGCAGGGCCGGACTCGTAATCCGTCATGTCATTGACAGGAGATTACATATGACAGATCAAAAATACAGGAGTAAAAATATGTTAATTACACAGGCCCACAAAAAAAGTTGTGTGTGCTGGGGGTCAGACTATATATTTATTATGTATTTTTTCCCGCTGAACACGAATCTGAAGTTAGAATTGGGTATTTCTGTACAAATACTCGAGAAAACCTAAAAAAACCGATAAAAATCACTTTCTCGTAATTTTTTTTGTATATTATTATCATGCGGTTTTTGTTTGTTTCTCTCCATAATACCCAACAGTACGTTGCAAACATGTTAACTCACATCCTATTGCGTCTGATTTAGGACCTACATAGATAAAATACATTTTTTATCTTTTGTTGTTTAAGCTATGTGGCAACTATGATAAAAAACTTTCGAAGTTCTGGTTGCCTAATGAATTTGAAACTACACTTTCTTGATTCTCATCTTGATCAATTCCCAGAGAATAATGGAGACTTTAGTGAGGAGCAAGGAGAAAGATTTCACCAAGATCTTAAGGAATTTGAACGGCGATTTCAGGGACAATGGGGAGTAAATATGTTTGCTGATTACTGTTGCATGATACAAAAAGAAACACAAGAGAGAGGAAAAAAGCGCAGCAGAAATCCACTGCATAGATCATTTGAGGACAAGAGAGTCAGGAAGCGACAAAAATTGTAAGAATATTACTATCATACAGAAAAAATTACGAAAAAGTGGTTTTTATCGATTTTTTCGAGTATTCGCTCAGCAACCCTCAATTATAACTTCAGATTCGTGTTCAGCGGGAAAATACATAACAAATATATAGTCTGACCCCCAGCACACAAACTTTTTTGTGGGCCTGTGTTATGTACATAAAGGGTCTTTCATTAAGCGCTTTCATCTTTAAATTTGAATAAAACAAAGTGTGTGTGAGATATCATCGAAATTTTTTATTCGTTTGAAAGGCCTATCGATGCCATTATGTATGGAATATAACATCGTGTAAATGTCCGCCGCGGCTTCGCTGGGTAGCGCGCATCCGAAATTTCCAATTTTCCATGACTCTGGCGCATAAATCAGGCTGAATTTGACCGATGGCATGGGTTATGTTGGCTTTAAGGGCCGCTGTGGTTTGTGGCTTATTCGCATAGACCTGCGACTTAAGAAAACCCCACAAGAAAAAGTCTAACGGGGTCAAATCGCACGATCTCGGTGGCCAGTTCACATCACCTCCACGTGAGATGACCATGCCCTTAAATCGCTCGTGCAGAATGTCCAATGTGGCATGAGCTGTGTGGCACGTAGCGCCGTCCTGTTGAAACCACATGTCATTGGTGTCCATATCATCCAATTTAGGCCAAAAGAAGTTGGTAATCATCGACCTATAGCGCTCGCCGTTGACGGTGATAGCCTGGCCAACGTCGTTCTGAAAGAAATATGGACCGATGACGCCGCCAGTCCAAAATCCACACCAAACAGTGACTTTTTCCGGATGCATTGGACGCTCTTGGATCTCGTGTGGATTGGTATCGTCCCAAATTCGACAATTTTGTTTGTTGACGTACCCATTCATCCAGAAATGGGCCTCATCGCTGAAGATGATTTTTCGATGAAAATTAGGGTCAGTTTCCAACAGCTCCAGAGCCCATTCAGCGAACACGCGTCGTTGTCTATGGTCGTTTACCTTCAGCTCCTGGGTCAGTTGAATTTTGTACGGGTGCAGGCCCAAGTCACGACGCAAAGTTCGCCAAGTTGTGGTCTGCGAAAGGCCGAGTTCTTGTGAGCGACGCGAAATCGACTGCCTCGGATTCTCCTGCACACTCTCACGGACATTTTCACGAATTTCGCACAGTTGTTTGTATTATTAACATTTTTTTTATTGTCACTAACATCAGTACATTATTATTTTTTACATCTTCAGGGGACAATACACGTGTTACTACTATTTCTATACATTTAGCCGCTGTTTGCAAAACCCGTTTATTACCTATCAATATCGGGAGCACTAACGACCTTATTACCGCAAAATCTGTTGTTTCGTCCACATTCTGTCAGCCACAGAAATTTATTACGTATGTGTTCTTTGATATTTCCCATGAAACATTGGTATGTCTTCTGTAAACATGTTTTACGGAATGTATGGCTACTAGGCAATGGAAAACCTGATACATTTTTGGCAAAAAAAAAACGTCGAATGTAAACATTGTCGACCACGTTCCAGGCAAGGCTAGATGCACAAAACATTATGCACAAATCAAACCAAAATTCCTCTTTTCTGACCGTACCAGGTATATTTTTTATGGATATTCGAATCTAAATGTCTTTTACACTCTCGGCGATCACGAATTTGTATATATCGACGGTTGCAAGGACTACAATACGCACGGACAGTGGTGTGGGTATACAGGGGCAATAAATATGCGCTTAAAAAATACGGTTTATACATTAATTATCATAGAGTTGTATCATGCCAGCTCTGTGTGGCAGCATATTTTCCCGGACCTTAATAATTACAGATCATAAATTTGAGCCAAATAAAGTAGGAAGTTTGTATAAATTGATTTCATTGAATAATGTCTATTTAAACTAAATGGACATGGCTTATTTTGTATCATCGATCTAGATGTATTTTTGATGCAGCTGAAGTCTCTATTAAAATATACTTTTTGTTTAAATAATCAATCTTTTTTTCACAAATTTTGAGTAAACACCTTGAGCAAAGCTTAGTATACTTACGTCTACATTAAGCATTACGCTAAAGTCTTTTTAAGTTTAAGGATTTTACAGGGCGTTCTGAAGATTCACCAATGAATGCGTGATGATTAAAAATATTACATAGCAAAAAGTCTGTATTTTATCTTTTCCTAATACTGTTTAAATTATTTTCAGTTACAACTCCCCGCCATGGAGCATTTTTTTTGCCACAATTAACTAAATAATATAGCATTTTTCTTTAGTATTTTTTTGTTAATTTATTGATTTCTCATTTAGCAGAAACTCATTTTTAGGGTGAAACGATTAATTTAATATAGTAAACTTGAATCTTCGAGATAACAAAATACAAAGGTCATCAAGGCGTTAACACTTTCCAGATCTTAACTAGGTACATATATCGTCGTTTAACTCAGAAACGTTGTATGTCTACAACGTTTCTGATAAAAACATCTTAATAATGTATTATACCATTTGATTTTCTACTTTCTAAGAAAAAGTATTTAATTTCGTAGGAATTTTAAAAGTAAAGCGATGATATAAAAAATTATGACTGCAACAGTAGACTGTCTCACGTATATTTACGTGTCTCAAACATTTGAAAGTCTAACTCAAGAAATATGAAAAGGAAATAAATAACATCCACACTTGCTCTTGAATAATAATTTCTCTTAGACTAAGAAAAAAAAAAGAAAAAAAAACGAAACAAAAAATTAATAAAAAAGATACTGTATCATACAGAAAATTAACCATTACTCCAAAGTGCAAATTGTCAAAATATTCATAACTGTCTACAAAGTAATATTACAAATGTGTAACTGATCCATTATTCAGGTACCTGACTCAATTTCATTCATTCCTTAAGATGTATCAAGTTATACTTGTATGCCGTCCGATGCACTTATTTTTATTTACTCTTATTACACCCAATATTCATAGAACGTAGGGCCTATCATTTTTTGCATCCAGAACAGCAGGTGGCCTCAGAAAATAGGGCGGGAGTTTTCACATTCCTATCAATGGTGGGAATAACAACTCTACAACTAGCGCAGATTATTTTGAATATGACACACAATTGCCACAATTAACTAAATAATATGGCATTTTTCTTTAGTATTTTTTTTTGTTAATTTATTGATTTCTCATTTAGCAGAAACTCATTTTTAGGGTGAAACGATTAATTTAATATAGTAAACTTGAATCTTCGAGATAACAAAATACAAAGGTCATCAAGGCGTTAACACTTTCCAGATCTTAACTAGGTACATATATCGTCGTTTAACTCAGAAACGTTGTATGTCTACAACGTTTCTGATAAAAACATCTTAATAATGTATTATACCGTTTGATTTTCTACTTTCTAAGAAAAAGTATTTAATTTCGTAGGAATTTTAAAAGTAAAGCGATGATATAAAAAATTATGACTGCAACAGTAGACTGTCTCACGTATATTTACGTGTCTCAAACATTTGAAAGTCTAACTCAAGAAATATGAAAAGGAAATAAATAACATCCACACTTGCTCTTGAATAATAATTTCTCTTAGACTAAGAAAAAAAAGAAAAAAAACGAAACAAAAAATTAATAAAAAAGATACTGTATCATACAGAAAATTAACCATTACTCCAAAGTGCAAATTGTCAAAATATTCATAACTGTCTACAAAGTAATATTACAAATGTGTAACTGATCCATTATTCAGGTACCTGACTCAATTTCATTCATTCCTTAAGATGTATCAAGTTATACTTGTATGCCGTCCGATGCACTTATTTTTATTTACTCTTATTACACCCAATATTCATAGAACGTAGGGCCTATCATTTTTTGCATCCAGAACAGCAGGTGGCCTCAGAAAATAAGGCGGGAGTTTTCACATTCCTATCAATGGTGGGAATAACAACTCTACAACTAGCGCAGATTATTTTGAATATGACAATAACAATGCTAATTTGGGCGAAAAACATATAAACTGCTCGTCAAAATTAGCGTAACATTTTTTAGATTAGCACCATTTTCGTTCTATTCTGGCTAGAGACTTTTTTTAATTTTGGTCACCTATTGGGTGACCGAAGATTTATTGGGTGAATGGTTAAGTCCCCATGTCGAAATAAGGAAAATAGATTTAAGTCCCCATGTCATAAGATTCTGGCGGAAATTCAGAGACCTACAGGATGGACTGAGAAGGACTATAGTGGGTAAAAATCCTATTCTAGCATACACTAAGACATCCCCAACAATGCCTGAGTGTTTGGTCGCTGTCCAGTCCCTTCAACCCATTTTCAGCCCCCGTGAACCATTCCTGTGTAGGTACACTAGGTTTTGTAAGTTAGGAACTCTGTTGAGCGATCGCATTGATCCTAATGCTGCCAAATAAATTGGGGTGAGAGGTCACAACTCAAGACCTGCTTACAACCCCTCAGCTGAGGCATCCCAAACTAATTTTTTTGGCAGCATTAAGATCAGTGTAATCGCCCAAGATAGGTCAAACTATGCAAAACTCTGTGTAACTGCAGAGGGGTGGTTCACGTGGTCTAGAATAGTGTTGCAGGGATAGAACAGCGACCAAACGCTCGCAGCTAGTTAAGGAGGTCTTGATGTATAGGGTTCTCACACGCTAGCTTCCTTTTCACTACACCGTGTAGATCTCTGAATTGCCACCAGAACCTTGTGAATTTAAGACCCCGCACGTTTTATATGGAAATCGGTCTTCCGGTGATATTGACTCAAAATTTGGGAAATGGTTCATTTTGTATCCCTGATCAAAAGTCTCAATGGGGTCAAAGCTTGAAATGCCCATCTTTAGGCTGTACGGCCGTTTTTATGGGGCGAAAACGGCAAAAATTCAATTTTTGTATGTACTGTGTTTAATTCTTGAATAGTCTCCTCCTGAGTCGCTATATTATTGAGATGCTTCGCATGTGTTTTTTTGAGTCTATGTGTGAGTTTGTATTTTTGTATGTGGGAATACATGTGTGCACGAATGAATGTTTGTTGCATTTATTAACTACAATATACAAGTAAGCAACGAAAGTTATCATACACCCACTTTTTGAAGTTTGCTTAAATTCTGATAATTTTTGTATTACAGCATTGATTTTTTTTTGCTTCTGACAGGATTATAGCTTGTTATGTTCTGCGTCTAATAAGCCGAAGTTGAAGGCGGTATGTCGATTGTGTGAAAAGATATCGCTAAAAAATAGTAAAATTTCAATGTTTTCGAAGAAACGTCAATAACTTCGAAAATAGTAAATCCTTCGAAGTTGTTGGACTCGTATTAAAAGGGAAATCTTCAGTGTATCTATATGACTAACTGAGTCATTTTGAAAAAAAATTGAAAGTTGAACCAAAAATATCACGAAAATTCAAAATTCTACCATCCTTAGTATCGTTTCCGTAAAAACACTGTTCTGATTTTAATAAAAAAAATAAAGTTTATAAAAATTTCATTTATTATATGATAATTGATTTATCTCAAATATAGAAAATTCCTTAATATCTTCCTAAAAAATCACTGTTCCTGATATTTTAATAAAACACAGAGAGATCTAGGGATGTTAATACTAAATTTTTGTTGGAGTAATGTGTGGCGTTATTTTCACACTTTTCACACGCCTTCAACTTCGGCTTATTAGACGCAGAATGTCACAAGCTATAATCCTGTCAGAAGCAAAAAAAATCAAGGCTGTAATACAAAATTATCAGAATTTAAGCAAACTTCAAAAAGGTGGGTGTATGATAACTTTCGTTGCTTACTGTACATAGATACGATAGTTGCGAATCATGCATTGCCCATGTGTGAATCACAAATACAACCTGGGACTAACCTAACCTAAAAAGTGTGACATTTCAACCCCTCCCCCCTTAAATGTGCCATTAATACATGAATTAAAAAAAGTAAAGCTATATTAACCAATAGATCATGGTCTTACCGCTGACATTAGAGTCATCGGTGCACCACGAGGAGG
Source organism: Aromia moschata (assembly GCA_029963805.1). Taxonomy (NCBI): domain Eukaryota; kingdom Metazoa; phylum Arthropoda; class Insecta; order Coleoptera; family Cerambycidae; genus Aromia; species Aromia moschata. The sequence continues at coordinate 1,037,360 of JAPWTK010000036.1, forward strand.
CAAATAACAAACTCACACATAGACTCAAAAAAACACATACAGATGCAAAGTATCTCAATAATATAGCAACCTAGGAGACTATTCAAGAATTAAACATAGTACATAAAACAATTGAATTTTTGCCGTTTTTTTCCCCTTTAAAAACGGCCGTACTGCCTAAATATGGACATTTCAAACTTCGACCCCATTGAGACTTTTGAACAGGGATACAAAATGAACCATTTCCCAAATTTTCAGTCAATTTCACCGGAAGACCGATTTCCATATAAAACGTGCGGGGTACTTTCGACATGGGGTTAGTTTTTGGAGTGCAGACGGCGAACCTTTTAAGCCACTGCTTAGCAACTTTGGAGTATTAAAACCCACCCCACATGCAACCGAAACTTAAAACCCACAAGTCTCTAGCCCGAATAGAACGCAAATGGCGTTAATCTAAAAAGTGTTACGCTAATTTTGACGTTTATTTTTAATGCAATCCTGTTTAAAACTACTTTTTCGGTTAGTTAGTTAAAACGATTTTTTCTAATTCTAATTTCGATGTTGTGGACAATTATGTACATTTGACATTCCAGAATAAATTTCCTTACACATTACGGCACTGAAATATGCATGCAATATTACAGTAAACAATTAGATTACAGTTAAATTATGGCTAATGCCTCTGCTAATTCAAGCGTGATGCACGACGAAGATTATATTCACCGCACCAGCAATTCAGATGTGTGTAGAGCACTTAAGAGAAATTGTTGTTGTTGGTGTTGGCGTTCGACTGCCAGCCATGTCGAAAGGAACCGGATTTTCAACGTTTTCCAGTTAGATGTACGAATTGGTTAAATAAACTTTATTACGGAGAATGAGAAACACGGAATACAAAATGTAATTATATGACTGATCGTAAAAGAGAAAACTATATTGTCTTTGAGTGTAAAGACAAACATTGTTATTCTTTATCATCATTAAGACGTTACATAAATGTCTGCAAACATATTTCGTTTCCTCATAAAAAAATATACATATACAGTGTCCGCCATAAAGTTGGAACAATATGGGATTTTTTTTGTAATATTAGTGTTTGATAAAAACTTTTGGTGACAATCACTTCTGCGTCCAAAATAACTTAAAATACACCAATTCAAAGTTGACAGTTAACATCTGGCAATTCCATGGCTATTACTGATTTTTTTTTGCATATTAAGTTCTTTTTTAAAGTGATTTATTTATTACTAGCGACCCGCCCCGGCTTCGCACGGTTTACGACATCACATTAGAAACCTCTAAAATTATCAGTGTTTCTCTACTATATTATGCATGTATTATACATATAAACCTTCCTCTTGAATCGCTCTATCTATTAAAAAAAAACCGCATCAAAATCCGTTGCGTAGTTTTAAAGATCTAAGCATATATAGGTAGGGACAGACAGCGGGAAGCGACTTTGTTTTATACTATGTTATGATTATGATTTATTATTTGTTATTTTTAAGTAAGTAATAGTTTCGTGTTAAGATAGCCAAATTGTATTTTAATTAAAACCATTTTTATACTAAGAAAATAAAGTTTAATAAGAAAAATAATGAATTGAAAAACAATTGGTTGTTTATTTTTTTTTGAAATTGGAAAATAATCCAGACAGTACCTTTTTTTCGATTAAGAATATCAATAATCTTCGAAACCAGCGATACCTACGAATATTATTAGCACAGTATGCATTGCAAGGGCAGGTTTTATATTGTTTTGAAGAGTTTTAAATGTTTTCAGATCAGTTAGTTACGGGAGTGAATTAAAAACTTAACGAAAACATAAATTTTTTTGGATATCAAAATGTTCCGCTCAAAATCGGCATATAGGCGTAAAATGTCAATAGGAACATATTAACAATTAAGGATATATTCTAAAGATTTATTTGGAATAAAATTTGACAGTTGCCAGATGTTGGCTGTCAACTTTGAATTGGTGCATTATAAGTTATTTTCAAAGCAGAAGTGATTGTCATCAAAAGTTTTTATCAAACCCTGATATTAAAAAAAAATTCCATATGGTTCCAACTTTATTGCGGACACTGTATATTCCTAGGCTATTTAAAACCTTATATTTAAAATGCGTGACTAAAGGCAGTTTTACGTGCAACTGATTATAATGTCCTTTGTGATGGGTTTTGAATAAAAAAAAACTTCTAAACTGCAAAATTTGTCCTCAAAAACTGTTCGAGGACAACCGTGTTTATTAATAATAACTATATTGAACAACATAACACTTATTTTCTATTTTTTTCTAATATTTAAAACTTCTATTTGTTTTAAGTACCGTAACTATTATTGTAAAATGTTTATTCAAATGGAGTGTGAATCAACTCAATATAACAAAAAAAAATTAACAATTGTCTACAAAAATATTGACTTTTTACTTGGGAAACCATTTTTCACTAATTTTACAAAAACTGGCTGTACGAGGGGTGATCAAAAAGTTCCAGGACTGATTTTTTTTTTATTTATTAAACAAACAAGTTAATGGACATTGTCTCCCTCAAAGTATTCCCCTTGGGAAGAAGTATGTTTTCCCACCTCCGTTTCCACTTATGGAAATACTTTGACAACTCATCTTCTGGAATGCTGTTCAGCTTATCCAGCGTTTTTCCTTTAATTGCATCAAATGAGTCAAATATCTGTAATTTCAAGGGCACAATCAGCTTAATGGAAGACAATATCCTTTTCACCACCCAAAAAAGCTCGTCAAGTCAAATCTAATGTCAAGGCCATGCTCACAGCTTTCTTTGACTGGAAGGGAGTTACACAATTTTAAGTTATCTATCACAAATTTCTCCTACGAGGTGAGACAATTGCACGAGTCTGTAAGAAGGAAGAGACCGGAGCTGTGGCGAAATGGAGAGTGGTTGCTGCACCACGACACTGTTCATTCAGCGTTGCTCATTCGCGATTATTGGACAAAAAATGCCATAACTATCCTCCCTCAGCCCCCCTACTCGCCAGATCTGGCCCCTGCGGACTTTTTCCTATTCCCAAAACACAAGTGACCCTTCGAGAGAAGGGATTTGACTCATTCGACGATATTAAAGAAAATTCGCTGGATGAGCTGAACAGCATTCCAGAAGATAAGTTCTCAAGGTCTTTCCAGAAGTGGAAACGGAGGTGCGAAAAACGTATAGCTTCCCAAGAGGAGTAATTTGAAGGGGACAATGTTCACAAATTTGTAAGTTTATTTAACAAATTTAAAAAACATAGTCCTGGAACCTTTTGATCATCCCTTGTATCTCGGGAACCAAGACACTTTCATCTTTTTTATCAAATGATCAGCCAAGACCAAAACCCCCTTTCGGCTTGACGTTGCTTCTTGAGGCACCCTTTTCCAAACCCCAAAGTTTGGTTACATGACTCACTGACAGTTGTATTTCTAGGAATATACCGGCTGCTATATTCCTAAAAATATAACTGGATCAAAAAAAACATCAAATAAATTTTCACACGCTGCATTTGCGGTTTGTTATACCATTTGTTGAGTTTAATAACGTGTGTCTAATTCCTTCCAATAAGAGATTCAATGAGAAACTAGAGGTCATCCTCGGTGCGGGAGTACAATGTACTGGCGTTGAGGTAATCTCTCTAAACAATAAGATTTATTGAATACACATTATCGACGAATCGAAAAAGTGACGTAACGCTCAAATGAAATGAATAATGTTCAGCGACCTGTTGACCCCGGTGACCACATAAATATGTAGGGAATGTTAACTGACATATAAATATTTATGTTCTGCCGTGGACTAAAAATAGGCACTGAAATAACGCCACAGAAGATATTTAAAGACGTATATCGAACGATTTAGTAACCGGCGCATCCACCGCGTCACTGGCTAGTTCAATAGTCTTCATTTTCGTTGGTTTTTTAACCTTTGCAGTTCTTATACAAGTACAGTGTGTCCAATTTTTGACACTTTTGCGGGATAACTCAGTTGTCTTTAAAGTTGTATTAATCAATCACTTTAATCAATAACATTGAGAAGATATGATTTACAGTAATTAACTGTTAAGATACAATTAATAGTAATAACTGTTAAAATAATATTTCCCTTTCATAAATTGGTTCATAAAATTGGAAACTAAAATCTGAAGTCATATGTACTTCTGTCACATTAGATCGTTTTCAATTTATAATAAACTAAAGCCTATTGGGAATTTAAAGACAAGTTTTAAGACCAATTTAAAGACAGGAGAAGATTAAAACTGAACAGTTTTAAAAACAGTTTTAATATTCTCCTGAAGATGCCAACTTAGTTCGCGAAACGGGCGTCGAGAAAAGTATAGTAGTTCGGTGTTTCGTGGAAAACGTCCAGTTTTTTTTTATGAGCTTATTGTTAAGACTTGATATTTTGATATATAATGAAAATGATGTAATTTTGAAAAGCTTAGAAAATACTTAATTCAACCAGATAAAAATATACCCTTTAAAAAAACACAAATTCACAAAGAAAGGAACAAATTCGCAATTTCTTTTATGAGAAAAAAATGTTTTTTAGAAATACATTATTTTCCATTAAATGCCATTGCCAGATCGTCTTTTGTTTTCGAGCTATGACGTCATCGGCCATATTTTTAAAGTACCGCCAGTACAGGGACTAGTTCATCTTTTAAAAATTAAACGTATTTAGTAATACGAGCCAAAACTTCATTAAATCCGAATTCAACTTGAAACAAATTCAAATTCTGAGTTTATTTCGTAGAATTTGTTCCTTTCGTTGTGAAAGCACTGTATATTAACATAATTTCTATTGTCATTAAAGATATTATTTTCTGTAATATGTAAATGAAAACTATAAGTTTGTTTGTAGAACTTTGTCATCAAGTTTTAAACTGTGAAACATAAATAGGGTTCAAACTCCAGTATTTAAAGTTAATTTTTTTAAATCTTTCCATTATTTAAGGAATATTCTTGTTGTATGTATATTGTTGAAATATATAAAAAATGTAAAATATTTATTAGCCAACGATGATGTAATAAATTAACTCTTTTTTGTCTATTAAAATTGTAATTTTATTGGAACATTTTCTTTTAATAAAGGTGATTATTTATTTATTAATTATTTTAATGGTGGCACAATCGTACTACTTCTAGTAACACCAATCTAAAATAAAAGCAGTTCTTGCCTCTACGTGCTGAAACATCGCATCCAAATAAATTCGCAGTAGAAGAAACGAGAATTTTTTTCCATTATTCGTATAAAATACATGTATAACTGTATTGTGCAGCAAAAACCTTTTTCGTATACGAAACAGAAATGGCAATAGTTCTTGTTTCGGCAAACACTATCTAAAAGTAAACCACAAGCCGTATAAAATTACAGTTATCAAATCTGCAGTTACTCGTAGATTGACTGGATTTCGTGTGATGATTGGGTATATTTTTTTTCATCGACCAGAGTGTATCATGATAACAATTGCTTCGTCATCGGAATTTTACTCCTGGGAATTTTTTTTAACTAAAATAGTGTAACAAAATAATAACACAATAGTATAGATATTAACCTGCAGCTAGCGGAGACGTGGTTATGAAAAAGAGGAGGTATTCAACTTCTGTTGCTTATAACGAAAGTTTTATTACATATTAATTGCACAAGATTTATGCTTACCTATAATATAACAATGGAAATGCATTACAAAATGCAGTGAATAAATGTATTTTTAAATACTGTGTCTTTAAATACAGTCAGATTTATGTATGTAAGTAAGTAGGTAACTATACACGGTGGAGACTTTAACTGGAATATATTCGCTAGCGGGGTGGTGAATGATTTTTCAAAAAATTCCCGAGACACGTCAACTTTTAAATGTATTTACCTACATTTTGCAAGTAATGTGAAAAATATAGCCCTTCAGGGGTGGCTGAAACCTCCCTCGACATGATTTTTTTCAAATGCAACCCTAAGGCTTGTGACCCCCTCATTGTAAAGCTGGTGGAAAGAGGAATCCAACGCACTGATCAAATTTTAATTTTTAGTATGTTTGTAGGGTTGCATACAATTAAAACAATTTAAAAATTAAATATATTTTCAACGTAACAATTGTTCAAAATGTGCACCATTCACTTGATGGCAGCATCCCAGTCTGCGGTAGGTTTCGTCCCTTACATTATGCAACATTTGCGGTGTTATTTTTCCGATTTCCTCTCTTATCCTTTCCTGCAGATCTGCTATGTTGTTGGGTTTCTGAATGTAAACCCTACTTTTAAGATGTCCCCACAAAAATAAATCCAGTGGTGTAAGATCTGGAGATCTTGCTGGCCACTCAATATTACCTCGCCTCCCAATCCACCTACCGGGAAAAATTCTGTCCAGATACTGACGAACAATGGCAGCATAGTGTGGTGGGGCCCCATCTTGCTGAAACCATAACCTCTTGTTGGTCAAGTTAGGGTTTAAGGGGTTTGGAAATAAATGACATAGCACTGGCATTAGTTCGTGCTGGAGTAAACGCAAGTATCTTGCTCCATTAAGAGTGCCATCAAAGAAAAATGGTCCTACAATTCTATCTTGTATTATTCCGGCCCACACATTAGTTTTCTGTGGGCGCTGAGTATGAAGTTCCCTCATCCAATGGGGGTTCTCTTCAGCCCAGTAACGACAATTTTGGCGATTTACGTGCCCATTTAATGTAAAAGTAGCCTCGTCAGAGAAAAACTATCCACTCTAAAGATAACTGGTTTTGATCAATACAAGTCATCAATAAATCGCAAAATTCCACTCGTCGATCTGGATCATCTTCAAGTAGCTCTTGAACAGCTTGCATTTTATATGGGCATTTTTTCTCATATTTAAGTATTTTTAAAACTGTTTTGCAATTAAGATTACTATCACGGGCCAGTTGACGGGCTGGAGTGATTGGATTTTCTTCTAGAGCAAGCAACAAATTCAACTTCGTGTCGTCATCAACAACAGCCTGCCTCTTACTCGGTACTTTCCTGACATGACCCATCTCTCGATATTGTGCCTCAATTTTACTAATGGTACCTTGATTTAGTGGTGGCAAGTCAGGATGCGTTTCTCGAAACAAGCGAACAACTTCGCATTGAGTTCGCGCCCTATCACCATATCCAATCATCATCAAAAGTTCGATTTTTAGTGATTCAGTTAAATAAGACATTTTCACCAATTTGAAATAACACTTAGTTTCAAACTCTGAATACAGCATACAAACTAAATTACTCTTTGCGGCCGTGTAAAAACACTAGCAAAAAATAACAAATATCAGTTGTGGCAAAAAATTGCTTGGAATTTTTTGTGGGGACATATGAAAAGTAAGGTTTACATTCCAAAACTAAACAACACACATTTTGAGTACGAAATTGTTGCGTTAAAAATAAATTAAACTATAAAATTACGTTTTAATTGTATGCAACCCTACAAACATACCAAAAATTAAAATATGATCAGTGTGTTGGTTTCCTCTTTCCACCAGCTTTACAATGAGGGGTCACAAGCCATAGGGTTGCATTTGAAAAAAATCATGTCGAGGGTGGTTTCAGCCACCCCTGAAGGGCTATATTTTTCACATTACTTGCAAAATGTAGGTAAATACATTTAAAAGTTGACGTGTCTCGGGAATTTTTTGAAAAATCATTCACCACCCCGCTAGCGAATATATTCCAGTTAAAGTCTCCACCGTGTATATGTATGTATGTGTAGATACGTACATACAAATGTATGTACATATGCTTTCAGGGCCTGCACGTTCAGTACCAGACTGAGTCATTTATCCCACCCCCCAATCTTAACGATCTTTGATTTCAAATACAAGATGCTTGGAATGATACCCCATAGTGACGTTGATCAGTTTATTCAGGGTGTCCCTCACCTAGTAAATGAGTGCATCACGATAATGCACTCATTACTGAATATTCTTTAACTGTTGATTGTTTTTTGTCGAAAACTTTTAAAACATATCTTATGTGAAAATTTCAAATAGTCTTCAAATTAATATATATGTATATAGTACACCACTTGAGAATCGTAAATTTATAGCATTTCCGGTGGAACCAGAAGTTAGTTTTATAAATGTTGTTTACACGTCGAAAGTTATGTCATTTGTTATGACTGCATGTAAGATTAATATTTTTAGATGTTGAATATTCAAATGAAAATTTGAAAAGTTTGCTTTAATAAGTAGATAAAAAAGAAGGCATATCATGACCCTGTGTCTGTATAATCTAAATTTTCTATGCAAAAAAAATAGAACTCCTGTTCTATTTTTTCCTGATTACGGAAAGTTCGAGAGCCATCGAGAACTTTCCATAGCCTTATTTTTAAGTATAGAAAACCCTTATAAAAACGTTTTAAAGTTTAATACGAATCACATACTCGTAACATTTTATAGGTTTGAGAAAATAACCGGAAGAAGTAGTTCAATTTTATCGGAGGCCATGTTTTTGCGCCAGACTGTTTGTTATAGTGGACATACTCTTGGCTCGCCCCGTAATTCCGGAGCAGCTCGAATTCGCGCCGTCGAACGCCTTAATTGCTCATTCCGCTCCGCGTAGTGCCCGTATGAAAACGGTGCTTTTAATTTTCGCAAAAGTCTCGGTGCATTACGGTTAACAGCATTAAATGCCTCGGCAAGGTCGCCAAAGACGATGATGCACTCGCTTATATCGCATGCACCGCCGTGCTTTCAATTAGCTGGTTGTAAAACGTCGTTAATAGGGCTTTCATCGTTAAGAATCCTTGTTTTCGGAATTTATTGCTGTTGGCTCTCGTTGTCGATTGCTACGCTATATATTTTTTGTTGTTGTGCTTGTGCGTAGAAGGTTGCTTTAATTTTGATAACACTACCCTGCAAGATTTGGTCCATGGGCAATGAATAAGTTGTTTCCGAAGTAATTTTTCCCGCTGAAAACAGAAATGCTCCATCATGTCAGGTTTTTGAGATATTCGGCTGTACTCCCGTATACGGACTATCTCCAAACAGTGGCGGCTGGTGATAAAGAGCACAGGGGCACGTGCCCAGCTCAAATTTCAATTGAAAATATTTCTTTTGTGATTTACTATAAATTACTGTTACAATAATATCAATTAATTATATACGACAAACTATTCATATTCTAATTATTATTCCTTTATTCCACAAATAATGATTTTTATCACATATATATGATAGACTATCGATCGAGCACCGAGCCACCGTAGTCTGAATTCGCATCGAGCCACCGTAGTCGCATTTCGCGCCCGTGGCCGAGATCACACAGTATCCTAGCCCTCGTTTTTAATTGGGATTTTTCGGTGACTGTTAATATTTGGAGACCATTGCAGCAGACAGACGTCGTTAAATCGTTCGAAAATCAGCTGAACGGGTCACACTTGTTGAGTGATCTTTTTTTAGTGATTATTTCCTTAGCTGAGAAGTGTGGTTTTACTGTTTTTGATTGTGAAAGGTTTAAAATGAATTCGGTGGACTTTTTATTGACTAATAAAGATATTACATACGAGATCCGAACGGAAATTAAACGGTTAGGAAGGCCGATACGGTTTTACGAAATTTTTTAGTAGTGTCTACGAAAGATTTAAGTGGTTATGTGGGTGTCCAAAAGGAACCAACCTTTTTTTTTTTTTTTTTTTGTGGGGGGGGCAAACCCAAGGCCCCGGCCCCGGGGGGGGGGGGAGATTTTTAAAAAATAAAAAAAACCCAAAAAAAAACCGCCCAATTTTAAAAAAAAAAATTTATTTTTTTTTTTTTTTTTTGGGGGGGGGGGGAAAAAGCCCAGGGGGGCCGGGTTTTGTGGGGGTTCATATAAGACGTCACAATGAAAATGTGGATAAAAAACAGACATATTTTAAACCAAATAATTAATTGTATTAAATTTTGTGAAACAAATCCGGGACTTTAATGAAAAGGCGTTTGATTAACGTGATGATTAACGTTTTTGTGAACAATAAGGACAGGCGAGCTGATTTCCTCTACAAATAACGGTAAGACACCTATATCAAATTTTTTCACATGTTGCCACCCATTATTTTAATATATTTAAGCTCTCAATATTCGTGACTAAATATTATTTCAAAAAGCTACCAAATCCCAAAAATTATTCTTTTCGGAAGTCTATATTTTTGTATAAAATAATTTTTCATTGAAATTCTGAAGTGTCAGTAAAACGCATGACCTTGAAAACCCTGTGCCCACCCATATAACACACCCACGAGCCGCCACTGTCTCCAAATCGCTTGAAATTTGGTATACGGGGGTCTTTTGGTGTGCTGAGTACGAATCTGCGTAAAAATATCCGCAAGTGCCCGAAAGTGTCAGTAAGTGCCCATAAGTAAGGTTAAAATGCGTCAAAATCGCTAAATGAAAGTGTTTTATATCTCGCTTTTCAAAGTTATCAGTATGGATTTCAGTATTCGGCGCTATGTGTTTTTTAATCAAAGAAAGCAAAGTTGCTTCGTCCCTCTTATTCTCCGGGCAAATTTTGATCCTGTATTTTTCTGGTTCTCCGCGTACCGCGTAATTCCGAGAAGCCATGATCCTTCGACAACTCGTCCACGTTCGTACTTTCGACGTCCAATTTTACACTCGTCAATCTCAACAATAACACCCTCACCTCCAATTTGGCCTTTCCCGACAAAACTATTAGTAGTTCATTGAAAAAAATTAGTTTTCAAATAAACCATTTCAAATGCCACATAACTGGTATACACCAATATTACAATTTAAAACTTCCACCCTCGATATCTCGAAAACCAAAACTTTTTTACAAGAATAAGAGTGTTTATTTTGTCCTGTTCTACACGAATATACCTGCGCCTATATAAGTGTTTATTTTGCGGCGCCACAGAAATCGTAATTGTGCACATTTCAACGTTACTTGTGGGCACTTCGAGGCACTTACGGACACTTTCGGGCACTTGAGGCATATTCGTGCAGATTCGTGCTCAGCACACCAAAAAACCTCCGTATACCAAATTTCAAGCGATTTGAAGATAGTCCTCTTCCTTCCTCTTTTTTCCTTCCTCTTTCAAATGCCGTTGAGTTTGCTCAAATATCTTTTTTTTTCGCCGAGATATCGCATCTTGAAATTTTCATGTTTTTGATTTTTACTATACCTGAAAACTCATTAGGGACACGTGTGTATTAACATATTGTTTTTTTTTTATTAAGGAACGTAAAAGATATTTAAAAAACAATAACAAGTCAAGATTTTTTTATGTCAAAAGATTTGCTCGTTCAGAATTTAAGGTTAGATTTTCAAAATTTTTTGAAGAAAATTCAATATGGCCGACCTGAGTTGACTAAAGTTGCAATAGCGACTATGGAGCTTTAATGAACTTTTTTTTAATGACAGAATGGCGTCTTTATTAAGATTCTTTTGTATACCAGAAATTTATAACAACATAAAAATAAAAATAAAGGTAATTAACAACAATTATATTCCTTGCGGAAGCAATATGGCGACGTAAATGCGAAAACGATTAATCGGTTTCGTCTTTTCTTTTTTCGGAGTTGAAGTTTGATGTATTTTTCAGTTCTTTTAATGAAAATTATTTTATTAAAATAAAATGTAATACTTGGTCTTTGGAAGTCGATAAGTGTAACAGTGTTGAATAGGATGGTCGCATCTTTGCGAAAGTTACGGCACTGCAAATTTAGTTTTGTGGCTGAATTTAGTTTAAATCTTCTCCTGAAGATGCCAACTTGGTTGGCGAAAGGTCGAGAAAGTGTAGTAGTTCGGTGTTTCGTGGAAAACGTCCAGTTTTTTTCTTACTAAGTTCAAAAGTATCTAACAGGACAATAAAACATTGTTGCAAAATAGTACTGCAAATTGCAAAAATATTACTGTAAAAAGTAAAACTTGAGATTTTTGCGTCTTAACTTGCAATTACGTGACACTCTCCATGAATATTAAATTTTTAGATCAGGTAAATTTGTGTTACAATAATCAATTTCTATCTATAAATTTGCTATTATAACAGTGAATGGCAGAAGTTCTATTAAATCTGACACATAAAATAATTTTATTATAGGTAATACAGTTGATGCATACATACATTTATAATACATGGCATTATATTATAGCACTGCTTTAACCATTTCGATAAATAACGTGATATAACTTGAAACCCGTACATTTATGTATAGTATGTATGATTATGTAGTATGTAGGTACACGTGCTAGATGTGTATAGAAGGAAGAAAAAAATAAGCGGGAGATACCTTTAATATAGTCGGATCTATTTAAAAAGAGCGTTTTTTTCTATTTTTTAATAATTTCAATTTTTAATACTTGTAATTTTATAAACATAAAATGAACACTGTAAATATTTCATCTAACATATTTATTTTCAACCGACATTATAATTAATATTGTTTTGCAGTTTTGTAATTTTCTTGAATTATTCATGTACGTCGTGTGATTTCTTTAAATGTATACTTAATTTATTTTGAGTAGATGTGGGCATCTAGCAGTAGTGTATGTATAGAATTCTAAACCGTAAGAGCTTCCGTTATATTCCATAATAAATCAGTAACCAGATCTACAAAATTTTCAGTAAGTTACAAAAAATCTGAAAATGACAAACACGATTTTTGAATTTTGTAAATAATTCGCAAAGAGTGGATGTAGATAAAAAATCTTCAAGTAAAAGTTGAATGGTGATTCTGTTTTCTGCTTGAGAGAACACTGTTAGACGCCTAAAGTCAAAATGGTAAATACGATAAAAGTTTAATAAATGAATATGATAAAAGTTAAACTAATTTCTAAAAGAAAAAATACAGGTGGCTACTCTACTATGTGAAAAACAATTGTTGAACGTCACAATGTCTAGCAGAAATATAAAAAAAAATAAGTCGAAAATAGGATTACATTCAACTTTTATTTGAAGACTTACTAGATTCTAGTAGACTTTCACAAGTTTGACATTTTAATATGAAATTATATGAAACTATTTAACGTTTTGCAAATAGCGTAGGTTGTACAACAGTACCAACCGACACGGGACTATTGCAATCAAATTTAATTGAGGCAACCTCATCGCATACGCAACCTACACAAGTTGCCTATGTGTCTCCGTAAGCCAACTTTATTTATGAGCAATAAAATTCGAAACTTTTCTCTATTTTAATTGATCTCGAATTTTTTACGGTGGAAGTTACTAATACAATCACAACGAAAAAATTACAGACAGCCTACAGATATTGAATATTCAAGTTTGTTATATTTAAATTATAATCGATGCAATTATAAGCAATGCAATGGGAAAATACAATCAAATCATTTGCCATTCATTAGTTTTTATACTGCCACATATTACTAAATAATCAACTGTTAGTAGGGGAAGATACTTTGATATATAGTATATATTGTATAGAACTATTCAAAACAAACGTTTTTTCCAAATAACATTTTTTAAAAAAACTCAGAAATGAAAATGTTGCCTTATTTCTAATTTTGAATCATGTCGCTGGTCCAACCTTAAATTTAAAGAAAAGGTTGTACGGCGAAATTCTACGTACAAAAACGTTAGATAAACGTTAGAAAAACGAAAGATAAATTTTAAGAAAAGATACATTTTAAGATAAATTTTATTTATTAATTTTATTATAAGAAAATATAAATACTAAGTATATTTTTCTACTGTGTTTATAATTTGCCTTTTCTTTAAATTGAAGGCATTAAGTCGTTCTACACCCCATTAAAAAATATGACTCACTTCATACAGGAATCACCCTGTATATCTTAAAAACTGTTAGAGATAAATCCATATAGTACTCTATTTCCATTCTAAATTGAAAATAGGTAGAAAAAAGCAAGGTTGTCACATATATTTTCTAAAATTGCTAAGCTCACTATACAAGTATACTTCATATTTCAGTAAACTGTTAGTTCGTGACGTTCTTAGAAAGCTAGTTTGGAAATATTAAAAAAAAATACATAGATATAAATTTATTAGTTAGCATTAAAATAAAGCGTTTAAAATTGCTGGAAAAAATAATTATAAACTAAAACAACTTTATGTATGTTACTATACTTAAGAAAATTTTGAAGAGCCGGCAACGCTTCGCTGTCTGGTTGGAAATCGCTGGCCAGTGATCCATTAGACTATACACCGGCCAACGATCCAATAGACTATTGCGCTTCGCATCCAATACATTGCTTAAATATTTATTCGGTCCACTGTGCCATAAAATTTTTACGACGTCGTTAAAATGATTTACGACTTTAGGAATTAGGAACTTAAACTACTTGTTTAAGACGCCAGTGACGTGTATTTCAGCTAGGTTTATTAACACAGACAATTTTTTGAGATTGCCTGTCTAAATGAGCATTATTTAAAGCAAATTATATTACAAATATTAAGAGTTTTGTATGCAGGCTAATTTTAATCTCCTATATTGATTTGAATGAAAAAAAATTATTTCACAATTTTCGAATTTGTAAAAGATATATGCACGCCCATGGAATCATGCTTCGCTTTTTTTTGTTCCCCAGGCGTATTTATCATTTTCAATTAAAATTAGAAGGACCATACCTTTATTACATTGCTGTAATTTGAATGAAGTGAGGTTTCTGTTTTTCGCAAAACAAATTGGATCATTGCATTCAAAAAAAATCAGTTTACTTATACAGTAGCGGTTATTGTCTAAGCTCGAAGCGAAGTTTTGTTGTTGTCAAACTCTTGAGAAGTGGCTGTCACAAAATTGTAAAATAAATAATGACTGTCACATAATGTAACAGCCTTGAAAATTAAATAAGGCCATTTTAAGATTGAGAATAGAAATATGTCTTTTTTTGCTCGGCCAACTTTGATGACGGTCTTTTTTTGAATGGCTCGTTACATTATTATGCATTAGTAAATATAACGATAAACTAAATTTCCTTGATAAATTAAGACCCTTTTCACCTCGTTTTCTCCCATACTTTTATTCAAATATTAACCGAAATAAAGAGGACTTTCTTAAGGAATCACCCTGTACATACATATAAATAAATAAATGCATACATATTTAATTTCTACTCAGCCATTCGCGTTGCTCCTCCAATTGGCGGTAATTATTCCGGAGAGAAGCCTCGCGACCGTTGCATAAAAGCCGGAGAGTCCGAAAGCCGTAGAAAAGTAAATAAAACTACATAAGACTACATAATGCGAATATTTGTATGCCAGCAATGCGTTCGGAACCCACCTCTTGCGTATGCGGCGTTCATTAGTATCGTGGCATATGTGATCTTATGTCACAATAGCAACCATTACGGCTCGCCTGTTCGTATCGAGCGGGCCGTGGAGGAACGAGTGGGCAACATTGAGCGAGTAAAAAAAAGTGACTGCTTCTCCCTCTGGTGGCATTTCGGCGCACGGCTGCTTGTAATGTTAGATTATATAACGCTTGTGATTAATAGGGTCCGGAAAGGCTGCTACAACCTCGATGCGAGCGGACGAACGGTAGAACGCCGAGTTTAAAATAAGTTTATGTGTCGTGAGTGATTAACTACGTGTACATACGTATTTTACACCGTGTACGTTTTTCTTTTAGAGTTTGTGTAGTGCATTTACATATTATCTCATTTTATGTGGATTTTTGCAATAATGGCACAGTAGTTACCACTTGTGAATAAACTAAAAAAGATACGAGGATTTTACAATAAACGGATCATATACTTTATGTATTCCTTGCAATCGTCAATTTATATTTCGTAAAGGCCGCGACTGAAAGATATTTAAGTTCTAATATCCATCAACAAAATATTACTGGCACTGTTAGAAAAGAGGAATTTTGGTTTGATTTGTGCGTAATGTTTTGCGCATGTAGACATTCGTGGAACGTGGTCAGCAATATTCATTTCAGACGTTTTTTCGCTAAATAGCGCCATACATTGCGTAAAACATATTTACAGAAGACATATCAACGGGTCGTGGGAAATATCACAGAAGAAATAGGTACGCAATAAATTTCTGTGGCTGACAGTGGACGAAACAACAGATTTTTGCACTAATAGGGTTTTTAATGTTCTGATTTTATTCTGACGAATTTTAGGGGTTTCAGATATTTCGAACCCGACATAAAGTAAATGGGTTTTGCAAACAACGGCTAAAAGCAGTAGAAATAGGAATAACACGGGCATTAACTTCTGTAGATGTAAAAAATAATAATGTACTGATGTTAGTGATAACATACATAACAGTTAATGATAACATAACAAACAACCGCGCGAAAATCGTGAAAATATTGTGGGTGGTGTGTCGTCCTCTGTCGATGTGAACATTTTGAATTTGCATCTTTAACTTCAGTAGATGTGGAACGATCGTTTTTCTTCTACAACCATATGTACATGCCAAATCGCTCACGTTTAACGAGAAGAAGTGCAGGACTACTGGTTGTGTCAACGTACGCTCAAGCAATTAGGACGGTTAGTGTTTCTGAATGACACAAGCGATAGGTATGTATGTACATTATTAACACATTATTGACGGATTGACGGATTGATTGATAACGGATTACGAGTCCGACCCTGCATTGTAGCACACTTTCCGGTATCTACTGATTACTTTTATACAGGATAGATTAATAGGCCGTAGTAACAAATCAACAAAATCGTTACACGTCACAAGAACAATTATCAGTGGAGGGGGTTGATACTTAAGGATCATATTTTAATATACTACTAACACATTTCTCGTAAAAGCCCTTAAAAAAAAACTCGCAAAAACACAAAAAAAATGAATTTAAATGCCCACCAAGTTTTAAAGAGTTTTGATACGAGAACTAACTAGTTCTCTTACCTATCAAAAGGTATTAGTTAATTTTTGTAGTTAGAAGTGGTCTTCTCGTGTCGTCATCACAGACTTGTGACACTGTATTTAAGGGGTTATACCCAGGTGCACTGAAAAATGAATCGTTTTTTTGGGATTTATTTTCTTGAAAACTATTCAATGGATCAAAATGAAATTTTGAGACTTTATACATGTTTTGGGGTATGCAAAAATTTTTTTTTATTAAAATTTATGATACTATACGGCGTCTTGGCATTTGGTAACCTGAACATGTGTACTTTCTGTGGAGCGAATCGGCGTACACCATAGCAGTCTCCGAACACCACTTAGAGCAAAAAAAATTGGTCGTTAATCTACATTAATTTTTCTAGGAAGTACCCACGATTATAATTTTTTTTCGAAAATTCGCAAATTGTTTATAAAAATTTTAAATATTTATTAATCTTTCTTGTGTATTTCCCTAGATAATTTATCTAAGAAGTCACAGTTAAAATTTCAAGTGAATCCTACAAAAATTGAGCGAGTTACAGTGTACGCCAACTTGAAAAACGTGGTTTCGAGAAAAACGCATTTAAAGATTCAAAACGTTTTGTGCTGCGTGTTTATCGACAGTCTAACGATTATTATAGCGTTATAATTGAACTTACCGCGCAGGTGAGCGCTCGAAGGCGTCTTGTTGAAAATTGTTTCTCGAATTTTCCCAGACAAAATAGTTTTTGCATATCATTCTTGAATGGTTTATGCATCATTTAAGCCAATAAAAAAAAATAAAAAAAAATTGCTGGGTAGTATAACCCCTTAACATAATTGATTTTTCAGTACGTATTTACTGAGCTATCCTAAAACAAGGATCAAAATCAAATTAGTTCACAAATTGCACAATTTAACTTATTGATTAGCACTCTATAGTAATTATTATTTTATTACCTCCAAATATGGAGATATAAATCCAGACAATCTCTGACTTTCGCAGTAAAATTCTCAAGATGATTGATTGCCTAAAAGTGAAATGGAACATTTTCTCTCAAACGTTAGTCCCTTTGAGTATACGATTCGTAAAATAGGATCCATACATACATATATCCACGAACACGAGTTTCATTTTTTCATCCTATAATTCTTGCCAAGTTACAAAAATATCGTAATCGTGTTTTATTGTAAAACTATTGGTATTTGAACAGGGAGCCTTTACGAGGAAAATAATCATTTTCTGTCACATTCCAAGAGTATTGCTAATGCCCCGACGTATAACCACAAAGTATAATTAAATCTGTGTTTGCTTTTTTAAATTTTTAAAAACTAGAACCGAAAATAAACCGAACTGGAAGTTTTTAAGTGATCTTTTATTCATTCAACGATGCACTAATTAACGGTACGTATATCCATTCGCAGTTTAATTTTATTGCCTTTTATTGCCACAATCAGCGACAATCAACGTGTTTTGTTGTTCTAAAGATGCGATTTAAATAACCACAACGATACTTTCTAAGGCTAAAAGGATATGAGTTGTTGAACTTTACCTACTCTTGTCGAAATACGTAAATAATCCTCGTCCACCAAGAGAGCCGAGTCCAAACCTTGGAAAAAGATGTCTTACCTGAAAAATAAAAAAATCTTCATATAGCTTACATATACTTACGTATATATTTTTTAAGATATTTGTTAGGAAGTCACTAAAAATATTATTCATGTAACAATGCCATTAGTAATTTTTAGCCTTTTTTTAAAATCTGATATTTTTTGAAAATTTTTAAACTAATAACTTTTAAACTAAATTTTGAAACTATCACCTTCAAAAAGTCTTAAAAATTGAGAATGGACCTCCTCTCTATCTCCGCTAATGACTTTTAACAAAAGTTGTTTGGTTTGGAGGGGATTATCTGACCATGCGATCCAGCACCTTATCCGGCATCCTGATACGGCCCTAAGGCACTAAATTTTCATTGCAGAATTCTGATTCTACGGGAAAAAAATACGTTCAAAATAGGTTTATTTTCCTGACGTCCGGGCTCTTAAAAATGCCTTTTCTCGGATATCTCGTAAATTCGAGGTCATGGGAGAATTACTTCAAAAACCTATTTTGGAGGTATTTTTCCCTAGAATCAGATTCTGCAATGGAAATTGGGGATTCCCATTAAAAAAAATGGGTGCCTCAGGGCCGTATCAGGATACCGAATAAGCTGCTGGATCACATAGTCAGATGGCCTCCCCTAAACCAAACAACTTTTGTTAAAGTCATTTTTATATTGGCGACTTTTCTACAGAATTATTCATGTGGATGTTAAAATGGGACACCTGGTATATACAAAAGTAAATAGCCAATTAAAAATATAGTAGGTACATTATAAATCAACTACATAAATTGCTATCGCTGTATAATTTTGAAGAATACATAATAAAAATAGATAGACCTACCCCTCTCTCAAATAATTTTAAAATTGAACAAACAAGCAGGTCGGTTTTTAAATCCCCCTTAGTATAATTACAACTTTTGGTTATGTGGTTATAAGGAGATAATAAACTGTATTGTTGGCCACGTCTCCAATTTTCTACAGAAAAAAATGCGTGAATCAGCACGTTAACGATTTAAATAGACGATTTATATACATTATAAGATTCTGTGAAATAGTGAATTCCTCATCTTAGAATCTTTAAGCGAAGTGGTAATACTCTTCAGAAAGTCAGAGTCGCCATTTAAACAAATATATAGGGTGTCCTAACAAAAACGCCGGATTTAAATTGCGCGCCACATTTTTGGGGTTGGGTTTGTGGTATTGGCTGTATCACTATCACCTGTGTTTACTCCAGCTAGTTATGTCCAGCTATGGGGCGTTTTACTGTGCGACAACGAGTTTTGATTGTGAAAACGTGGATTTGGTGATGTGGAGTAATCGGGCCGTACTTTTTCCAAAGGATCGAAATCACGTAATCGTTAATGGAGGACGTATACGACTGTGGCTTTTTTTGTGGCCGTATTTGAATGGTGTTGATATTGAAGACGTATGGTTTCAGCAGGATGGCGCTACCTGCCACACCGTCCACGAGATGATTGCCTTGCTGCACGAAAAAGTTTCATTTCTTTGGGAGTATCGGAAATCGCAGGTTTATGAAAACAATCCCCGAGCCAAATCAAAACTGCAGAATGAAATCCGACGTGTCATCGGCCAAATCGAGTAACAAGTCTGCGTAAAAGTCATCAGGAATTTCATTGACAGAGTGGACTGCATGCAGAGCAAGTCATGGAGGTCATTTGGCTGATATTATTTTGCATACATAAATGGGAACATGTACCATTTTGAATGATGTAAACATACGAAGTGTGTAAATTAAGTAATGATACTGGCAACGTAGAGCCCGATTTAGCAACACTGCGGATACGGGACTTGGAAGGGCGGTAGGTTAACATGTAATGCACCTTCAGTACAAGTTTGAATTCGTTAGAATCATTTGTTTGTTCTTTATGATGTTTATATTTGTAAATCGATTTTTTTTAGTGCGTTTTAAAAATGAGTGACATTAATTTTGAGCAACGGTGTGCTATCAGGTTTTGCTTCAGACTTGGACAGATTGCAACGGATACTTTCGCAAAACTTCAACACGCCTACGGAGAGTGTTTTTTCAAGAGACCAGGTTTTTCGGTGGTTTAAGACATTCTCAGAAGGAAGAGAATCGATTGAAGATGAACCTTGAAGATGATGGATTTTTTGATTGCAGGGGATTGTCCACAAAGAGTTTATGCCTCCAAGCCAAACAGTAAATCAAGACTTTTACAGAGAGGTTCTTGAAAAACTTTCATGAAAAAGTGTCATGCGTGTGAGACGAAACGTCAAGAACAACTGGATGTTGCATCACGACAATGCGCCTTGCCACACAGCCATTTCAGTAAACGCGTTTTTAGCAAGTAAAAACATTCCTGTGGCTCCTCAGCCTCGTTATTTGCCTGACTTGAGTCCTTGTGACATTTTTTCTCTTTCCGAGATTGAAAAATCATCTCAAGGGACGTCATTTTGGGACCATAGAAAACATTCAAACGGCTGTAACCGACCAGTCGAAGGCTATTCCAGTATATGAATCCCAACACTGATATGAGGAAAGGAAGTTATTTTGAAGAACACAATATGTACTTAATGAGTTGTAATTCTATTCGAATACAAAAAATTAAAAAATCAGTCTCTTTACTTAATTTACACACCTCGTATGCACATTTTTATTCCTATTAAATCCGGCGTTCTTATTGAGACACCCTTTAGAACACGAATTTATCCATGTTGCGAAAATAAAAATATAGGTACAGCCCCAATTGTAATTTTGTGTATTCCTAGAGCGGCCTTTACACGCCGATTACGCATTCAAGGCGTTTTCGAACGGTATGTTTCGAAAAATATAATGCCGCCCCGCATTGGCGCCCTCCACGTCGTCCGCGTCCTACTCTATCGCGAATGAGCCGTACGGATCGCGGCGGCCGCGGCTCTGCGCGCGTGTGCCGCAACGCGCCGATGCTGACACGGACGGGCCGTAAGTAGGCCATAAGTTGAAAGACTCGTACCAAGGACACCGGGGTCCGCGAACGTACGATTCACCGCGGTCTGAGAGTTACAGTTCGGCCGGGGCGCAATTACACCTTATTAATCGAGCGCGCGTTCGATATCGCATCGTTTCTAGAACCGATCGGTTCACGGCTGGCCCGACGCGTTTTTCGAAAAATCCCGGGCGGCCGAGAGACTCCCCGCCCCGGTTACGCAACGGCAGTCCGGACCGTGACGTCACGAATAAACAATTCGCCGGAATCCACATTAATGCGGGCGTTTAAGGATCTGCCCTTTGATCGGAGATATTTTCGAGTTGGTAGATTGGTCAACGCAAACATTTCTGGAATGTTCAGCGTTTTATATGCTTTGTATTTCACCTAATATAATAAATAACTTTAAAGTATACATATTGGTAGGGTTCTGAACGTTTGATGTAACGCAGGGCCGGACTCGTAATTCGTCATGTTATTGACGGAAGATGACATGTGAAAAATTAAAAAGACAGGAGTAAAAATGTCATTCAGAAACACCGACTATCCTTTCTCATTGCTTCTGCGTACATTACCACGACCAGTAGTCTTTCTGCATTTATTATCGTTAAACGTGTGCGATTTGGCCAGTATATATGGTTGTAGAGGGATATGATCGTTCCACATCTACTGAAGTTAAAGTGCAAATTCAAAATAGTTCGCATGGACAGAGGACGACACAACACGCACATTACTTTACTTATTTACATTTATTATCGCAAAATCTGTTGTTTCGTCCACTGTCAGCCATATAAATTTATTGCGTATGTCTTCTTTGATATTTCCCATGACACGTTGATATGTCTTCTGTAAATATGTATGTTTTATGCAATGTATCACTACTAGGCAATGAAAAAACGGATACATATTTGGCAAAAATCGTCTAAATGAAATATTGTCGACCACGTTCCACGCAAAGCTATATTCGCAAAATATTATGCACAAATCGAATCATAATTCCTCTTTTCTAACTGTACCAGGTAT
Source organism: Aromia moschata (assembly GCA_029963805.1). Lineage (NCBI taxonomy): Eukaryota > Metazoa > Arthropoda > Insecta > Coleoptera > Cerambycidae > Aromia > Aromia moschata. Next base: position 1,059,664 of record JAPWTK010000036.1, read on the forward strand.
ATTTTTTTGATGGATATTCGAATCTAAATATCTTTCACACTCTCGGCGATCACGAAATATATATCGACATCGACGATTGCGAGAAATACATAGAATATGTGATCCGTCTATTGCAAAATCCTTGTAATTTTCAAACATCTCTCTCTATTCACAAATGGTAACGACTGTGCCAATATTGCAGAAATTCGCCAAAAATCAGGTAATAAGTAAATACAGTACACGAATTCACGAGTGACTAATTCGCGACAAAAAATGGTTTCAATGCGGCGGTCGACCCGTTTACACCGTCGCATCGGCAGATCGCTATCGGAATAGCTCGCTGTTTTACAGAGAAAGTATATTAAGAAAGATGAGCTTAAATACGGTATATACTTTAATATTATCATTAAAGTTGTATAGCGTGACATCATACTTCTCCAGACCTAATGACCGTTTGAGACACACCAATTTTTCTCCCAATAAATTGTACAAGTTGACCTTCAATTTATTTGAATACGTGTAAAACAGAAATTGCGCCCAATTTATTGTCTACAATAAATTGTAGGATTTAGAACTTGCTCTAATTTCTTGGCCAATTTTAGGGATATTTAGTAATTTTTTACATTTATTTCATTATACCAACCTCACAATGAAATAAGTGATTTCTCTTAGGGACAAACCTATGATAACTATTAGGTTTTAGTCATTGAGAGTTGGCAGTGTTGAAATTGGCCAATAAATTGTAACAAATATCGCAAAGTGTAAACAGTTTCTAAAATTGGACAATTTATTGAAAAATAAATTCTACAATTTATTGTGCAATAAAATGGTATGTGTAAAACAAAACAGTAAATTAAGCATGTGGTATGACAGAATCACCAGATTAGTTTTGTTTCTGAAATATACTAAAATGCCCTAAAACCCAACCAAGGTATTAAAATTTGATTGTCCTTGTATAAAGAAATTCCTACCCCAGTACTGAATATCTCAATGATTGCGGAAGGACATGTTGTCCATGTGTTACAAGTAAAGACGGCTGATAATATTACGAAAAAAAAATGTCTTCAAAGTGTGCCGCGAGATCGATCCCGCATGTCTTAATTTATTACTCTTAGAACTGTCAAAATTTAACTACGATGTCGCGCCTAATTGAGAGTTCCTAAAAAAAAAATCGGTTCAATTAATCTTTTCGATATGGCCGCCCACGCGCCAACTTTCTAAGAATGCAGAGGCTTTTCTATAATCATGAGGATTTTCATAGCTCTACATTCTCATTTCTTAAGAATTGACATAACAATCATGCCTCATCACTAAAAGAGGTTTTTTCAAAGACGTTTTAATTATTATGCAAATTATCCATAAACCACTCTGAAAATAGCATGCGCTGCGGCTGGTCGTTAACAATTCTTGGACTGAGTTTAGACAATAAGCGTGCACATTTCAGGATTGTATTGCAGATTCCGTAGGATACATTTACTGCTGGCTTAAACGCCGAATCGGGAGGGATTTGTGAGTGTTCATTAACAATTTGCCTCACTTCTTCAACGTTTCTTTTCTTCAACGTATGAACTTCTGTCTCTTAAGTCTAATACTTAACTTACATAGGTCCCCTACTGCCTTCCTTTCTATTCACACTACTTTTTTCAAACAAAGCCACAGATCTAATCAAAACTTGGCTAAATTGGTCGAAATCCATGACTACATGTAGAAATTCTGTTTGAAAATCCTAAAAGGCATTCCGTGTTGAACTCATTGACCACCAAAGACATTTGGAAAGGCCATTTGGCAGTTGCAGACATTGTGAGACCTCTAAAATAGGTTCCCATTCCCACAAATCGCACAAAAGGGCAATGAATTTGAAATTTTTGTACAGTGTCAGTAATTTGTTTAAAGTAATAGCAGACGACTCAACAAAGAAATGAAAGACTTTTGCACCACACAAAGATTAATAATACTCTTGATATATGTAAATAGTTCTTCAATATTTTCCTGCAGTTTTAAAAAAAATAGGGAAACTTGATATCCTGTACATTTAACCTTTTATCCCCTAGGTGTGATACAGTAACACGACACCATACTTTTATGTTACATTAGCTGAATTTGAGGGTATCATGTTTTAGAATGCAACGTGAAACCATCAAACAAAACAGGACGTCCTTGTTAATAAGTTTCATTTGGTGAGCAGGCTCAACAAAAACACGTCTTATGTAATTATGCGACGAAGTTTACTTAACGAAAACGACTTTACCAAGGACCGGTAGCACTAGAATTGCTAGTACTGATCTACTTGTGAGAGTGATCAGAAGAAAATACGTGGTAACTTATTTGGCGCTAACAGATTTTAGAGGTACGAAAACCAGGAATTTTTTAAGAAGAATAATGGACCTATCTCAATGAAAAGTGTAGTTTATCTGCTGTTCTTTGTGATCTTTGAATCTACATCGTAATTTATATAAAACCTTTTTCACATGTGGTTGATATTATAACGGGAAATTTAAGTAGGTCATTTGATATACCTACACAAAATTGCGAATGCCATAATATATTTGTTTTTATTAAATATATTTTAATATAGTTTTATTAATACTACCACTGAATCTAGATATGAACCAGAATATGAATCAACATTTTGTCATTATTTATTTCGGTATTATATTAGATTGCCATAATATCGCAATAATTTTGAACAACGCCAATGACACAGACCTCAACAGGTGTTTTATTCCAGGATGGTTCGTCAATGAATGTCCGTGATTGCCTCAAACAAGGAACCTCCGCCCAATTAAATTATGGTTTTGTTTAATAGATATTTTATAACCATCTTGGCTGTCCTGTAAGCCAACTCACAGATTTTTCAGTCCTACAGGAAATCGTATGTTCCTTTCTTTAAGAGAAACTCCGCTATCTCGTTCCCTTCGTGACCTTCGTGACTCTTTCCAAAATGATGATTTTGTGTTCCGTTAGTTGTACTACAGAAATCATACATCTTTAATTACCTGGGAGTGTATTTATACAATTTCTAGAGCTTTCGGTGCTACTTTATTTAGAGGATATTTTAGTTATTTCTACGTGAAATGCGGTTTCCCAGGTTTATGCTGATTTCGTATCCCGGTTGCTTCTGGTCCAGTGCTTTCTTCAGTTTTAGACCCATCTATGTACCAGACTGTTCCGTTCTGCTGGTATGTGTCTGTTGTCTTCCTCTTATTTGAGCTGTACACATATATCACCCGATAAGGTATGTGCAAGACTATCGGGTGATTCTGTCATACCGCCTGCTTAATTTACTGTTTTGTTTTAATTAACCGAACATCTCAGAATTGTGTCTTCTCCTTGTGGTAGTTACTCCATATCTGGCAATTTCCAGTTTGTACGCAGCTGTCACAGCTACAGCATTAGTTCCATAGCCGCAATACACGCAAGTATTTGAAGCTTGCCTAATTTTGTTCTGGCTCTCTTTTTTCTAGATATATGCCACCAGATCGGAGAACCATATGTTACCATTACTTTGCAGTGGCGGTGCGTGATATTTCAGTTAGCCATATCTTGAAAACGACGCATGGGACCCACTTCACTTTTTAGGTGATGACTATACACCTCTTACAGAAAGGATTTATAGTGAAAAAATCGTCAGCAAAGTTTGCGAAAAAATTTTCAAAAACACTGGAGCACTCCCTGGGTTCTCAGTAACGCTCTGTGGAATATTTGCAGTATATTTTTTTTCATAATCTAGAAACAAATATAAGGACGCGTTTTCGATTTGTTACAAAATATTTTTGTTTCAAAAAAGTTATGGCCATTTTAATTTTGGGAAACAAAATGTTCCTATAAAATTAAAATTAAAATGGCCATAACTTTTTGAAAAAAAAAATATTTTGCAACAAATCGAAAAACGTCTCCTTATACTTGTTTCTAGATTAGAAAAAAATATACTGCAAAATCCCACAGCGACCGGGAGTGCTCCAGTGTTTTTGAAAATTTTTTCGCAAACTTGCTGATTTCACTTCCTTTCTGTAAGAGGTGTTAGTCTCACCTAAAAAGTGAGGGGCCTTTTTCAAGAATGGCTAACTGAAATATCACGCCCGCCACTGCTTTGAGTACATCCAAAATCCCATTGCTGACTTTAGGGTCCGAATCACATTGTTATTGTCACTTCCAAGTGATCCCCAAAAGTTTAGTTTCGTTTCTCAGACTAGTCCTTAACTTAACTTAAACTTCACTTTCCTTTCAGGTCTTTTCAGGTACTGAAGATTCTTCATTTTTCTGAAAGCAACTACTGTTTTTTTTTTGGTGTGATTCTCCGCATCCTTGAGCATGTGTACCACCTTGCTCTACTTCTCAAAGAAAACTGTCCTCCACTCGGCTCCACTGCAAAGGCGACAGTGCACCCCCTTAGGACACAACCATATGACACCTCACCACAACTGGGGTGAAATATGATTCCGATTCTTGGTGCGGAGAGAAGAAAGAAACACCCTTCCACTTTGGTAGCTGTAAGGCGTTTGATATTTGGGGCTACAACAATATAATCAAAAGAAGGACCAGATGCTCCACTATAAACTGTCCTTAAATTCCTTAAGGAAACAGGACTAATGCAATGAGCAGTCTGTGGGGTACAATAAGCATCGGCTTCGGTGTACAGGGCTTATGAACCACATAAACAATAATAATATGTATTACCGGCTTAGGAACGTTCTTCTTCAATAAAAATTCCGCTTGCGCAAGCTCTTCTGGAATACATATTCCTCGGCTGACGCTATGCCTATATCCGATCGAACCAAATCGGAATCGGACCCGCAGATATGATTCACCGTAAAGTTACGCAACGCAACGCTCGGCGGCAATACAGTCGCATGATTTGGCAAGATAAAAAACACGAATAAGAGATACAATTGAATTTGATTGCATGTTTTGAAGCGTGTTGCATAAAAATCATTGAGAATGACCTCTCGTGAACCCTGCTGGCACCGGCGCGCGGTGCTCGGTAGCGGGGAACTTTCAAAACGACGTACGCCAGTACGAAAATCCTTCGAACGGACGGGTTCTAGAAAAATACCGGCGAATTAGCATTGCTGACAACAATCGGGCGCGTTACGAGGCAAGGATTTTCGCGGCAAAATAGTAAACAAACTTTCGGCCGCTGAGTAAATACCTCACCTCGCCATGAGTGGGCTCTGTTGTCGCCTTCTGAGTTCGTTACGAAAAATTTCGACCTTGCCCGCCGTAAATATGCGTAGAACAGCATGTATGTATGAAACGAGAGCAATGCGTAAAGTTGTTTGGCTATTTTTCGACTCATCGGACGAGGTTGAACGTGGAGAAAGCCACAGCGGTTCGAATGAACCTTGCGAATGCGAAAAACAACATACGTGTTACGGAACAACGAAATGTGTTGAACAATACAGAAAATGAATACGCTACTAATTATTATTTTTTTGCATGGCAGGGCCGTACTTTGGGTTACGTCAGTGTTAAATGCAAAATTGCAGTCAAAAGTATTTGCACAGTGACGTGTCATTGCTCTGTTGATACACTTAAAGGATGTGTTAAAGGCTTACAGAGTTAAAGAGTACAGAATCACTAATATTCGTTCGACAGATTTTTCATTGAGTGGCCTGAAAATAATTTCGCCATGCAGTTAGTTCCTTTATTATAAAATTTGACCTCAAAGTAGTCTTTGCCCATTGTATTTGATATGTTGAGGCCTAAAATTTATATTTTGCCATCTGGCGTTGGTGTTTGGTGTACTATTGGTAACAGTCCAATGGTGGTGTACTATTGGTCCAATTTTCTTTAATGGAAGTCTGATTGCCGCACGATATAGGAAAGAAAGCATTACACCTTTGGAAGATCAGTTAGATAATGACGAAATTGCTACACTTTACTTCCAGCAAGGTCCTTCGAAATCTCCATGTACATGCAATGCATATCTATTATATGTCCAGGCTTTGACTACAGATATCGACACGACCGTATTTTTTTTATTTATTTCCCACAAAGTGTATATTTCGCAAATATTTGATTAGTTTCGACAAACTATGTGATTTACTTGAATAAAGCTATTCTTAAGCAAAAATGTGATTTATAAATTTTCATAGCACTAGTATAGTCCTCAGTGCATTCTGTTTTTCATAAAAAAATTTCGATATCTTACCAATTCTTCAAGTACCTACGATTGTCACTTTTATTTCATTTCCCGCCAAATCGGTGATTACATATGTGTCAAAACAGAGTTTTTGGTTGTCGGACATGCAGAAATGAACCCCCCAGTGTTTTTAAAATCATCAATAATAAAAAAAAGCCAATTTGTAATACTTAATCTCATTCTTTATGTCTCTCATTTAAATTGTTCACAATGATTGAGAATTTCTAATGTATTTAAATATCTTATTTTTTTTTAGAAATACGATACATTTCAAAAATTTTAAATAAAAAAAAATTAGTTATGTTTTTTTTTTTTAGTTTATTTTTAAAAAAAAGCTTTGAGTTATAAAAATATTAATCAAAAGATCTACCTATGTATATACATATATACATGTAAATCGCACAAACTATTTAAATACAAGCTATGTTGACAGATCTGATATAAACGGTTAATGCACGAGTATATTTCATTAAATGGAACTGCCGAGTAGTAAAAATATACCGGGTATAACGGTACTAAAATTCTTCATGCCAAAGTGCTTAACTAAAAGTGGCTACTTTGTTGTTAACGCAGAGGAATTACTAATCGTAATCGGCGTCGCCCAACACGTTTATTTACTTTTCTGGTATCTTTATAGGCTAGTAAAACATTAGTAAAAATCTGTTCCTAGGACCGACACAAAGAGACCTAATGTTCCTTTGTTGGTACCATTATCACTAATTAATTATTGTACTAAATATATTCTCAATACTCATCTGTTATTTAAAACTTGTGTTATATATCACAGAACTGTTAATTGTGAATAAAAAAAACGTTTATTTACTTTTCTGGTATCTTTATAGGCTAGTAAAACATTAGTAAAAATCTGTTCCTAGGACCGACACAAAGAGACCTAATGCTCCTTTGTTGGTACCATTATCACTAATTAATTATTGTACTAAATATATTCTCAATACTCATCTGTTATTTAAAACTCGTGATATATATCACAGAACTGTTAATTGTGAATAAAAAAAAAAAACTGTAAAACGCAACCGGCTTGAGAAGAATTTAAAGAAAAATGTAAAATGGGGGAAAATATTGTTTTGGCTCTTATTATGATTCGGTTTATAATCTCGAACGATTGTTAAACAATGAGTTTCTTATATCTTTTTTTAAAGACTTATTAGTTCATTTGTTGAGCACGTGAAAAAAATGTGACAAAATCAGCCTGAACATTTTATATTACTGATGAGGCGTTTGATCAACTTTTCATAGTCATTAACATTTTATATGGGTATAAAAACTATAAAAAAACATTTTTTAGTGCATTAAACAGGCACAAACAAGCTTGAGCATTTGTTTATAATGTAGCGTGTAATGTATAGGGTTAGTCACCTAAAACTTCACCCCCTTTATTTCTTTTAATTTTCATCGAATCGAAAAATTCAAAAAAGGGTTTCATATATCGAGATATATTGCATGTACATATGTATGTTTATATTGATAGCTCTCCAGAGTAATGGTATTGTGTTAAACTTACAAATACCTATTATTTTATTAAATACGTAACAAGATATCTCGGTATATCTCGAAAATGGTTGAAGTAATCATACAATAATATAATTATACATTTTTGTGATAAGAAAACTACGAATAATATTTTTAAGTAAGTATAGGGTTGAATAATATATGGTATGGCTATATGAAATATAGGGTTAAAAAGTCCTATTAAAAATATTATATAAATTAAGGTCATATTAAAAATATTGTTTTTCGCACCCTTAAAATTTGAGTTGTTTTTATTTGCTGTCGTGTGGAATTATCTATTGAATTTTCATCAATGAAAATTAAAAGAAATAAAGGGTGTCAATTTTAGATAACTAACCCTGTACATTCATTCACTGAACGGTACGTTAAAAGCAAATATTTTTATTTGGTGGCTCGAACATATGAAAAAACAATTATGAGTAATAAATGTTATCATGTTTATTTTCTCTTCATTCATGTTGACTGTTTCAATATTCGTTAACTTTTCCACATTGTTGTAAGCTCTATTGATTTGGAACACAACGTTCGAAGTAAATATCATATTTTGTCAGCATAATAAACGATATAATATTTTTTCAATTGCTTATCTATCATGTTTCGTTATTACAATGTTTCATTACGAACAAATGCTCAAATCTGTCTACACCTTTAGGTAAACTATTTCAATTAACTATTTTATAGCAGATTTTTCGCCTTCATTATCTTACCCGGACAAATGAATGCTCTACTTTGTCAGCATAATGAACATTGCAATATTTTTGCTGCTGTTGCTTTATAGATAAATGCTCATTCATAATATTTGAATGAAGATTTGATTCACTCGCTAAAATGTGAACTTACGAACAAATTTATGCAAATAAATGCTCAAATCTGTCTACAGCTTAAAGCAACCATTTCGATGAATTATTTCTATGCCACTTTTTCTCGTTGCGAATGTTGCATTGCTGACGAATGCTCGTTCATAATGTTTCAGTCTATGAGCTCGTCATAATGTGTCAGTATTGTCATAACGAGTCTCGTCATAATAATGCATTGTAGACAAATACTCGTTCATTGTAGACAAATACTCGTTCATTGTTAGGCAAATGTAGATAAATGTAGTCAGTGCATTGCTAGACAAATTTAGACAGCTAGACATTGTAGACAAATGCTCGTTCACTGTTAGACAAATGTTGATAAATGTAGACAGTACATTGCTAGACAAATATAGACACTGTCTACATTGTAAACAAATGCTCGTTCATTGTTAGACAAAGGTAGATAAATGTAGACAGTACTTAGCTATACAAATGTAGACAGCTAGACATTGTAGACAGAAGCTCGTTCATTGTTAGAGACATGTAGATAATTGTAGATAGTACATTGCTAGACAAATGTAGACGGCTACACATTGTAGACAAATACTCGTTCATTGTTAGACAAATGTAGATAAATGTAGACAGTACAATGCTAGACAAATGTAGACACTGTCTACTCTTGTCTCCATTGTAGACAAATGCTCGTTCATTGTTAGACAAAGGTAGATAAATGTAGACAGTACATAGCTATACACATGTAGACAACTAGACATTGTAGACAAAAGCTCGTTCATTGTTAGACAAATGTAGATAAATGTAGATAGTACATTGCTAGACAAATGTAGACGGCTACACATTGTAGACAAATACTCGTTCATTGTTAGACAAATGTAGATAAATGTAGACAGTAAGCTAGACAAATGTAGACACTGTCTACTCTTGTCTCCATTGTAGACAAATGCTCGTTCATTGTTAGACAAAGGTAGATAAATGTAGACAGTACATAGCTATACACATGTAGACAACTAAACATTGTAGACAAAAGCTCGTTCATTGTTAGAGACATGTAGATAATTGTAGATAGTACATTGCTAGACAAATGTAGACGGCTACACATTGTAGACAAATACTCGTTCATTGTTAGACAAATGTAGATAAATGTAGACAGTACAATGCTAGACAAATGTAGACACTGTTTACACTTGTCTACATTGTAGACAAATGCTCGTGCATTGTTAGACAAATGTTAATAAATGTAGACAGTATATTGCTAGACAAATGTAGACACGGTCTACTCTTGTCTCCATTGTAGACAAATGCTCGTTCATTGTTAGACAAATGTAGACACTGTCTACACTTGTCTACATTGTAGACAAATGCTCGTGCATTGTTAGACAAATGTAGATAAAGGTAGACAGTACATAACTAAACAACTGTAGACAGCTAGACATTGTAGACAAATACTCGTTCATTATTAGACACACGTAGATAAATGTAGATAGTACATTGCTAGACAAATGTAGACATCTAGACCCGGTCTCCCCTACATTAAAACGACTTTTGCAGCCGTGTAAATTAATTACACAAGCGGCGAAATAAAGAGTAAACAACAATAAAACGAAACAATAATAATAATACGGATTGGCGCAACGAAACCGCGCAGGTTGCCGGATTGTGCACCGCCGCTCTCAAATGAACGCAACGTTACGAAAATTTAAATTTCCAAGGAAGTATTATGCTTTTTTTATATAATCTCGCGGAGATATTAGACAGCGGAATATCACAGGCGGAATTTCGTGATTGTTGCACAAACGCAAAGAACTAACGAGATGCTGGGAATAATACGCGAGTCTCAAAGCGAAGATTATGAATTTTACCAGGGGCGTATTTAGGGGTGTTGCGAATGTAATGTGCATGGACGATATACATATGTTTGGTCACCTTCCATCAGGGTTGTACTCACATTTATTATAAATAACGTTCAAATATACAGGAGCTCACAAATAATGTAACTGGTTTTGTTACAAAACTGGAAATAAGGCTGTTAAAAATTAATAATTAATGATAATGATGATAAAACTGTTTCTGAATTATTTTTTATTTGTCTCCAATTCATTATGATTATTCCCTCATTCTCATAAATCATTATGACGAATCATTTTACAAATAGTTTAATCTGCATGTCCATTTGCTCCTAAAGTTGAGAAGCTAAATATGTGATTTGTGACTAATTTCGTTTATCGTTGATTGAACTGTAATTTTACGTTGAATCGATTGAATAATTTTGATTACAATTAGGAAGAAACACATTTTATCGAGTTTTGTCTAAAATAAAGTACGTATCATTTTGCTGCCGTAGAATAGTTGAGTGAGGATTACAGTGAGGACATAAAGGTTGGCACAAGTTCAATATTTTCCAAACTAAAATTTTGAAAAAACTTTGGACACGTCAATTTTTATTTTCAGTTGCGCCTCTTATGCTATAGCAGTCACCACATTTTTGTACACGACATCATCGATATTTTTTAAATAGAACACCCTATATTTTTTTATAATTTTGAATACTCCAGCAACAAACAATTTAGTAAATTTATAACAGGACATCATCGACCTTTTCTTTAATAGAATACCATATATATTATTTTTCTCACTTTTCTCCAGTGACAACCAATTCCAAACATATACAACTAAAATTATTATTTGTGAGTTGATTTTCAATTTCAACTCACCAACGTTGGACCATAAATTTTATAAATCATTGAAATTGTCTATTACTAGAGAAACCAGAAGTAGAAAAAATGTAAGGTGTTCTATTTAAAAAAAAGATCGATTTAAAAATGTGGTGACGTCACTACTACAACTACTAATTATACCGCAAGATGCGCAATTGAAAATAAAAATTGACGGGTCCAAGGATTTTTCCAAAATATTTTTTTTTTTGGAAAATATTTAATTTTTGCAAACTTTTACATCCTCGCTGTATATGTATTAACTCGAATTAAGAAAATATATAAAGCACATTGTTGTTTTTTATGTTTCTTCAATTGCATATTATTTTGACATTTTGAGAAAACAACAGTAGATGCTGAATTTAGGTCAACATGAACGAAAACATATAATTAACTTTAAATTAAACATTTTTTTCTGTTTACAACACTGACAATCTTTAGTCAGATAAAACCAAGAACTTATGAATTAACTACAGAAATAGAAAACAAACACTTATTTTATGCATTTGAAGTTTGCATATTTTTTTTAAAAACAACCTTTTCCACCCCTATTTGAGCCCTTCCAGAAATAAGTATCATATTCAGATGGCAGTATATTAAAAACGTGGAGCTACTAACTAGTAGCATCAACCAGTAAAATACAAATGACTATTAAAACCCTACACAGGAATTTTAAGGACGAGTTTTAGACAGGAATTCTCGCGGCGTTCCATAGTCGATGACGTCACGACAGTTTTCAACGGCATGTGGCAACAAATCAAACAAACTCTTTTGTTCACCTTTTTTGTAATAGGAAAGTAAACAATTTTTAATTGTTTTTTACGATAGCGCCAGTAAATATGATAATTTCATGTAACAGAAGTAAACACACTTATTGTTTGTATATTTTTCTTTAGTAATTCTTATCGCCTATAAGTTTATTGAACCTGGAATATATGGGTCAGTAAGATAATGCATTATGGCGAAAAATAACATCTTTGACGGTATTCGGGCAGAAAGCGAGGCGCGTTGCGTTTATTGCCCGGCAATAATTTCCATTTCCGCGACAACTCGGCAGCTTATGACAGCTACATTACATAATTCGATTAACGTGAAGCGTTAAGAAGAGATGTGTTTGACTATGCTGCGTCTACTCGTCCGCAGGAAGGGAACTGATTTGTAACCAATCATTGGACGAATTGTACACAATAAATGTAGATAGCAGCACAATACACAACTCCATGTACACAAGTATCCATGGCTAAAACAACGGCGTGGAATGAGAGGTTGAGATATAGACTTGAACATTAATTTAAGTTTTTAAACGCAATTATTTTGGAATGCCTACGATATAAAACAATAATTGAGTCTTTCATACTGGTCATGTTTAGGCAGTGGTGCTATTAGATTAGGGTCAGCTGGAAAACATAATTGGGGAATAATTTTCGCCCATTTCTGAAGTACGATTTGTACAAAAAGTACTCCCAAAAAAGACGACATGCTGTCAAATATCCACAAACCACTTGACCTCGTTTTTTTTTGACGCACATTACAAGTACTCTCATTTCCATATGTGACTAAAGGGAAATTTTCAAAACTTGAGATTTAACTATACAGTGAACATATTTACTGACAGTAAAGATGACGTTTACACAGTTTTATAGCTTATGAGGTGTGTAAATTAAATAATGAGACTGGCAACGTAGCGCCCGACCTAGTAACACTGCGGAGACGGGACTTGGAAGGGTCGTAGGCCAGGGGTCATTTGTTTGTTCTTTGTGACTGTTTTCGTGAACAGGTTTTTTCTAATGCGTTTTAAAAATGAGTGACATTAATTTTGAGCTACAGTGTGCTATCAGGTTTTGCTTCAGACTTGGACACAGCGCAGCGGATACTTAAGCAAAACTTCAACACGCCTACGGAGACAGTTTTTTCAAAGGCCCGGGTTTATCGGTGGTTTAAAGCATTCTCAGAAGGAAGAGAGTCGATTGAAGATGAACCACGCAGCGGAAGGCCTCCATCTTCAAGAACTGATGAAAATGTCGATAGAATATGCGTTCAAATCGTCGGTTGACGACGTATGATAGGGAAGAGTTAAACTTGAATTACACTGTTCATAAAATTTTGACTAACGAATTGGGGATGACAAAAATCTGCGCAAAAATGGTTCCAGAAAACCTTTCGCAGGCACAAAAGGACATCAAGAGGGAAAGGTGTCTTGACTTTTTGGAATCTATTGAAAAAGATCTCCATTTTATGGAACGTGTCATTACTGGTGATGAGACTTGGGTGTTTGAGTACGACCCGGAAACCAAGCGCCAAAGCATGGAATGGCACACTTCAAGCTCTCCAAGACCCAAAAAAAGCAAGAATAAGCAAGTCGAAGATCAAATGCATGCTGACTTGCATTTTTCATAGCCAGGGAATTATCCACAAAGAATTTGTGCCTACAGGCCAAACAGTAAATCAACAGAACTCTTACAGAGAGATTTTTGAAACACTTCGAAAAAGAGTGATACGTGTGAGACCAAACATCAATAACAACTGGATGTTGCATCACGACAATGCGCCTTGTCACACCGCCATTTCAATAAACGATTTGTTAGCCAGTAAAAACATTCCTGTGGCTTCTCAGGCTCCTTATTCGCCTGACTTGAGTCCTTGTGACATTTTTCTGTTCCCGAGATTGAAAAATCACCTCAAGGGACGTCATTTTGGGACCATAGAACACATTCAAACAGCTGTAACCGACCAGCTGAAGGCTACTTCAGTATATGAGTTCCAGCACTGCTATGAGGATTGGAAGAACTCCTTCATCCTACATCCATCGAATAATTTCCACACCTCCTATATTTCCTCGCAGCGGACGAGTAGCCACGGTGTGTTCTGCACAGCTTTTTATAAGAGGCAATCACACCGATCTGGTTCACGCTGTACTAGGCCGGATGAATTTGTTATTTACAATTTTTTTTTACGTTCGCGCAGGCAATGCGCGGAGATTAATCCTGGACTTTGAATGCGAATATGCGAATATCCGTTACCGCGCCAAAACGCACTAATGATAGTGACGATCCCAACCTACTAATGTAAATACTAGTCCAATCAAATTAGATTTTTACGTGCTAAAATTTAGTTCAGTAAACAAAGATATGTAAAAACTAGGAAAAATTCCGTAGAACTGAATGAACTACTTTACCCACCTGAATTTTTGGGCTCATTTTCAAATGGCCTCCAAAGTTCGCAAAAAACAGTTTTTTCCATTTTTTTTCCAAAAACTAAACATTTTAGAAGAAAATGTTTCAAACAAAAGTTGTGGGAATTTTTAATACGGATCGAATAAGTCCAAACCGGTTTTGATCGATAAATAAATTAATTAGTTATTGCAAAAATCGCAATTTTTTCAAACAGTTGTCTGTTTCAAAAATATTTTTTTTTATGAAGATTGGTGAAAGGATAGCTCTTGGTGAGCAAAATAAAATGTTTTTTTCAGAATTGAAAAATATTTTATATTTTTTGCAAAAATCGAGTTTTTCGAAAATAAGCGTTTTTGTAAAATCCCCACAATTCATAGGCCGCCACATCTTTAGGAACGGGGTTGGGCTTAAAATGTTCATTAATAATTATACTATTATGTGCAAATATTGCGCGAGCCTCAAATCGATTTCAAATATCGCAAAAAAACGATCGAAAAATCGTTTGTTTTTTCGGGGCCATAAAGCTTTGATTAACTTTTTTGATTTCAATTCGTATCAAAATGTCAATACTGCCATTTGTAAGCTGACATTTCATGAATTTAAAAAAAAGACTGTCTTACGACCAACAGGGGCCGAGAAAAAAATATTTTTTTCGAAAAATCGCCACGACCTTATTTATTAACCCCTTCGTTGGCATTGACGCAATAGTGCGTCACATTAATCGGTGCCCTGTGTGGAATGGACGCAATAGTGCGTCAATCTTTTTTTTTCCTATTTAACTTGCTTCGATTTGGCATCCAAGTCTCACGCGGGGGGTTTTCGAGTCGCTGAATCCGAATCTGAATCAAAATTCGAAAATTCAAAATGGCGGCGTCAATATGGCGGACCAAAATAGAAAATTTCACTCAATTTAGATGAAAATTGGAACCCCGGGGTCAGATTCAAAATGGTGGATCCAGCGTGGCAGAAGAAAATGCAAAACATTACTTGATTGATCGAGAACTTACTCCTTCCAATAAAGTTTCATCAGTTTTAAGATAACTGTTATATTATTCTCGAGGCAAACATCTAAGACGTTAAAATTTCAGAAATTTTGTATTTGGGTTTCGTTTTACCACCGTCGTGTAGTTTGTTCGAAAAAACGAATATTATACGCTATTGAGCAGTTTTGTTAACTAAATGTTTGAAGATAAAAAATGAAAGAGTGAAATGAAGAGTGAAATTTTCGATTTTTTGGTCCGCCATATTGACACCGCTATTTTGAATTTCCAGGATAAAAATTTTCTTGCCATTTTGGGCACTTTTTGTCGAATTCTCTCTGCCAACGAAGGGGTTAATATTGAGGTCTGAAATTTACACCTGTTGTAATCGAATACTTTTACTTCAATATAGAAAATAGTCCCAATTATTGACCCCTTTTTTTTAAAGGAAACTTAATTTTGTGGGGCCCCGTAAAATGCTTGCTCTGCTCGACACGTTTATGCGCGTGGTGGGGGGAGAAAGACAGTGACGCGACTGCTGTGTCTGTCGATTCCAGGCACGCTGAGCACTAACTCAGAACTGAGAACGCTGACTCACATTCTTCCACGCGCATCAACGTGCCGAGCCGAGCAAGCAATATACGGGGCCTATAAAAATGAAGTTTAATGAAAGAAAATGGGACCAATCGTTGCGGGATATTTTTTATATTGAAGTACAAGTATTGAACTATACCATGTGTAAATATCAGACCTCAATATTAATAAATGAGGTCGTGGCGATTGTTCGAAAAAAACATTTTTTTCTCGGCCCCTGTTGGTCGTAAGACAGAGTTTTTTTACAATTCGTGAAAAAATGTCATCTTTCGAATGCCAGTATCGATATTTTGATCCCAGTTGAAATCAAAAAAGTTAACCAAAGTCTTATGGCCCCGAAAAAAAACGATCGATCGTAAAAATGTTTCGATCGCTTTTTTGCGATATTTGAAATCGATTTGAGGCTGGCGCAATAATTGCACATAATAGTGTAATTATTAAAGAAAATGTTAAGCCCAACCCCGTTCCTAAAGATGTGGCGGCCTATGAATTATGGGGATATCATAAAAAAGCCTTTTTTTCGAAAAACTCGATTTTTTTGCAAAAATTATAAAATATTTTTCAATTCTGAAAAAAATCATTTTATTTTTGCTCACCAAGAGCTATCCTTTCACCAAGTTTCATAAAAAAATATTTATTTATGAAAGAGACAGCTATTTGAAAAAAATGCGATTCTTAGCGTTTTTTTTTTGCAATAACTAATTAATTTATTTTCTGTATTAAAAATTCCTACAACTTTTTGTTTGAAACATTTTTTTCTAAAATGTTTAGTTTTTTTTATAAATGAAAAAAAAAACTGTTTTTTTTCGAACTTTGGATGCCATTTTGAAAATGAAGCCCAAAAATTCAGGCGGGGTAAAGTAGTTCATTCAATTCTACGGAGTTTTTCCTATTTTTTACATATCTGTTTACTGAACTAAATTTTGACAAAAAAAATGAGGTATTTTCGACAATTTGATTGGCGCGGGTTGATCGTACGCGTGCATACCTATGTATAAGCGTATGCGTCTGATAATCTGCACGTTTCCGCGTCCACTGTGCGCCCGGGGTAACAAACAGAACTTCTACGCGCGCCGCAATAATAAATCGGCAGCGATAGAGGTTTACTAGTTGAACAACTTTTGTGTTTCGGCGGAGTACGTTGAACTTTAACGGTGCGAATTTTGGAAGGTGACCAGCGATTCTGAGCGGAATGAATCGTTACTCTGCGATGTAAAGCTGCTGCGGCACGATTGTGACCAAGAAAAATCCATAGTCATAAAATGTATTTTTTTTCTACGCGTCTATAAATATACCTAATAAACTATGTGCATTGTGAGAGTTTCTGGGTTATATACAGGGTGTCCCGTAAAGAATGGGCCATACTTCAGGAATAGCTTCACTGGATCAAAATAACTTGATTTAGCTCAACTTGCCTTAGTACCATTATGCTTCCTTAAAAAGTTATGGGTCTTGAAAAAAAAAATTATTTTATTTCATTTTTTTCTGTTAATTCTGTCAATTTTTAAGTTATTTCACGTAAAATTGGTATAGGGGGGTTTTTGGAATAGCCTAACATGAATATGATGTCATTTCTCGCGTGAAACGTACAGGGTGTTAACAACCCTCTGTACCACTTTTTATTCTCATTATATATTTTTTTGTTATCACGAATTTTGACAATATTGACAGTTTTCTTGAAAGCCATCCATTCACTGCAAAAAATTCTATACCTGTTCCATGACGCTAAATCGCACCGTTTCGAGAAAATTAAGCTTATCTGTAGTACTGCAGAATGGCTATATTCTCTTTACATAAAATTTTAAGTCTATTAATCTAGTAGGTATCCGTCACAGTAGATTACTTACAATTTTATAGTACTAATAAATCGATAGTATTTAGAGAAAAATGCAAAATTTCAACATTTAAAAATAAAACATATTTATTTGCGTTTAAGTAATTTTTAAGTAATTAACAGGCACATTAAAAAACAGTATTAGCAAATAAAACTAACATTTAATGTCGTTGAAGCAATTTTTCGAAATGTCCACCATTGCACTCAATGCGTTTCTGGCATATTTTCAAAAATTTCTTCGAACTGCAAAAAACGACGGCTGCAGATTTCGAATCGTGTTTGCAGCTGCACCTATTCTTTGCCTAAGCTCGGCTCTTGTGTTGACAACTTCACCAGAATACACAAGATTTTTAATATACCCCCAGAAAAAAAAGTCCATTGCATTTAAATCTGGACTTCGTGGAGGCCATGGATGTTCACTTTCCCTTCCAATCCAACGATGTGGGAATACATTATTTAGATGGTTCCGAACTGCAAGAGGAAAGTGGGCCGGTGCGCCATCTTGTAAATACCACATATTAGCACGAACGTCTAAAGGAACTTCTTCTAGTAAATCTACTAAATTGTCTTGAAGGAAGTTTAGATAATCCTGACCATTCAATTTTGCTGGGAGTTCAAAAGGACCCACAAGATAATCGCCAATTATCCCACACCAAATATTAATTTTGAATTCATGTTGAAAGTGCATCGACCAATCGGCATTTGGATGGATCGGCTGTTGAATATCCGTCTACGAGTAAATGTCGCCTCATCCGTAAACAAAATTTTGTTTACAAAATATGCATCTTGCCTATTTCGCCTTAAAATGAATTCGCAAAATTGCATTCTTGCTAAAAAATCACCTGGTAATAAGTTTTGAGCGGGTGAATAATGGTACGCTCGAAGTTGCTGCTCATGTAATATTCTGGATGTTGTACTGCGACTTAGTCCAACATTAGCAGACATTCTGCGGATAGTAATTGTTGGTTCACCTTCAACAATATTTAATATTACTTCCTCTTGTTGCGCGTTATGAACTACAGGTCGGCCATAATGACGACTAGGACGAAAGCTTCCCGTTTCTCTTAATCTTGAGAATAGTCTTGAAAATAATTTCCGATTCGGTTGTCTGCGATTTGGGTAAGTATCTGCGTAACTTCTGGCTGCAGCGCGTTCACTAAAATTTTATTGGGCGTAGATTGCCACCATGTCAGTCATTACACTATTTGTAAATAAGTCGGGGTGGGGCATCTTGCAACAAACAATAAATTAATTCACCATAAAAGAACAATAAAAATGTTTGTTTATAGTAGCAAATTGAAACTAACATGATATGACAGTTACCTACTAGATTAACACACTTTAAATTTAATAAAAATTATACTGGTCCATTCTGCAGTACTACAGTTAAGCTTAATTTTCTCGAAAACGACGCGATTTAGCGTCATGGAACAGGTATACCATTTTTGCAGTGAATGGATGGCTCTTTCAAGAAAACTGTCAATATTGTCAAAATTCGTGATAACAAAAAAATATAATGAGAATAGGAAGTCGTACAGGGGTTGTTAACACTCTGTACGTTTCACTGAGAAATGACATCATATTCATGTTAGGCTATTCAAAAAACCCCTATACCAATTTTACGTGAAATAACTTAAAAATTGACAGAATTAACAGAAAAAAATGAAATAAAATAATTTTTTTTCAAGGCCCATAACTTTTTAACGAAGCACAATGGTACTAAGGTAAGTTGAGCTAAATCAGGTTATTTTGACCCAGTGAAGCTATTTCTGAAGTTATGGCCCATTCTTTACGGGACACCCTCTATAAACGTTATGAACAGTACATTCTATTTTGGAATATTTTTTTAAACGGCTGAAGAATTTGTAACAAAACGAATACTAATTTTATAAAAGAAAAATTGGTGCGTTTAAAATAATAGGGATATAACCAAAAATCCCAAATTTTTTAGGTGTCTCAAAGAGCTGTAAATTGGGGAAAATGGTCGTAAGGAAAGAAGAAAAAAAAAGGAAACTGAAGCTCCAAGTTTCTAGTTTTTTGGATCTTGAGTTTAAAATTTTTTAGCATCAGCAGTTTTTGAGTAGGTAGTCATAAAACCACAGAAAAAGATTTTTTCAAAATTTTTGCTTGTCTTTTAAAAGGTCCACGGACCTCAGTAAGTTTTTTCGATATGTTCATCATAAAGATCTTTTAGATAATTTAATACTCTTTAATTTGATTTATTATTGAGCCCTGTACGATGATTTTTCGGGGAATTATCGCCGTTCAAAGCAAATATGCCATTGTTGACTTTGATAAAATCAATTACTCGGGAAATAATGAACGTACAGAAAATTCAAGTAGGGTTTTAAACACTGCAAAGTATCCTTTACAGTAGTAGTGATTGATTTTTTCTAAAAAAATTTTGTCGAATCGAAATTGTTGATTGAAAAAGAGGTAAAAAAATTGCATAATTATGGATATTTGCATAACTTGGCATAACTTTGCACATAATAGATAGACTAGGGATATTGATTGCAACTTTTCAACCTAGTACCCCAAAGAAACCCTGATAGTTTCAAAGCGCTGCGGTTTTTCTAGTGCTCGAAATTTTCTTTCAAAAAAAAATCAATATAAGGATCGATATTTAACTTTTTTGTTTTTTCACGTTTTTTACATTAAATAGTTTTCTTTAGCAATAATCCATATTTGCATTATCAAACAAGTTAATTCTTGTAAAAAAATTAAAAAAAAAGAACATTTGTTTTGGAAAAAAAATCTTAATTTTTTTTTACATATGCCTCACAATCGTCAAAAAAAAACGTTTCATTTTTTTAACTGCTGCAACTGCCTTAGTTTTAAACGTAAATTTAAAAATTTATTAAAACAAGTTTACCCCCCCCCCCCCCAATGGATCGTTGTATTTCATTCCACAAATCTTGAATTTTTACCGAGTCTTCAGAGACCAAACCGTTTACACAAGCTTTCAAAAAAAATTGTTTTTTTTTTTAATGATATTACAAACTTCGTAAAACATAACGAAAAAATTATAACGAATTTTTTTTTGACGATTGTGAATATTGCAAAAACGATTTTTTTCATTTTTATACAATAATTAATGGTTTTTTGACAATGCAGGTATGGATTATTACTACAAAAACATTGTTAACTTAAAAAAAATAACAAAAAGTGAAAAATCGATTCTTACATTGTTTTTTAGCACAAACGACAATTTTAATAATTCCGAGAACTATGAAAGAAAAATCGTAGCACTTTGAAACTATCAGGGTTTCTTTGGGGTACTTTAAGATCGAAAAGTTACAGTCAATATCCTTAGTTTATCCACTATTTGCAAAGTTATGCCAAGTTACGCAAATATCCCTAATTATGCAGTTTTTTACCTCTTTTTCAATCAACAATTTCGAAATAAATCCTTTTAGAAAAAAAACAACCACTATTGCTTGTAAAGGATTATGATTACTCAAAAACTGCTGATGCTAAAAGATTTTAAACTCTAGATCCAAAAGCTAGAAACTTAAAGATAAAAATATATTTTTTTTCTTTTCCTTACGACCATTTTTCCACAAGTTTCAGCTCTTTGAAAATCACCTAAAAAATTGGGATTTTTTTATATCCGTTAATTTCTGTGCCTGTTATACAAGACCAATAAATTGATTCGTTAAAACGATTTGAAGTCAGCAAAACTACATTTGAAACAAAGGAAAAACTGAATTTGAAAATAAAATGAGTTGAATTTAAGCATAGACAATCTAAGTCTGAGTAAAGCCCTTATTTTGAGAATTTTTTTTTTTTTTGTAAAAAATTGCACATGGTAACATAATCTTTATTATTTGTTCAGTCTTCTCAGAATATGGGCATATTAAGTTTTAAGCACTTTAGTGTATTTAGGTTGAGGCCTACTCTAGGACGTATTGTAAGCTACCGAGTTTAGTGAAGTCCACAACAAAAGGTCGCAAAATCTCACGCTTTCTTACAATCATCCTGTACATAAAACCTTCATTTGCTAATGAGACGTTTCGCTTATAGAGTAGGTCGTTGTTCATTAACGACACCGTTTGCTGTGAAAACATTGTTTTCTCGCAGTTTTCACTCCTTAGAATAGGGCTCACAGTTTTCCTGGAAAAGCGGGTCCTCCTGTTTAATAGCATCGTTAAATGCCTACACAACGAGTTCGCGCTAGATCGTTATGGCCACGTTTCCACATATTCACATGAATACGAAAAACACCACGAACCCTTTGGTAAGTAAATAACACTATTAGGTTTTTTACCCGTGGCCCTTTACTCCCTTTTTTGTATAAAATCGAGTCAGTTTATTTTTTCACCAGCCAATAATAGTCCCATAAGATAAACTCATCCCAAAATCCACTGCTCAATTTGCTTTGTCCTGATGAAACCATTCACCAAATGTATCACCCATACTGTTTAGATCAGGAAAAAAATCAAGATTACTCAGGAAAAAATCAAGATGTGAATCCCACAAATGGATTTTGAACACATTAACTAACACCTATTTTGTGGTAACTAACCAAAAAGTTTAGAAACAATTTGTCTATAGTTCTCACTTTTTTTATTTCACAAAAATTCTTTCACTACCACATCATGAGGTCTTTTCAACCTCAAATACACGTTTCTCTAATTTGTCACCATTAATTTTTTTCTACAATTTGTGAACCAATAAATACGTTTTCTTTAAGTTTGACTTTGGGTAACCTTAGAAAAAAAGTGCCTAAATGCAGTTCCATGAAATTTTTCATTAAACCAATGTGAAGGGGAAATAAAGTCCAAACAACCAGACATGATAAAAAATAATATTTTGGGAATATATTTTCCCAAGATTAGAACACCCTCAAATGCGGGATTAAAATAGTTCGTTACTCTCGGAAGTGAGAAAATTTCTTTACACGGTGTATGGTCTTGTGTCACACCAACAATTTCAGCCAATATACACCTTTTCAATCCTTTCTCTGATAATACAGGTGGAGCACCAGACAATTCCACTCGATCAATGCATGTAGAAAATGTGTAATTGCTTTAGCGATTAACACAGAGCTTTATTATGTTACGTAATAACCTAATAATTAATTTCAATTTTGCTACGAGTACGTTAACTATTACATACTGTTATCTCGCGCAATTGCAAATCTGTACGTTGAGTCCGGAAACTCGACTAACAATAATTCATAATTGCAAATTACTATACGCGTTTACATAGGCCTACGACTTCCATGGATTTAACGCATAATGCTGCAAATATTAACGGAAATAACGGCGGAAGATGTAAAGAGAAAATTTACGTTCTGCGCGAAGAATACATAATAAATCACTCTAAGGCTCATTCCAATTCTATTTCTCAATGCGATTTCGTGTGAAAACACTCGACTGAACGCTTATCTATTTTAAACTTGCACATGTTCGATTACCAACATAGTAAATAATAGTGGCGGTGTCAGTGTAGATATTATATGTACTCCACACTTTTATTATTCATATTTAGGGTTGGCCGATCGAGCCGCAATATAAAGGCGCGCAACTGGCGCGATCGAGCCATTGGATTCAGTCGTGTTCTAGGTGTTTATCTCGTCGTCATCGGTATTATGTTAATAATAAAACGTTACACATGCAAACGCCTAAAAAAACTACAATTTGCTGACAAAGTGAATAAATTTATCGGTTATTTGAAGATTTATTTTATAGTATGTTCGGAAAAACTGCTGTGTAGGGACAAACGCAATTATAGCCGTCACATAAATAGTGTGAAACTTAGTGTGTTCGACTTAGTTTTAGTGCTAAGTGTCTGTGATCTGTGATGTACCCATGAATGAACTCAATAAACAACAATTTCGTGACTTGTGGAACACATACGTTCCAGAGATGGCGCTACTAGGTCGCACAACGTCACATAACTATCTCTAAATCTATCAATAAAATTGTACTCACAATCAGTGACTTACTAAAGTGTATTAAAAAATACACGGCTGTGGTTATGTATGACAAGACATTTCTAGCAAATAAAAACTATTATTTTACAATCCTGCCGAAGCTGCGGCTATTAAGGAGAACCAGACCAAATTTCAGGATGTGTTCGTTAAAACAGCTTTAAAAACTATTCGAAGTAACGATAAAGGCTTGTATGACGCCATACAAAAATTACAAAACAGTGCGTTTTCGTTAGCGGAGTCACTACAAATAGTAGACGAAGTAAATTCGTTGCTACAAGCTATAAATGACGCAATAACTGCTCCCAAAACTGTGCGTCTTCTGTAGCAGCTAATCGGTGTGTCTATTGGTACCTGCCCTAATGCAAATCCTTCGTAGCCTGTTTAATTCCTGTCAGGAAATGCACACTAGTACAGCACAGTTTTGACAGTGGTTTTGTAATAATTTTGGTGACAATAACCTGGACAAAATCTTAATCATAAGTGGTTATGAGAATTCGCAGTATATGAGAACGTAGAGTTCTGAAAAGCCAGACAATTTTTCTGCCGAAGCTCCTCTTCACGCGCTGAAAATTGGTGTTTGGTGTGTTAAGTCTCAGGCGAAGGGTAATAGGTAACTGGCCCAATTTTCTTTAATGGAACTATGACTGCAGAGCGATCTAGGGAAGAAATTATTACACCTTTCGTAAATCAACTGAATAATGACGAAATTGCTACAATTTACTTCCAGCAAGATGTTGCTAGAGCACTCACTGCGGGTGAAACAATGGTATTGTAATAGAATTTTAGAGAAAATATTCTTGCTTAGTGAGCCTGAATTTCGAATTTCTTCCAAGATCCATGATCTGACAGCACGTTCTGAGTGGTATGTTCTAAGTTGCTGGGATTTGAACCAAGCATATCTGATTCAAATGCACAAACTTAACCATTATCCCAAACTGCCTACAGCTCAGGCTGTCAAAACTTTGTTTACACATCAGTCATATTGGAAACATTTTGGCTACGACATACGGGGGTTTTTCCGTTTTTCCATAATCAACTGGAGATTAAATTTATTTAAACGCTCGTAAAATAAATTCCCTTTTTTGAATGCAAAGACTCCATCCTTACAATATTCTTTTATTTCGAGCATAAGGGAGATTTGCCAGTCGTAATTTGTAGATCCAGGAGGCTACGCGAGAACAAAAGATCGACACCGCTCGCTAGATCTACGACCGTTTTTCTGAACCGTTGCCAAATGAAAGGTTACACCAGTGAATTTCTACAATAAGCTGCCGGTTATTAATTAGACCGCAATTTTAATAACTGCGAGGTAAGGCGTAAAACAGAAATGTCTGCATTTTTTCACGGGAAAAAAACGTAAACCGAGTTTTACGAAATTCCGGCGGAGTCAAATTCGAAATTTATTGGGTATTCGGCGGATAACTGACGTATTTATCGGCCGCCCGAGTTATTTACATTCTTGTGAAATGATCGGCTCTTGCACAAGAGTGCACGAGCGAAGTCGTTCGGTTCATTAATTTTTTGATATTTTGTAACGAGAAACTGGAGGTTTTTAGTTTCCGAAATCGAATGTCATAACTCTTTCCTGTTGTGTTTTGCCGGTTTTTTGTTTGCATTATAGACCAGGCGACCTATGTCAAACAGTATCAAAAAACGACAAAATAGTCCATAAATGAAATCTCAACGGTTTCATATAGAGGAAACCGTCTTGATTAAAGATCCGCGAAGGCGGAATCACGCAAGTGCCTGCATCATGTTTTAAATAAACAAATTATTTCTGAAACACCATTTTTTTCGAATTATCTCGAAAAGTATGCGTCTTACGAAAAAATATCCAAGAGACAAAAGTTGTTTATTATTAAATTTCTCATCGAAATATGTGGTTTCTTCGATTGTTGCAAAATTAATTTTTTAACGAGATATCGAGCAAAATTTGCGAAAAAAACCCGTTCTTAAACAAATTTAGTTAACTCGGTTAATAATAATCGTATCGTCATAAAACTTTCCAAAAAGTTGCCTTTTTTTTATTGTTAAACGCAATCAGCATTCTGTGCGATAAATAGTTCCCGAGTTATAACAATTTGTTATAAGCCCCGGTTTTGTTATAACAATTTGTTATAACAAAACAGGGCTTTTCGCAAGTGCCAAATTTTTTTTGCACTTACAGTTGGATGTCCTTTATCATATGCTGTATGCGGAATATCGATAAATTAATTTTAGCGTTGTTTATAACAAATTTTCTGGAGGTATAATTTTTTACGCGACGTATAAAACCTGGTACACAGCGGCAAAAGGAAAAATCCGTAGTGCAAATGATTTGAAAGTGAAAGCCTACTTGCAAATCATTACTTGAGATAAGCTAAAAGTTGCTTCAAAGCGCTAGTATAAAGTTTATTAGGAGCGGAAATATGAGCCAAAAACTTATAACTGACGTTAAATATCTCAACAACAAAATAACTTAGCGACATGTTTTTTTTAATGTGCGTTTTTTGAAGTACTTTCACATGCAAATCATTTGCACTATGGATTTTTGCTGGTATGCACGAGGTTTTATACGTCGCGTAAAAAACTATACCTCCAGAAAATTTGTTATAAACAACTATATAATTAATTTATCGATATTCCGCATACGGCATTTGATAAAGGACATGTATGTGTAAAAAAATTTGGCACTTGTGAAAAGCCCCTATTTTGTTATAACAAATTGTTAACAATTAGCAAATTTCCGCATTCAACTGATTATAACTCGGGAACTATTTATCGCACAGAATGCCGATTGCGGGAGCTTATTAATAATGAAAAAGGCAACTTTTTGGAAAGTTTCATGACGATACGATTATTATTAACCGAGTTAACTAAATTTGTTTAAAAATGGGTTTTATAGCAAATTTTGCTCGATTTCTCGTAAAAAAATGAATCTTGCAATAATCGAAACCACATATTTCGATGGGAAATTTAATAATAAACAACTTTTGTCTCTCGATATTTTTTCATAAGACGCATACTTTTCGAGATAATTCGAAAAAAATGGTGTTTCAGAAATAATTTGTTTATTAAATTTAAAACATGATAAAAGCACTTGCGTGATTCCGCCTTCTCGGATCTTTAATCAGGACGGTTTCCTCCGTATGAAAACGTTGAGACTTCTTTTATGGACTATTTTGTCAGTCCGAAACATAAATCGCCTGGACTATTAATATCAATAAAATGGGCGATATTGGCGAAGACAGATTTGCCGAAAATATGTGGCAAACTTAATTGACCTTTTTTAACGAGCATCTGTTTTTTCTATAATTGATTTTACTAATAGGTTATTTTCAAATTTGACTGTTATTTAGTTTCAGAATTTTCTGTCACTGTCTCTTGTCATGGATCAAACAAGGAAGTGCAATTTCACTTTCCATTTGCACCTTTTTGTAATTTTCTGTTGAGTTTTCAAACTTTATGTCGACAATAAATAAAGAGCTGGTTAATTTTATTAATGTATGAACATAATTAAGTAGGTATGTAATTTCTCAATTATTTAAAAATCCGAAACGTTGGAAATAAGAGTATTAAGGTCAATGACTCGGTGGTTTCCGTGTATTGCCGTGTATTATGAATTTCCATTCATGATGTTTCGCCGATCACACTGTCGGCTTCTTCAGAACTTATCTCTGAGCACTGTAGCTCTACTCTGTAACTCTTCCTCTGCTGAGTAACTTCTGAAGAAGCCGTCAGTATGATCGGCGAAACGTCAAGAATGGATCATAAAGGGCAATACCAGAAAAGCACTGAGTCATCAAACAACAGTCGTGAAAGCCTTCTAAGTATTACGGTTTCAAGAAAAAGCTATGAGAATTAACAATACTACTACAGAACTTTTTTAATGGTCTTTTAAATATTTCAACAAAAAAATTAACTTGAAACCCCATTTTAATTGATATACATATCCTCTAATATCCTCTAAAACGTGTCACAAAAAATAGAACTATTCCAAATTAGCTTACTGTTCCAAACAGCTTAATATTTACCTAATTTCATCGTCTTTCAATAAATAGCTTTTATAACAATTTTTGAGCAATTTGCATTGAAAACCCTTTGTAAAAAGAATGGAATTTGTATAAATATTGGAGTTGATAATCAGTACCGATTATAAAATATAGAACTACCTAAACAAACTCATCTGCATCTATGGAACAAAGCTAAAACCATTCATATGTTAGCTCGTATGTTAATGTATGATATATTGTTCTGAGAGCCACCATCTTTATAGAGATGTCTGAATTATTAAGCATGTTTTGGGTTATAAAAAAAATATCAAAGGTGTACACATATATAAGGCACACGGATACACGAATATAGATGAGAATTTGGGTCAAGTGCATTGTTATTGGTACCCAAACAGGTTGGTATTGGTCGATGATGTGGAGGCAGCGGCTAAATTGGCAGCGAGTAAAAAATGCTGAAGAATATTTTGTACTAATGCAAGGCGGGATCTGCGTAAAATCCCTTCTTTGATTAAAAAATATTGCTTTTCGTTTAAT
The DNA here is from genome assembly GCA_029963805.1 of Aromia moschata. NCBI lineage: Eukaryota > Metazoa > Arthropoda > Insecta > Coleoptera > Cerambycidae > Aromia > Aromia moschata. The sequence goes on from JAPWTK010000036.1 coordinate 1,087,889, forward strand.
GTCAATAGTCCCATTTCTTTTTCTGGTTTAAAAAACATCGACTAAAAGTCGGGAATGTCCAGAGGCAGCCAAAACCAGGTCATGTCAAAGTAGAGAGAATGATATGGTACTTCATGGAACCAGATAACCTTCACCATGTTTTACTCATTACGTAATCTTGGCTGTTAGTTTCGATACCATCGAGCTATGATCTATATTATATCAAAGTTGGTAACCTACAATGATCTATTGATCCATCCAATATTAACCTACAATCATGGAAAATTGCATGATTTGAATGTTTTGTAACTGCAGATGATAAACAGCTCTTTAAAAATTGCCCTATAGAAGAATTATGTTCTTTCTAGAGTATTGGGTCATTATTCCAGTCAATGTACCTGTCTTTTAAATGTGTTAAAAGATAATTGTTTCATTACATCCTCATTCAATTTCTGACAACTTGCTATGCCAAAGAATGTGTACAGAATTTCAACAGTTGTGCTTTTAGTTAAATAAATTATAAAGCATAATATTAAAAATGATCTGCAACTTTATATCAATCTGAAACTATATTTTTATAAAATAATAGAGTATAAAATTTTCCCAAAAAGCGGCAAGGTCAGATATACATCACTTTGCGATTACTGCTTAGCCTACTATTTGCTTTAACATCTAACCTTTAATAGATCCACTAGAGGTATGAGGTTGCTGAGACTGATTTTGAGACTGCTGAACTTCCAGTTTAGTAGTCACATTGTTCCACATTTCAAACATGTTGGCGGTAACAGGTAAAATCCACTCGCCTACGAAACACATACAACTTCACACGTACTATTAGTCTTCTTCATTATGGTAACCGTTATCACTTTCGAATCACTTAGAAAAACAATAGTAGTTCACGCGATAGAATTCGACGAGGAAGTCTTAGATTTAAAATAATTCGTTTCTAACCAAGGCCGGCGTGACGCGAAGGTCTCCGATCCATATAACCCTTGTTCTTCGTACGTTTTGTGCAATAAATCCTCCATCTCTTCATGCTACTCGCAGGGATGGAATCCGTTTCGTTTTCGCCATTTAAACGGGCCAATGGTGTTCCTAAACAGACAACAGATACATTTCCCGTGCGGGAGGTCGGGATGTTGTTTCAGTAAATTCGATTGTGCCAGCGACAACGGTAAATATTTGCGGATAAAATTGGAGCTGTGGAGATAATTTCGCTACAAAATGGACGTTGTTTACATTAAGATAGAGATTTTTTTATTGCTCCCCACCGTGGTACGTGTGCTACATGCTCACCGCGCTTGATACTAGACCTATGTCAACCTGATTCGGCGTGATGCAACGGCAAGCGGGTTTCCATTCAACGCGAACCTGAGGTAAAACTGGAAAATGCGCTTCGCGGGTTGGCCGAGGCGATGCAGCCGACGTTTCGACTTCGTTATTTAAGGTAATAGGTTATGTTCCACATTCCCGAGCGTTATGTAATTTCTATTTATCTGCTGGTCGTTTAGAGTGGCGTCTGGTTGCTACTCGTAATTGTTGCATGACTATTTAAGATTAATAGTCTCGCTGTAGTGGTAAATAACAAAAGACTCTAAAAATGTCGCAGATGCAATGTTGGTTTAAGTATTAACTTTGTCTGTATTAGATAATAAACATTTCATTTGACAACAAATTGAGACCATTCCTTAACAAAATATATTAAGAAAATTATATTAAAGTACTGTTAAACGTATTTATTTTATTTTGTTATCGCAACTTATTTTATAATGTAATAAATGTTATGTAAGACTTTATATCACTAGTAAATAAAATTTACAAACTGAGCGCATTCCGCTTCTATTATATATTCAGTCGGGTGCACTGAGTCTTCTTAAACTCACTCGACAGTTCATCCGTCTTTAATTTTTTCAAAGATCCCAAAGGGCCTAATACTTAACTATAATATCCTATGTCAATTTGTAGTATCGTTGATATGTAAGATAAAATAAAATTTTACAAACGAATGTAAATAGGTATCAGGGATAGTTGAGCACCTATAAGTAGATATCTAAAATTGAGCACATATAGGTAGATATCTAACAGGATTTTTTTATAAACTTTTAAAATACTTAATTTTAAAAAAACTTTTGGTACCGTAAGGGTGCGAAAAATTGGTATCTAATAGGACCTTAATCTTATTAATATAAAATTAATAACAATAAATAAAAAATATAAGAAAAATATTCCCTAGAAAGAAAAGTATACTGTGTGATTGCTTAGAACCGACAAAAAATGCCGGAAATTGGTTTTTGCGGCGTCAAAACTTGTCAAACAATTGTCAATTTTTCACCAATCGCAGCTAAATACATTTTTTAAAATGGAATAAAAAACACAAACGGAAACATTTTTGTATTTAAAAATGTTATATGTAGTTTTCAGATTGCAAAAAAAATATGATTATTGAATGATTACCTACTTCAACCGTTTACTGTTTTCGAGATATGTCGAGATATCTTGATTTCTATTTTTATATTGGTAGTTTTCCTGATTTATGATTTTATATTAAACTTGGAAATGCAAACGTTTTTCATCATTTGATGCACATTGTTAAAATACGAGTACATTTTATCAAAGGTTTCCAGATTTTTCGCAATCAGGAGAGGCACCTTCAAAATCGAAAAAAAAAACTTAGTTTCACTGGATTATTCTAAATATTTGTAGTTAGTTAAACTATACTATTTTTTTTTCGTTAGTTTATAAAAATGATCGATTACTATTAATTATAGGTTTATGTAGTTAAATATCGCAAACAAGTGGTTTACGATAACTTACTTTCAACTTGTAATAAAATAATATTTCCCTTTTATGTGTATCTCCAATGTGTATCTCCATCAACATGACAGCCTTATCCTTTTTCCCGATTACTTTCTCCAACAAGTAATTAAAAGAATTATTATTTAATGTTAAAATCTTGAAACGTTCAAAACTTTTATAACTTTTGTTACGTGTTCCAAAACACAGTTACAACACAAACAATTTTGCGATAAGATTGAGCATGAGAAGAAGTATTTTAGAAATTCCCAAACTAAAGTTATGAAAGATTCGGAAGTTTTAAGGTTTAGGTTTTCACATTTCAATATCAAAATGTTGTTTTAATGTCTTAATTTAAAGTTAACTGAGAATTAAAAAAAACTGGACGTTTTTGTTTCTACGCCGAAGGTTCCAGTACTCACTCCAGGAAGTGAGAATTCCTTTAATTAGTGTGATTAATGATGAAAACAAGAAGAAATTCATGAAAGAGTAGAAGTTTGTCAAGTTGCTATGAGAAACTGGAGATATGTGTAAATAAAAGGGAAACATTGTTCTAAAACAAGTTAAGAGTTAGAAAATCAGTTGTTTACGAAATTTAATAGTATAAACTTTAACCCACCTCTCCGAAAAACCTGAAGAAACTGTATAAAATATATTTTAACTGTGTATCAAAAATGACAAAAAAATGACGTAGCACCTCATGAGAGCAAAAAATACGATGTTTTTTTTTTATGAAATATTTGATCCCGCAGAGCTGGAGAAGCATTTGTTAACAGTATTTAGGAATACAATTATTTTTATAAAATATATAATCATTTCACATATATATAATAATTAAAAATTGGTCGTTTTTATGAACTACTGAAAAAAATCGGGCAGAAAAATTGTTAAATAATCCGGTGAGCAAAGTTTTTTTTTTTTAGATTTTAAGGTAACCCAGCACTCCAATTATGTAGTTTAACTGAATGTATGAAGAAAATTGGCATGGCACCTCATAATAGCAAAACACTATGACTATATATTTTGTTTTTCAATATATATATTTTTAATAATAGGGTATCGGACCCCAGACATAAAAAAAATATTTTTTTTAATGGTTCAAAATAATGTTTCACATGAGCCTATTTTTTTGGAAGGCCTCCATATAGTACAAGGCGACAAAAAAAATTCTTAACTAGAATATCACAAAAATACTTATTTTTCGTGATAGGGTGAGAGGGAGGAAGTTAGGAGACTGTGAACCAACTCCAAACTTTTCTTCAAACATCAGGAACATGTGTATAACCCCGAAACTTTGAAAGCTTTCTAGGGCCGATTCCACTATCTTATCCTGGGGTACCCTTTGCTTGAGCTTAAAGTTTTGTATAAATTCACGAAAAATCTAGGGGTGTCAATTTTAAGTGACCTACCCTATACGTATTTTTTCTAAGCTTCAGTGTCTTCTTGGAAGACTTTGTTTATTTCAGTGGCACATGAATAATTTAAAAGTACACGTAACATAATAAAGCTTATGCTTACATACGTATATCGAATAATAAATAAAGCTTTAGATGATGTCTTGTGTAGACCAATAACGAAAGTCTAAAAAATTCAGAAGCCTCGCGTTTCGATTCTCGTGTTTTAAAAGAATTATGTTAGGTATATGGTTACGAACAAACATTGATTTGTAACATTGAAAGGTGAAAGTGGCATCGAATATTTAAGATCATGGCTAATGAATGGCTGCTTTCTTGTATATTTTACTGACAAAAATATTTGAATGACAAAATAGGTGTGACAAAAGATAGAAGAGTATGAACCAAGGAAGATAATGCATCTTTTCCAATGAATCATTTGACTACCATCACTGTTTACATAAGTGTGCAAAAAAAAGCCTCCATATCAAAAAGCTGTAGCCGAGATTGGAGCTCTTATACTTATTAGATTATGTTTTTCATGCAGTTAGAATAAATCTTTTCTCTACTAAGATTTGAATCGGACGCCAAAGACCATTGCCTCTATTTCTATAAAAGAATGCACAAAAAGCTTCCAATCTTAAAAAGTTGTAGTTCTTATACTTATTGAATTATGACTTATATACAGTTACAAGCATATACTGTCTATATTGGACAATATTTGTGTCGAACATTCTGTACTCAAACATGTTGAGCTATGCAATACGTTCTTTAGTCTACCGTATATTAGGGAAATCAGATGTTCCTTAAATCTGGTCTGATTTAATATTTTTGGTTGCCCCATAATATTTGACCCTCGCTACTCAAACGTCGATTTACATACTTCTAAAAATTAAAACTTACTGTTATTTATATGTACATATACATATCAGAAATAGGTATGAGAATAAGAAAACCATAAATTTTAGAAAATTTGTAGTTGTGGTGGAAGAAATGTAGAAAACTTAAAATTAAACTGGATGCATGAAAATCTGTGGGGGAGGCCTCGGGTTAAACACAGCTGGTTGCTCGACGCTATCCCCTTTAATGTGCACGGTATTGATTCTCCTCTCGACTCTCAGCTCGTGCATCCATTACAAGTTGAGTGTGTTCTACAAAGTTTTAGTCTCGCAAAAAATCTAACCCAACGTCTACCTAAATGTTTGTCTCAATTCCCGAGCGGATTAGGTTCATTCACGGATTTTGATGTAGTCAGTTTTGTAGGAGTCGACGCTATGAAAAATGTAGTTGTAGGGGGGAGGCACAATTGGAGCTAACAACATCTCATGGTGGAGTTGAATGAGGAGAATGAGGGAATGGGGGTTATTGAAGTAAATAAAAAACTATTTTGAAACATTTGAAAATTTCTTTTTCTGTCTTTTTTTGATTTTTAAATAATCATATTTAATAACCCTAGTTTACAGGTTTGTTCCCCTAGTGACAAAAATTATTGTTTTTTGGGGTCATTGAGGTCGCTAAATCCAAATTTACTGTCAACAAAGATCAATCAAATCACATTTTTAAAATATATACAGTGATTAATTGAAACCATTTATTAAAGGTATTATGGACTTGGTAGAAATGACTGCTTTTTGAAAATCTGGAATTTGTTTAAAAGGCCTATGATCAACTTGATGAAACTATTTTCAACATGGCTGTGGTTCCTGTTATGCCGGAAGTCAGAATCAATTTCCTTATTTTAAATGCAATGTTTTTTTTTTTTTTTAATGAAAATAGAAAATACTGAATAATTTTATAATAACATGGCAACAGTGCACTCTAAAATTTATATACGGGTTTTATGACGAGCATGGTTTTTATTTTGTATGTATATATAGATTTAAGTAGATGACATTATTTGTTTACCTCAAGTTTAAATGTTGTAGATTTAAAAAAAATAGTAAATCAAAGAGTGACCTCATTACATGTTTTACCAATATTCATTACCCCTTCAGAAGGGTTGTTTTTATAAAAAATAATTTGGAATGTACCGATTGAGTAGAGTATAAAAAATATGTAATGTCCCTGTATAAAAAAATTGGAATATTTTCTCAGATTCGCATGGAAATATCTTACCTTCTGATGTTTAAGGGTTGTCCACCCTTGGGGATGGGAGTTATTTTTTTCATAAATATCGGTAGAAAGTATTTTTTTCTCAATTTCTTACGATTCAAAAGACCTAAATATTTTTTCTAGATTTTTTTAAGAATAACATTTATTTTTTTAATTAAAATAAATTAAATTAAATAACATTTAATTGATACAATTTAAATGTTTCACTTTTTGGGTATTTTCAACCCCTAAATAGGGATGATTTTCGGAAATTTTTAAAAAACTAAAAAACATGCTCATCTTAATTTTTCATGACGAGTAATTTGGTGCCCGCAAAATATTTTTAGCATTTTCTACGATTCTCTAGCGAGGTCCAGAAAACGGACTAAATTTGAGGTCACTCTTTCTTGTATCATAACCAAACAATTATTGCAAAAGCTAGGTAAATGGAAGACAGGTAAGTGCACATTAATTTTACAGATAATTACCTTACGAATAATTCCTCATATATGTACTTGTAATTATCTACGTATAATGAATCAATCCTTCACCGAGAAGATATAAAAGATATAAAAAGAATGATATAAAAGATCGTGCATGTTTTGTGCATAGCGGATTGTTTTATGCTGAATTGCGTAGGTACTCGTATATACCTAGCAACATCTACTTCACCAAATTAATTACTCACGTAAAGTGCCTTCTAATAATTTTAATAATCCACGTAATAGTTACGAAACAACGCCAAATGAATGCTATATTTCAAGTCATAAAATCACGTGAGAAAACGGAATTAAAATTAGCTCTTATGAGAACAACAGGAATAATGAATGTTTTCAGATAGTGAAACTGACTAAATCTAATGCCACAAATTAATACGCATAGAGTAACAAGGTTATTTTCTACAATTTAGAATATAGTAACTGTGTTTTCTGGTAAGAATTTTGATTTTTTTTTACAATGCCAAATTTGCTTGTTATTGAAAAATTATAAATATTATGGGCTTAGCTGAGTTTGAATTCGACCAGATAGAAAAGGGTATTCTGCAATAATAAAAGCCTCACACGTATGTATGTACTGTATTTCCATTCTAAATTGAAAATAGGTAGAAGAAAGCAAGGTTGTCAGATATATTTTCTAAAATTGCTAAGCTCACTATAGAAGTATACTTCATACTTCAGTAAACTGTTATTTCGTGACGTTCTTAGAAAGCTAGTTTGGAAATATTAAAAAAAAAATACATAGATATAAATTTATTAGTTAGCATTAAAATAAAGCGTTTAAAATTGCTGGAAAAAATAATTATAAATTAAAACAACTTTATGTATGTTACTATACTTAAGAAAATTTTGAAGAGCCGGCAACGCGATGCCGCGAATGCACCAGCGAATGCCGACCATTATACTATCGGATTGCTTTATATGTAATTCATGCCAAATATTTATTCGGTCCACTGTGCCATAAAATGTTTACGACGTCGTTAAAATGATTTACGACTTTAGAAATTATCCGTGTTTAAGGCGCCAGTGAAGTGTATTTCAGCTAGGTTTATTAACACAGACAATTTTTTGAGATTGTCTGGCTAAATGAGCATTATTTACAGCAAATTATATTACAAATATTAAGTTCAAATATTCATCAAGTATTAAGTTCAAATATTAAGTACAAATATTGAGTTTTGCATGCAGGCTAATTTTAATATCCTATATTGATTTGAATGAAAAAAAATTATTTCACAATTTTCGAATTTATAAAAGATATATGCACGCCCATGGAATCATAAAGTTGCACCGCTTTTTTTTGTTCCCCAGGCGTATTTATCATTTTCAATTAAAAATAGAAGGACTATACATATATTACACATATAGGATAAATCATTCCTCCCAAATGATAAAAGAAAAAAGCTAAAAAAATAGAGTTTCTATTTTTCCCTTATAACATACGAATTAACGTAGTTAGCCATGGAAGTGACTTTATTAATAAACAAGTTAAGTTAAATTAATGAACAAAATAATACAACAAAATAAAATACTAACTATTTAAACTAAAAAATTCATTATAAGGTTTTACACCACTTAAGATAGATGAAAAATAGTATTAAACTGCGGAAAATCAGATAAATGTGAAATTACGTGATTATTAAATCTTCATAAACGTTTATTTTATTCATATCCATGGCTAACTATGTTAATTCGATTGTTAAAAGAGGCAAATGGTGGCAACTCTTTGATTTTTAAGATAACCACGTTAGTTAACAATTATCTACAACTTTCTCGTTTTCATTTTTTTTATAAAACAAATAAGAACAGAGAAATTTAACGAAATCCCAGAAAATTGAATTTTTCGAAATATATATGTAGATAACTATGAATTTTTTAGAAAACTGGAGAGTGCTTTAGTAGGTCCTTAAAACTGTAAAAGTCCTATCGAAAAAACTTAACCTGTATATGATCACTTTCAATTAGTACTTACAATATGAACTCCATAAGTGAACATACAACTGAATGCTGGTTGAGATTCAATTTTGTGCACTATAGACAGTTAAATGTTAAACAGTTCAACGTCAACGTTATCTTTACATCAGATAAGTATTTGCAATCGACCACACCCGAACCCAGCTTTCTACTCACTTTTTACTAGTTTTGGGTGTTGTTTTTTATTATGTAACAACACAGTCGGATATGAACAGGTTATTTTCCAGTATTAAAAGTGGAGTAAAACATCAGATGCATAATTTACTTCAACTAAATTTCGGATAAAAAGAGATTTATTTACAAGAAATGTGAATCCAAATGAATAATTTTGACGTGTTTAATTTTCATCCATTTGAAATATATACATATGTATATATGTACACTACTTTCGTTTTAATTTTAAGTTTTCATGATATTTAAACTGAATTAGCCTTGAATGGCCTCTCGGATGACATCATAATTACTTGAGTAAAGTTGGAGAAGAAATTTCAAAAGGGTCATAAAATATAAACAAATATGAAATAGTCAAGTATGAAATCGGATATATTTTTTGTTTCGCTGTCTATGGGACGGAGAGGGTTGAGGGTAAATCAGAAAAAATTTATAATTCAATTCTTATGTACATATATGTATGTAATTATGATTATTTTGCTTTTGTTCACATTTCAGTGAGTGTCAAGATAAGTGTTCCAGATCTATAAAACGTATATTATTTCTGGAAACCTCCTGTACAAACAAGAGTAGCTATTTTTTTTATTCTAAATGAACATGAAATTAATATGCTTTCGAACCTTGAATAGTTAGATTATATCCTGGTACTATAAGACACTTATTATATAAAAAAAGGACTTTTAGTTGAAATTAATGGAATTAATTTTGATTTGCCACTACCAAATTTGAATATTCCTATTTTATTTATGGCATTCCTTTGTCCAAGGCTCAGTTTGTCAATAAATAGATTTGTTTGCCTATCTTCCGTTAAAAAAGATTAAGAGAATTTTCTGGCTGGGACCAACGATACAAAAAAATACTGAAAGTGATTTAGGGTAAAGCTAATTTGCACAAGGTTAGCTCACAATTACCCACGTGTTATTTTTGTTTGCCCACCCTCCATTTAGAATTTAGATAGTATTTAAAAAAAAAAACTCGTTAAGAATATAAATCTATGATTTTGAGTTATTTTTGAACTAGAAAGAAAATTTAGACACTGAAGTTACTTATGCAGAATTTTTCAAGCAATGTGAATTTGGATCGGTTATACAGAATGTTTTTAATAAGACATTCCTAAAAAATTGACTTTTGGAAAATTTTAGTGCAGAATATTTCTATAGGTCATGTAAAATATATTATAGAAGTGTCTGTTGTCACATCCGACTTCAGATTTCACCCAAAAAATTCGGTGATATCTTTGAGACAGCTTCTGTATTATGCATTTGTTCGATTTATGCAGTTGTATATTATGCATTCGTCTCGTCCCTCGTCCCGAGTCTAGCGAAACATAGTTTTGTATATTCATATCTAAAAATCTCTGGGTTGCAATTTGTCTTTTGTCGTATATCAAGAAATTGTTTATCAAATAGTTAAGAGAAATTGTATTCCAGTTATTGATAATAAAAAAATTATTAAATTAAAATACAATATAAAACTATATATGTATCTACAGGTTCAGGAAGACGAGAAACAAATAGAGTGACGACTCAAACAACTGATGAGGTAATAATCCCTTTCAGCGGAACCGAAAGTCGGATGTGATGAGGACACTTTTATTATACCTACTATCCCGCACCAAAATTCGACCTCAATAAATTTCCAAAAGTTAATTTTTTTTTAAATATCTTTTTAAGGGGGGAAATACAATTAGAGGGTCCAAAAAATCGATTGTTTTTTCCCTAAAAAAATAGTAAATGTATCGTAGAATATGCATGCAATGTTTTAAAATCAAATTCAAAGCTCTTCTAAAGCTTTTTTTTTGGTCGTTCTTCGAAGAGAGGGCGTAGTACGCATTTCCCCTGGGATGAATTTATATAGGCTCGCCAAGAGCGTTAGCAAAGTACAAATGAGTTTTATGAAAAATCTGAAGGCCTACTGTATGCCCCTGGTATCGCTGATTGAGGCGTAAATAGTATTCTTTTCAGGTAGATAAAATTTTAAACGCGGTTTTCTCGAAACATTTCCAAAATTGGTGGAAGCGATAACTCAAAAACTTATCGTCCAATTTGGCTGAAATTTTGAGGACTCTTTCTTTATATAGGTAATTAGTTTTTAAGTAAAGCTAAAGAATTTAAAATGTGATGTTGCAAAATTGAATTTTTATTGCAAAAATGACCGAAAAAAAAAACGAAAAATTCACATTCTTTCTGAAAAACGTCTGTCAATCGTCGATTTTTTAAAATTTATTTTTGGTTTACTGACAAATTGTGACTAATTTTTACATACACTTATTTTCTAGGCTGTTACAGATCAAAATTACATATAGCAGCCATTTTCTAAAAAAAAAATTTTCGTATACTTCCAATCTTCATTAATAAATGTACAAACTTTCATTACGATCAAATAATAACTTCTTGATAAAAAAAATTAAATGTTCAATTTTGACCTTTCTAATTGTATTTCCTCTCTTAACAACGACCCGTATGATAATTTCGAGACCAAATTCAGATTCCTGGCACAACTTTAGCGTTCGAATTTTCTTTCCAACGCAAAAATAACCGAAAATATCGGCTGTGAGACTTTAAATTGGGACACTCTGTACATTAGAGACAGGCATGATTCCAATTTTTTCTGGACCCTGTACACGACGCACACCAAGTTAATATGTGATATTATCTATGCACTTTTTTCTTTCTCTTTTTTTTATTTATCTATCGTTTTTAACACGTACCAGCACCCGAGACGCTTGAATTTGCCTGGACCCAAGGGCACTTGCGAAATAGCTAATTGCTATCGGCCGTTTTCAATGATTACACGCAAAAATTATTTTTACCAAGCGCGCGATTCGCCGTCTCGATTCCGGATTAATAGTCGACGCGAAAAAAAGTTTATTTTCGCGAATAGGACTAACGACAGGTGAACGACCGAACAAAAAAATACTGCTCGAAAATGTGCCAAGAAAATATGAATGGGTTTTCCCTTGCTATTTCGCGTTTTGCGAGTCTTAGATCAAAAGAGATATTAGAATAAATTAGGCCTAAGGAGCATATTTTTTTTGGCAGTCGATCGCAAGAGTTGGATGCAAAAATTTTGATATATTTAAAAACCAGGCTTTTGTTCTTGGTTATCCTACGCACATTTTTATTTATGATCTTGGCCATCATGCTGCATTTAAAAAAACATTCGTTTTCTTTTCTATTCCGTTTAGTTTTGCTAAAGAACTGTCATGCGTTTGCAATAAAGTGCATCCTTCAAGCATTGAAGAAAAAACGAGTATAAGCAATATGCCTATCTATCATTGCATAATAATGTGTATATAGACGTTGCTTGTTGATAATATATAACCAATTGATATCTAGTAATTTTATGTCAGCTTAAAGGATTAGCCTCCATAAAATCAGGTTCAAAAAAAAACAAGTAAAGCTATCATGTTAGTTTGTTTTTTTAAAGCCCTGGCAGATGGGATGAAAACTATCGACGTTTTAAATCTTTTAACGTTGAAGAAAATATACAGCTTGGAAACTCATTGTTAATAAATAAAAAAGCATTCATTAAAATACAAGATATTCCAAAAAGCTACGTCAAGTCGAAAGAAGGTTACAGACATATGTAATAAAAAAATATGAAAGAAAGTGTATTGGTTCTCGAGATATGGTCACTTTTGTACCATGCATTGGTGAAAAATCGCCACCCGAAGTAAATATTTTGTGCTATTATTTTTTTTTTAAATTCTGTATTTGAATAACACGCAATCTGAATAAACTATAACATTTAACTTAACAGTCACGATATTGTTGACTTCACCCTTTAAAAAAATACTACTACATGGAACCTACAATTGTCTTCAAAAATTGGTGCATATAATGCAGATTCCAAAATGGCCATAAAAGTAGTAGCTTTAATTGTTAAAAAAAAAAGATATTGCTGTTCAACCACAGCGAGACACAAATTTCTAGATCGTTTCTCTATGTGTAAAACTCAATGTATATTGTTTATTTTTCTGTTTCTTTTTTTGTATAAAAGCTGTGTAAGGATTTTAAAAATAAAACAATAAACTATTTCAGGAAACAAATGCCCAAAAGCTTTGAACATGACTATGTTTTTACATTGATTTTTTTTTTTTGGAAGTACCGTGACTTTAAATATTGTATTTTATTCAGATGGCGTGTTATTCAACTCATTATAACGTAGGGAATGTTAGTATGTATTGAAAGATAAAGAAAGTAAGCAAAAGAAAAAATAAAATGTAGTAGATACGTTCTATTTAAGATAAGCGACTTAATAAAGGACAAACTTGTTCAATTTTGACCCTCCATTTTGAACACCCTGTAGATGTTTCCGTATATCTAGAATAATTCACAGTAAGCTAAACATTTTGAAATTACCACAGCGAAAGCATTTTTCTACGAATTTACAATTTCAATGTTTTTTTTTCTTAAAATTGAAATGACGTGAACTTAATGAGTAGAAACCAAATATGGCATAAAACATATAGCATGCCGTTTAAAATAACGAAGTTAGTAGTAGTATTTCCAGTATAACCCGAAGTGCCAGACAGTCGACAAAAACCCCAAATAAACATTTTCAGCTCCATGCAATTTATAATTCTTCCAAACGCTTAATACGCCACTCACCGTGAGGCGTTAGGTGTATATACTCGTATTGCTGTTTTATCACAATAGTTCTGTGCTTCCGAAAGACTGACGACATAAGTACCTGGTACCTGTACCAGAGTACAGGGTGTACCAGATTATGTGGTCAGTCTTAAATGACTTGGAATCTGATTTAATCCTGGTTTGGTAGAACTGGGTATTTTTCACCGAGCATTTCGTTGGTTGGTCCACAGCTGACTGATTGGAGGGATGGGGCGTGGGTCTAAAATGCCATCACCGACACTCCCACTACGTCATCCAGTCGTGACAGGTTGTGGTGCCTCTTCGTCTGCAAATGGGGACGCCAAATATGTCATTTTCCCAATGCCTCATTGTTTTTTTATTTTAGTGAAGCTATGTACCTACCATGAGAAAATTGTGGAATAGCCAGCCATAACTTCATAGGCTGTTTTTTTTTTCGTTATTTGTTTATCATTCATTTTATTACGAGTTTATTATTTAATTTAATGGTGAGTTTATAGACCTCGATAAGTATGTATACCTAAGCTTCGTGTTTTTTTTTACGATTTTTTCCAAAGTTTGTACTTAAAGACCGAAGAAATTGTAAAAAAAAGTCTGATTTACCAATTAAAACATTTAAACTAATGAAAAAAAAATCGTTCTGATGCCAAAAAATGAGATTTTTTATACATATGTGGGCAATTTTTACCCAGGTCTTCCTGTGTACTGAAAAAGGTCTATCTTACTAGGGTTAATAAACAATGAATATTCGGTTTTTTACCCATACTATGGAATTATTTTTAATTTAGCATCATGCACCAGCAAACTGTGCAATAATTCTATTAACTATTATAATACACAGCCGTAAAGCATTCTGATATTCGCCTGTTTGAACGGAAACACTATTCAAATCAAACATTATCATTATGTAAATTACCGCAGCTCACGGTGTCTTTATAGAAAATTCAAACGAATTTCACGATACGCCACTGCATGCATTAGCGATTACCATTAAACGTACGTACGTAAGTCGAATCGAAGTTTTTAAGCAGAAAAAACAATAAGCTTGCAATCCGTAAAAAATCGCTTTCCCTTTCGGTGTTGCAATGTTGCAGTTGCAAAACTAAAAATAGTAAACTTGTGGTTAATGAACTTCTCAAGGTAACTGGCGATTTTAACTTCTGTCGATAAAAAAATACGAATGTATGTCAACCGTATTCAGTATAAATTGGAAACCTTGGTTGGTCCGCGCTATTGACTGCTGCGTTAGATTCGATTATTTGGTTACATTGTTACGTTGTTTCGTTGATCTGTAGACCAATAACCGAAGCTATGACGCAGCAATAAAGATACAGACGCTCACAGAACTGTGGTCACGAATTTCAACGGTGTCAACAAGTGCACCGTTTTACTTTGCTACAACGTGTTCAATTTGTAATCTTCATATATGTAACTTCAGTCGTATACGGCCTCTGAACTTTTTTGCGATTTGTCACATAAGGGCTTATTTTTAAGGTACAGCTTGAAACAACTTACGTTTTTATAAAGGGTGCCCCAAAATTTAAGCATGATTTGAATTAAATAGAAAACATGTTTTTTTCAATTGTCTTTTTTTTATTGAAATATAATGTACATAGGATAGGGTTATGTATGGAATAGTACATCGGGTAAATGACCTCCACGGCTTTGCTGGCACATACGCACTCTTTTGTCGAAATTTTCCATGACCATTTTTTTGCATAAATGTGGCTGAATTTCGTTGATGTAACGTTAAATCTCCTCCTTCAATGCACGAGTGGATGTAGGTTTGTTGATATAGGCCTTTGACTTCTAATAATCCCATAGAAAGAATTCCATTGGTGTTAAATCACATGATCTAGGGGGTCAATTCTAATCATCGAAACGAGAGAGTACACAACCAGGAAATATATCATACAGTATTGGATTGGATACGATACAACCCGATTGTTCACGGGCTGTATCGTATGTCGCACCGTCTTGTTGAAACCACATACCGTCCACATAAATTTTATCCAATTTAGGCAGAAAGAAATCGGTTATCTTGTCGCGATATCGAGCACCAGTAACAGTAACTGCTTGACCAGCCTCATTTTCGAAGAAGTATAGTCCAATGACACTTCCTGTCCTTCTTCCTTCCTCCTTCCTCCTTCGTCCTGCCTCCTGTCAAACTGTTTTCTTTTTTTTTTGGTTTCCAACACTTTATTCACCTTATTCAAATCACTTTCACCAAAATTCACTTTATTCAAATATTGCATGAACTATGGGACACCCTTTATTAATGAAACAAGGCTAAAACAACTATCATGAAATTAGCTGTATACAAAAATCCTTTACAATACACAATTAATGTTAGACAATGGCATTTTACAAAAATGAATTATTTTCTCGTTATAATTATATTATTTATGGGAAATTTTAGTAAATAATGTGTAACAAAATAATATAATATAATGTATAACAATATAATAATAAAACGCAAGCTTCTCTCTCTCTCTCTCTCTCTCTCTCTCTCTATGTTATGGCTTGTCCTAACAGACGCTTGTTGTTTTTTTATTTTTTATAGATGTCAGTTAAAAAACTGTGTTCGTGCAAATTCATTAATTAGTTTCTATTTTTTGTGACTATGTTTTCCTCTAAGATATTTCACTAACGCCTTGTGTTGCGTGAGAAAGATCAAGAATCTTCTAGGTAAGTTTATTTAAGTACATATGTATGTTCAATTGCAAGTATCGAGAGGAGCTGTTTTTGGTGATTTAAAAATGTTTACTTCAAAACTTAGTTATGCTGTTTATTACGCAATCGTAACAGTAGATTTGCGATTATTTGAATTAGAATAGATAAGCAAGGTTTTCGTCCAAAACAGTTGACATCAAAATCTAACTTGAAACAAATTGCGACAGTTAAACCTTACCTTGTTTCACTGCCTTGAAATTGTTTATTTTGTTTGTACATATGTATATTGTTTATTATTGTTTGTGTGTGAGCATTTTTAATTCATCTCCATACATTTCATAAAATAAAACATTTGAGTTGTGTTATTTTATTTCTCATGACTGTCTTATTTCTTGTACTGCACGTGCACTTACATACATACATATGTATTTATTATTCCCAAAGAGATATAAGTATATAAATTAATGTCAAACAAAAACTAAAAAAAAGCCGAATATGTAAGTATCACGATTTTTCTGTTGTTCTCCCCTTTCAAACACATTGTTCATTTTTTATTGTTAATGTGTAGAGTGAAGGGGGCAAATGGAATTTTTAGCATAAATTAACTTGGAATAATATATAGTGTAGCCTATTTTGAATAGAAACACTCCTGTAAAATTGTCATTAAAAGTCCTAGTAGTATATTTCACAAAGTTTCAGTTTTGGCCCACTGCGTCTTTTGCAGTCAAAAATGATAAAACGTTATTACCAATTATTAAATGAAAACATTAACTACATAACTGGTACATTAGGAAGCTCTAGAGGTGGCTTTTAGCCATATTTATTTTAAAAATATATTTATTGCTAACGAAGTTATAACAAAACTCGAACTGCTTCTATGAAACAACCCAAAAATCCACGTTGGCCATGAAAATAAAATAAGTTCTTAGTGCCGTTTCTGAAGGTCAATAATTATGTTAACAAAAATTATTAGGTGTCTTTTATATTCACATTACAACCAGTTTTAGATTTTAATTAAAAAAAAAAACGACGTTTTCCACGAAACACCGAACTACTATATTTCTCTCGACGCGCGTTTCGCCAATTAAGTTGGCGTTTTTCTAAGTTTTTTTTTTATTTGTATTTTTAAATTTTAATCTTCTCCTGAAGATGCCAACTTAGTTGGCGAAACGCGCGTCGAGAAAAGTATAGTAGTTCGGTGCTTCGTGGAAAACGTCCAGTTTTTTGTTTCTACGCCGAAGGTTCCACCCACTCCAGGTTTAATTTTTAAATTGAGTTTTTAGTCGCACTTTTAGACTTTAAAGCTAAACTATTCGTTTTTCTAATAATGTCAAAACAAATTTTTTTTGAGGTACGTAGGACTCACTGAAAATTTTAAACTGCAATAAGTATATGTATGTACATACAGTATTATAGAGTACAACTTTCGACACATAGTATTCACTTCCGTAAATATATACTATACTTCCACTCAACTACGTGCAAGACTACGTGGATGTGGAAATAAACATGACAATGGCACGTCCATGATTAATAAAATAACAGATACGTTCAGTGGAAACAGGAAGCGAAATTCGCCATGGAAACATCCATACAGTCGTGGCCAAAAAAATGTCAGCCTCCGTTTCAGCTCTCCATGTTAAAAAAGTTTTACTTAAAATGTCCGTTATTTAAATGTTAGTTTATAAATACATTTCAATCAGGGGTCTGTGGAACCTTGTGACTTTAATACCCTATCAAAACTATTTACTTATTTTGTAACTTAGGCCACAACGATAAATGATTATAATAACGTTATAGGACGTTAATAAAATATTAAAAATCAGAAACTATCACCAATTACTTGTAAAACAAGGTCATAACATTTTTTTGAAAGAAGTCACTGGTGTGCAATGACATTTTAGGAGTTAAAAGAGTAAATTTGTGTTATAGGAACCTTACCAGAAGGATCTGATCTTACATCACGATAGGTAAATAATTTGCATTCTAGGATGGAAAAAAATCCAATACCTATTTTAACCCACTGCTACTTTGTAGATAGTTGTATGTAAGAACGACCTTCATAAAAACAATTGTTTATATGTTTATATAGTTCTGTGACCTCAATTTTTTTGAACTGTTTTTAACCAGATGTTTATTTTTGGCAATTTATATTGATTTGACAACTTATACTAGGTAATACTCATAGCTGACCTAGTATTAGTAGTAGTAGTAGTCGGTTTTTAATAGCTCTATTTTATTTTTTAATAGTATCTAGTAGATTTTTAATACCTACACAAAAAATAGCCTATCGTCAGATGACATTTCAGTTTTCTCTCTTCTTTCCTTGTTAGTTATTATTTAAATTGGTTAACACATACATTGATTTGATTACCAATTCTTTAGGGAAATATATAAATTAAAGATTTATCAAAAACTGAAATTGTACTGTGTACGCAGTTTTTTTTACAAAGTAAAAAAAATGATTTTTGTTCTTTCTAATTAACAGAGTGGTCCCCGTTTTTCCAAATTTCCATTTACGAGGCATTTGTGACTTTAATTTCTTTTCGCTGTATACGAGGCTATAGATCTTTTTCAACATTAATTAAAAACGGTGTAACACCTAGAACACAACAATATTTATTCATGTTAATTAAGTTAATTAATTAAAGCTTCCATGTTAAACGACGTTTCTCCTCGTTTTGCCTCCTAGCGCAGCAGCGGCTGGTAATCAATAAGGTTTCTGTTTAGCATTTCAACGATGAAAACGTAATAAACATCAAATAAACAATTTCAAATAACACAGGACTTTACATTTGCCAAAGCATACGATAAACATGTACCATTTGTATCATTTTTGTAACCTATACCATGCAAAGCAAGTGACATGCAGCATTCGATACATATAAAACAATGTATTCAGAAATGATTCTCCATAACTGACTGCATTTTTTACCAAACTTGAGGTTATCCGGGGCAGTAAATCAAAACTGAAGAGAGTAGAACTAATACACTAGGCGCAGAAATTAAAGGATATAAAAAAATCCCAAATTTTTAAGTGATTTTCAAAGAGCTGTAACTTGGGGAAATATTGTCGTAGGAAGAAGAAAAAAATGAAATTGAAGCTCCAAGTTTCTAGTTTTTGGGTCTTGAATTTAAAAATTTTTAGCATTAACAGTTTTTGAGTAATCATAAGAAAACCATCGAAAACATTTTTTTTCGAAATTTTAAAAGGTTCTCGGACCTCAGTATTTTTTTTCGATATATTTGTTACAAAGATCTTTTAGATAATTTAATTCTCTTTGATTTGACCTCTATTGAGCCCTGTACGATGATTTTTCGCCGTTCAAAGCAAAAAAAGTCATTGTTGACTTTGATAATAATCAATTAGTCGGGAAATAATGAACGTACAGAAAATTCAAGTAGGGTTTTGAAAAGTATCCTTTATAAGTAGTAGTGATTGGTTTATGCAAATTTTTTCGACCTTAAAGTACCCCAAAGAAATCCTGATAGTTTCAAAGCGCTGCGGTTTTTCTTTCATAGTGCTCGGAATGACTGAAATTGTCGTTTGTGCTAAAAAACAATGTAAGGATCAATTTTTCACCTTTGTCTATTACGATTAGGCAGGGGTAATTGTGTCGCTCATACAAATAAAGCCATATAGTTATTAAAAATTGTGGTGAAGTTATTCAGCTTGGTTCATCGAGAAAGTTCACCGGTGTCAAGTAAATATAGTCGAAATTTTATTAATTAATACAAACTATTACTGGAAATTCGTTAAATATTTGAATATGGTTTTTATATTTGTAATATATTGATTTTAGTTCTATTTCTGAATGCAACAGCGCACCTACGAGAACGATATAGGGCACTCGGCAATTGTACGCGATAATTTACAATGGTTGAGTGATTGTGCTTCTGAGATCTTAAGCCTTTAAGCCTTTAAATGTTAATGTGGTCTCTAAAATTGATGGATTTACGTTTGCACCTTAAAGAGTGCATAGTAGAAGTTGTTTTTAAAAACAATATTTGGCACAGTGGCGAGAGAAGCGATTTCGAATTATTCCAAATTTTGATATATAAATTTTTTGTACATTTATATCCGCTTTCATTAGGATTTTCATTGTATTGTTTCATTAGATTTGACATGTTGTTGACTCATACGCGAAGAGTGGTAAATACCTTACTGTTTTTGTAAATTGCAAGTCGCTAATTTTAATTTACAATTAACCTAAAATAATCCCAGGTGCGCTTTTACAAAAATGCTGAACTATCAACTCGTGTCAGTATCAATTTTAAATCAGTATTTTATGTCGAAAATTAACACGCTTTGTAAACAAAATAGAAAATGAACACACGATGTAAACAAAAACGTCAATCTTCTTGTGACAAGGACAATATTTCATGTCGGGGTAAAACTAATGTCGTAACATTTTTTTTTCTATAATGCTATTAAATTAAGACCACAAACAAAAACCCACCCTTTACATCTGAATATTTTTATATTTACAAAGGCAAGTATTTTTTCGCTTAAACCTTTTCTAGTCCTTTAATCCGGATTAAGAAATATTTTTGTTTATTATGAAAACTAGACTAATCCGTGTATGTGAATTTTTCTAAATATTAAAAGTAATCATTTTTTATAAAGCATTTTACCTTGAATTTATTTGAACATTATTTGTATTGTAAATACAGCCTGCATTTGCAAAAACACGTTAACGTTTGAAATAATCAAATTCGTCAGAATTTGGTCTAAGAATTGAAATATTTTGTGTCGGATAGAAAGTGAGAAAATAATATAAATAAAGGCAAAATATCTTCAATATTATAAATCAATGTATGCACTAACATTAGCAGAATAACTAGGGTTATAAAACGTATGTATATATGTATATGAATGTACTATTCGTATATTCCCCATGTTGCATTAAACAATAAAAATGATTGACGATGTCAACTACTAGAGCAAATCAAGACAACATAGTTTGTATTTTATTCATAAAATAAAAACTATATTGTCCATATTTTAAAACTATATGTACTTCAGTAATCAAAATAACTGTAACTGTCTACAAAGTACAAAATAATATTACAAATGTCTAAACGAGGCATTATTAAAGCACCTGACTCAGTTTTGTTCAATATTAGAGACGTATCAAGCAAAACTTATATATCCTTTATTACTATTTGCTCTCATTGCATCCAACATTGATAGAATGTAGCACCTACGTTTATTGCACCAGCAGGTGGTTCTAGAATACAGAGCGGTTATTTACACAATTATCAAATTATCAATTCGCCGTTTCATATACTTTTTGTGGTTTTGTTAGCGTTATGCTATACTTTTTCCATCTATTATTATAAAAATAATGTTCAGAACGTGAAAAGATCAACAACCTAGTACCAACGTAGCTTATTATGAAGATGATGAGTGCGACGCTAATTTGGGTGAAAATGAAGATACAATGTCAACATTTATGTCAAAAGGTATGTCGGAAGGTATAAGAAAAAGTACATACTTACTTAATGTATGCAAAAAAATAACCGTTAAAGAAGAAGGGGGGGGGGGGCACAGAAAAAATAGCACATCTAACAGACCTGCCGGAGATACAAAATTATTAAGAATGGACCAAAAATTAAGGCAAAAAACATAAGACAAAACGTAACCCGTTTGGCTTCTGAGAAATACAATTTATGAGAAGTACACGAAAAATTATGTACCGACTGCAGAATTCCTGCATAGGGGACTGAAGTCTGAAGGCCTCTTATCTGTTACTTCGCAAACGTTTTGGAGACTAGGTTTAAATTTACAGGTATTGACGAGAGCAAAAATAATGGGAAATAAAAGAATTATACGATGTCGTATAATAGGTATAAGTAGCCATATCTTAATACGGCTCTGTTTAAAATTGCACTTGTTACCAGCAACTTTTACAGAAGCGTCTATATCTGCTGATTTAATAGATTTTTTTTTATTTTTGTATCGTTGTTATGGACTATACGGATTGGAATGTTAAAAGTCGCGAAGATATTTATCTAATTTTTTATCTTATTTATTTTATAATTTATTTAATTGTTTCCCAAATGCAGACCTATTTCCCATACGAAAATATTATAAAAAATATATCGGTTTGTAGAAAATTATCTACATCCAGCTAAAAAGAGTCGAAAAACGATTAAACTTTTTTATCGCACATTAACTTATGTATCTGTATCTGTAGATCTCTATATATCTGTATCTGCTGACTATACGGATTGGAATGTTAGAAGTCGCGAAGGTATTTATAACGGTTTGTAGAAAATTATCTCCATCCAGCAAAAAAAGTCAAAAAACGATCAAACTTTTTTATCGCACATTAACTTATATATCTGTATCTGTAGATCTCTATATATCTGTATCTGCAGGCTATACGGATTGGAATATTAAAAGTCGCGAATGTATTTATGTATTATTTATCTTATTTATTTTTTATTTTATTTAATTGCTTTCCAAATGCGGACCTGTTTCCCATACGACATTATTATAAAAAAAAATATCGGTTTGTAGAAAATTATCTCCACCCAGCTAAAATAAGTCAAAAAACGATCAAACTTTTTTATCGCACATGTATCTGTATCTGTAGTTCTTTATGTATCTGTATCTGCAGACTATACGGATTGGAATGTTAAAAGTCGCTAATGTATTTATGTATTATTTATCTTATTTATTTTTTATTTTATTTAATTGCTTTCCAAATGCGGACCTGTTTCCCACACGATATTATTAAAAAAAAATATACCGGTTTGTAGAAAATTATCTCCATCCAGTTAAAAAAATGTCAAAAACTTTTTTGTCAAACATTAACTTATGTATCTGTATCTGTAATCCTATCACATCACGCTCAAATTTACTGAAACAAGATCTTCTCCGGTTACATAACGCAAAAAAAATAAAACCAGACCTACGCACCTTTCGTTCGGAGAAATTAGAAAAGATAATCCGTAAAAAAAACAGGGCGTCACACCGAATCACAGCACTGCATCACACACAATCACGCATCTCATCGAAAACCTTCGGCAGCAATCCATTTTCGGTAAACAGGCGGTGCGACAGCACGTGCTCTCCGGCAATGACAGTTCGACAACAAACAACAGATCCGCCCGGGCGCACTCACTGAAAAACCGCCACTGAAAGGGGTCGCGGCCGCGGCGTAGACCGGAGCGGAGCGTCTGCGGGGCTCCTGGGCGCTTGGACGGAGGCGACGGGACACCTTGCACGCTTGGGCACTGCGTAATTTCGGGCGTACGCCTCGGCGGTGTCTTGTCGAGCACTAAAACTTCAATCTCGCAACCACCATCGAGTGCTAGAAGTAGAAAGTGGGCAATAAACCTAGTAGTCGGCGGCGCATGCCTGCATAGCGGTCGGCCGTGCTTTTCCCCGCGCCGGATGCACGCGGGACGCTGCGTTTTCCAGCTTTTTCGACTGGCTCGCGGGGGTTTTCGGAGGCGCCCTTCGGCGTTTCAGAGCCCCCGGCAAATGAGATGAGAGGCGAGGCGCTTCTTGGCGAGCGCGATGCAATCGCGAGTGTAGCTCGAGTCGAACTGAAACGCGATTTTAATTGCGCGAGGGACTTGCATAACGGAGTGACGTTACATGCTGAAACTGAAAATTACCAGGAGTGGTATTCTTCACCTTCACGTTTCTTTTTCAAACTTGGATCACAAGTTTTCTTTGAATATCGATTAGAAGTCGTTCACTGAGTGGTCCCGCCTTTTGATCTAGCGGATATCGAGCAAAATAAAATACAGGGTGTTCATGCTATACCGTAAACTTATAGTACAAGGGGTGCAAATTAAGCAATGAGGCCAATTTGTTTTTTTTTTTTTTGATTCGAATACACTTTGATTCGAATACATTGTCTCCTTCAAAATAGCTTCCTTGAGAAGCCACACTTGGAGACGGCTCTTCCATTCCTCATTGCAGTGCTGGAACTCATATCCTGGAATAGCCTTCAGCTGGTTGTTTACAGCCGTTTGAATGTTTTCTATGGTTCCAAAATGGCGTCTCTTGAGGTGATTTTTCAACCTCGGGAAGAGAAAAAACTCACAGGGACTTAAGTCAGGCGAATAAGAATGCTGAGGAGCCACAGGAATGTTTTACTGGCTAAGAACTCGTTTACTGACATGGCTGTGTCACAAGGCGCATTGTCGTGATGCAACATACAGTTGTTCTTGACGTTTGGTCTCACACGCATGACCCTTTTTCATGAAAGTTTTTCAATAACCTCTCTGTAAAACTGTTGATTTATTGTTTGGCCTGGAGGTACAAACTCTTTGTGAACAATTCCCTGGCTATCAAAAAAAGCAAATCAGCATACATTTAATCTTCTTGCTTTTTTGGGTTTTGGAGACCTTGAAGTGTGTCATTCTAAGCTTTGGCGCTTAGTTTCCGGGTCGTACTCAAACACCCAAGTCTTAACACCATCACACGTTCCATAAAATGAGGACCATTTTCAATCGATTCTGAAAAGTGAAGACGCCTTTCTTTCCTGATGTTTTTTGTTCGCGAAAGGTTTGTTAGAACCATTTTTGCGCAGCTTTTTCTCACCTCCAATTCGTTAGTCATAATCTGATGAACAGTTGTGTGATTCAAATTTAACTCTTTCCCGATCATTCTTGTCGTCAACTGACAATCTGAACGCACAAGATATCGTATTCCATTGACATTTTCATAGTTTCTTGAAGATAGCATAGTTCACCGCTGCGTAGTTCATCTTCAATCGACTCTCTTCCTTCTAAGAATGTCTTAATCCACCGAAAAACCTGGGCTCTTAAAAAATCACTCGTCTCCGTAGGCGTGCTGAAGTTTTGCAAAAGTATCTGTTGCGCTGTGTCCAAAAAACTGATAGCACACCGTTGCTCAAAATTATTGTCACTCATTTTTAAAACGCACTTGAAAAAAACGATTTACGAAAACAGTCACAAGGAACAAACAAATGACTCTAACAAGTTCAAACTTGTACTGAAGGTGCATTACATGTTAACCTACCGTCCTGGGTCTTCAGTCTTGGAGTCACGACATGAACGTCACAAATGACCAACTGTCTGGATGGCAACGACGAAGAAATCTTTGGAATGGTAATATACGCAACTACTTATAACGACATAACCAGATACTTACCCTAGTCCTCTGGGATATGAAAAATGGTACGATCTTCTCGTGACGTCATCACCGAAGAAGAGCAAAAAAATCGTAATTGACTTTTCAGGACGTCTTTACTGAGAACGTCTAGCAAAATAGGGAACAAAATCATTTCACGGTTGCACAAATAACATTTTTATTATTAACAGTCTAGTGCTTATAATCATCTAACGTATTCTGCTATGCAGCACACGCTAACATAATGTCTGGTTAGTTCCGCGTTGCTGTACATAGACACATCTTTGCGATTTCCAACGTTTTGATTGTTTTCATCCAAAACAGGTTTTTATAACTAACAAATTTCAAAATTATTCACAACACTGTTATTTACACTGTTTAATTATTTTTAATTATTTGTAATTATTCAAAATACAATTATTCAGCAGCAACGCAAGTTGCTGCAGATAACTGGTTACATATACGTAGTGATTCAAATACAGTGGTATACGTAAATCCACAGTAGCGTAGGTCAAGTATAGAGCTACTCATTTACTCAAGATTAAATTAGTGACCGTCAAACAATTTATTTATCGAATATTCTCTGATTCGACAATTAATGTTCATTTTTTTTTGGATCAATTTTTATTAATATCATATAAAAAAATTATAAAATTATTTAAACACGAGAAGTTTAAAATGGTACAAAACGAATAGTGTTACTTGTTATTCCAAGTAAGGTTAAGTATATTTTTTAGGGCTGCGAATCATTTTTTTCATTCTTCATGTGAAGTAGGTATCTCAGCAGTTAATGCTGTGACTTAATATGAAAACAAGAAGAAATTTGCCTTATGTGCATGATGGTTATACATAAACTGAAGAACAGTTGAATAAGATCAAAATACACCAAGAAAACTATGACTTTCAAAGGTGGCAGGAACAAAAAAAAGGATCAGACGAAAATATTTTAACATTTTTACGAGAGCATTTGAGTCATTAATAACGTATAATGTATACATAAACTTATCCACCGATATACTCGTATTTTCTGCCATAAACGACACTTTTATTTATAAGAAGAAAAAATGCAGCGGCACCGATAATCATCCGTCTATGACAGTGTTGAAATTAAATAGGCGAATTTCTTAATTTTCTCACTTTAATAGGCTCCGGCATGTCATTATAGCGTACGCTATTCGTGTACTATACGTTTTCTCCAAAATTTAGGAATAACTAAAGAATGTGCCAAGAGGAAATAATGCTGGAATGCAATACTTTAGAATAAATAGTTATATTCAGCTGGAAAATACAAAATTAATGTGTCAGACACATCGACAATAATACACATCGCATTTTTTATTTTTTTTGTTGTGGAAAAATTCAAAATCGCGCAAAAAAATGTTTTGACGACCAAATTTATAATAACGGAGTTATCAATGATACACACTTAATTTGAATCAGGTTGAATATGTTTGTATATGAGGTGTATATGGTAAGATATTACAACGATACATTGATATGATTATATGGCATAATGATAATTTTGGTGTTTGTTTTAGTTTTTCAATGTTGATTAAAAATGTTGAATAACCGTACCCTGCAAAATTTTTAAAATTTTGTGCCCCTGGAAAACGAATAGTCCTGAGCCCGGATTTGTTTTCAGCGGGAAAAATTACATCGGAAACAACTATTCATTGTCCAGGGGCAAAATCTTGCAGGGTAGTGTAATTAATACATTATTTTTTTCTTTCAGTTTTCATCTAAAGTAGACGTAAAGAGAAGTATATTTCCTGAAAAAAGCGTATGATCCATATTATATAATATGTCTGTTCTTTAAAAAAAATTGATTGAAAATGGAACACAATTTCAAAACTAGTGACAATAAATTTTAACAAGACTATCTATTTGGTGTATCGAAAGTCCGAACATTTTTTCCAATTACCGTAAATAGGCACACAGAAAATTCAAAGGTCATTTACATGATATGGTATAAGCGAGGGTTACGAAGTTTTTAGGTTTGAAGAAATGGGGTTGAGGGTTATTGGATTTGAGAACATTTGCTGACAAATCTTCACGCTATGGGGTTATTAAGTTTGAGGAATGTCTTCTAAAAAAACCTATCTTCTATACGTTCTATATACACAACTACCGGGCTGTTGGATTATTGAGTTAAGATCTTAAATTTGATTTAATAACAATAAACGGCAAGCATGCCGCTAAGTGCAATTTTTGTAAGGACGTTTTAAAAAAGACTGTTACACAATCACAGGTAACTAAACGAATATTTTTATTGCACGCCATATTTAATTAGTGTCTAGGGCTTAACGTTTTGCCATTGGTTGTCATTTGGCATATATCGGCTTTAGACCATAGACATTCTAGTCCGTTCTGTGGTTATGAGCTAGCTTGGCGCAGTGGTGTAAGTGTTACATTAATGATATGATGGTTGTGGGTTTGATTCTCGTTAGGTTTTTTTTGCAAATTACTGGAATTTGAATTTTTTATAACTATTGGTTATTAGGTGCATATGTAACATGTATTAGCACTTTGTTCATTTGTATGAGTTCTGAATATATTTTTAAGTAGTTTACTATATTGTTGACATTGTCGACATTTTTTACATTCTCGATGTATTAAAAATTGTCGACCACGACATCAAAGTCGATGCGTCGACAATACTATTGTCGACATGACATTGTTGACGTTGCCCGTCTCTGGTTATTGGCTATCTATTCACGAAACCCTGAGGTACGTAGTTTCTAGCTTCATACATGCAAACCCCTGGGCTCTTGGGTTATTGAGTTTAAGGGTATGAGGTTATTGAGACGTGGGGTTCGCTCTGGATTTCTGTTTTCTTGTGACAAAAAAATCACATTATCTTTCTTTATTCTGTACATTCTCAATCCAATGCTCTAAAAGGCAAAATTGGCGATTTTGGACCATTTTTTTGAGATCAGGCACGAACTATGACGTAATGGGTTTAAACCGAGTACAGAATCGCATTCAGCGACCCAAAAATAATGTACATATTACGGTTTAGTCTAAGTAAATTACACTTTTATTTCTGTACCGGCGCACAGTGGGTTAAAATTCGAAAATACCAGAAATCGAATGTTACTGTTCGAGGAAAAGTACCACTTTATGTTGTATAGATGGTGTTAGAATACTGGATTCCGAAAAAAACAGGTAGTTCGGTCGAAACCTGTACGGCAGGTGTACCCACAAAGATACACTTGTCGAACCACGTGTGCGGCTCGGACGTTTATTCACATTCGTCCGCTCGGTATAAATAGCTGTATCTCAGTGAATAAGTGCTACAAAATCATTCAACAACATGGAGGGTGATCCTGGAGGTATGTACAAAAGTCGCATATGTATTGAAGCTAGTTTTACAGAAACGAAATTTACGTACAAAACCTTCTTTTGTGACTGTTATGAATTTTCATTCTTGTCCACGATGATTAATACATGTATCGATTTAGTTGTGATCTGGCGAGATCTGCCACAGCTTGAAATTGCTTTATGTGTAGAAATGTATAAGGAACAAAATAGAGTAATCGGTACGTCCACTTTCTTCCCCCTTATTTTGCAATTGAAGATTGAATATACTCATGCACGTTAGCCTGCGCGCTGCGTTCAAGCTTAGTCATCGCGCGATTTTGACGAGAATGACATGCTTGATAATTCAACAGATGAAAGTGATGTTGACAATGATAATGATACTGATGGCGATGATTATGTATAATTCTATTTTGTAATGTAGCTGCTAACGTGGTTTGTGTACTCCTTCGTTGCAATAAAACAATGATCGCCATAAGTTTATCGTATTGTATTTTAGAATAAACGATTTTTTATACTTACTTTTCGTCTTTTATTTGAATTTGGAATTATATAGATAACTTTTTTGATTAGGTACACAATAAACCACTATGAAAATTATTGCAGGAAGAACGATTTAAAAAGTATCATATGTGATATTTTATAACTTAAAAGTTTAGTAAATTCAACAGTTTGAAGTGCACAGTTTCCAGTTTTTGTTTTCCAGCATTTGCAAGATATACGAAACTATCCACAATCAGTTTCCTTAAACCACAAGATTTTCAATAATTATATTTCGTAACCAATGTCCTAAATAACCCCTACAAAAAAATTAGGGTTAGAAAAAAATGGATTTCAACTTTAAAATGTCCGCCATTTTGAATCCACCATTTTGAATTTAAAAACAGCAATTTTTTATGATACGATTTGTTATGAAGCGACTCAAAAAACACCTAGAAAAATGACTGAGCTAGAAACAGAACAAAGTCCGCCATTTTGGATCAGCCATTTTGAATACTGGATTTTTGAGTTAATATTCGTAATCAGCGACCCCAAAAACCCATGAGTACGACATTTCAGGTAAAACATGTACTTTGAAACTTTTGTCCAGAAATTCTGGATTCTAGCCCACTGTGCGGCGTTAAGCACTTTGTGTATCTTAATTTGTAACATTTTCTAGGTAACAGTTAAATAGTTCGTATCATTCTTGAGTTCGCACAGCACAACTTGCGCGCAGACGAACAGACCTAGGCTAGTAGTAATAACAATTACCATAATACATCGGGCACCGTATAAAATGCAAAATCTGTGCACAGCAGTTGAAAGTTCGGTTTTTATTGGGGCAATTCCGGTCTCTTTTGTGCGTCTTTAATTTATTGTGGCCACTGGAAGCTGGCATCATAAACCGTCAACTATCGCATCTTTCCGTCTGTAAAAGTCGACCATTTCGTAATGTATTTGCTGCTTTCATAAATAACCTATATTCGGGTTTATTGCTAGTGGATAAGCCGAAAAAATACGACACATTTCAGGAGTTCACAGGCACTGCATTCAAAAGAGATTGGCTATAAGATATGTAAAATGTAGATAGTAAAATGATTTCCTAAATTGATACAGTGTTATTGAACGTTTATTTCGTTTTACAACTATAATTATGTGGTCATTAATGGTATAGGTATAATAATACTACGAATAAAACTAGTAACGTTAATTTTCCGTAAATTAAGTCAGGAAAAACCTTCGGTAATTTTTTCAACGGTCATATTTTCAACAAAGTTTTTTTCTTATAAAAATTTTCTTCACGTGAATCAAATTTAAATAAACCAATGATATAAACAGAAAATAATTAAAATGAAGCTATGTACATACAGTATCTCACAGTCAAAGTCGGGACACCAACACCAACGACGCGTTAATTCACAAAATAAACACACAAAAAATATGTTAATTAATCCTCCTTCTGCTCACAGGTCCTCACACTCCAATTTTTTTGTGAGTTGTGGAGTTTCCAAAAAAGGGGGGGGGGGGCCCCCCCCCCCCCCCCCAAAAATATAGGGGGACGTTGCCCGAAAGATGGAACCAAGTCATCAGTAAAAAAAAAAATTTTCGAAGACAGCATCAAAGTTAATTGACAGAACTGTAGTCTTGGAGATTAATCCGCTCTGAGAATTTCGTGTGTGGATTGCAGACGATATGGATGGAGCACCAAATTATTTTTCAAAAATCGTTTACACGAATTCCATTATTTATTTTACAATTCTGAGAGCCACTTCAACAGTTTGACAAGTCTCGTTTTGAGCTTCGACATAGCCGGTATTTCCATCTCTCTCGTTCACAGTCAGATTTGATGACGTTTTTTTTGGATGGCTATAATTGTCTCCATCACGCCTATGATGTATCATTTGGCGTTATTTATAACAGTGCTGTTAACAGCTCCAGCCAATCGGAAATCGGATTTATTTAAAAAGGCAGATCCTGATTGGATAAGAATTATAACAGCGCTGTTATAAATAACGTCAAATGATACATCATAGGCCTGAATATGTATTAACGTAAATTAATACGTAAAATTAATAGAACTTCACTTATTTCCACATTGCGTTACGACAGTTTGGTGAATGAATACTTACTTACATAGTAACTGTACATTTCAATGTATATTAATGCATATATGTAAGTGATCACATTGTAGGTATTGAAAAAAAATGTAGGTATAACGGCCCCAAATCTAAATAACATCAAATATCCCGTTTCAAAAACTTGGAGGATTTTCGAAATGGTATTTTTTTTCTTGTATGTCTTGTGGTTCGGATTCTACGGAAGTTTGAAAATCGTGAAATGAAATATATTTTGAACATACCTATCATATAACAGTAAACTTGTAAAAATAAAAATTGGCAACCGATTGGGTCGATTATTGGCTCAAATTGCCCTAGGTGATGAATGCCCCTGAAGGGGGGATTTTTGGGGTCACTGATTACAAATCTGAAGTTCAATTTTCAAAATTCAAGATGTCGGACGTTTTTTTTTTTGTTGAAAATCAACCGATTTGTACCAAATTTGGTATACGGGGTTTTTTGTCAGGTCATATTTGAAAATTCAAGAAGGCGGATTCATAGCGCTTGGGTAATCCGTCTATCCTCTATTCAAAAATTAAATTTGAATTCAAATTTAACCACGCAAGAATCTATGCAATCAAAAATTACGTTTATTAACATTAAAATGCTTGCAGTTGATTAGTTGTTTTTAAATTGTTTTTTTTAAAATAACTACACAGCTACGAACTTATTTTAGCGCATAAAAAATAATTGCTAATTTTTGATGACAGAAATTTAATTTATGTGTAAATTCAAAATTAATTTAAAAATCAGTCTCATATAAATTCGTCGATTTTCTAACTTCCGTAGAATACGAACCACATGACATAATTACCAATGCATTTTATAGGAAGTGTTGTCCACCTTAATTTTGGAATGCATAAAATTTTCTATAGCATGATTCTTTTAGGAGATATAAGCAAAAAAAAAAATAAAAAAAAAGTGCGAAAATTTCGTTGTTTTTCGCCCGCCAAAAGTTCTCCCCTCGGCTTTCGAGGTCGAAAACTCAGTTTCATACTTCTACTTCTAACCTTGTACCAAACAGTCCTAAACAAAATGATTTGCCTTAATTGATGCAAGCTGAACCTTTCTGAGGCTAAGCATCAACTGGGCTACCAACTAACATCACAATTTTTCATCTTCTGTCATCGTAGTAGTTCTCTGGAGTAGTCCAGGTAATATTTTGATATTACCCACCAAAAAAAAACATAGAGGTCAAAAGTTAAACTTCGACGACGATTGACCCAATGCGGACGCCCATAAAAATGTTTCATTCATCAGCGTCCTTAGTGCGGCGTTCGGTTAACGACCTTATACGCGATGAAATGGCAGTTCGGGCCGGCCGCCGGATTTAAAGAACCCGCCCGGAGCCTGCGGGCCATTTCATTAGAAAAATACTGTTAGCCCGGTGCCCAAGTAACTGTGAGCGGTCGCACAAGAAACTGTTTATGCCGTAAAGACGCCCGAGCACGCAATTAAACAGAATTGCGTTGGGAACGATCGCCGCATACAGGATGTCCAGTTTTTCGATGGGATTGCATCAGTAACTTCTAAATCGTAAGAGGTAGCTACTAAAACGCTATTTTGGAATTTTTCCATTACCTAAAGAGAAATCGTAGGATCCAGATAAAAAGTTTTCAAAAAAAGTATATTTCTTATTCCATATAGGTACTTTAGGATCTAAATTTAGCGTCAACGACTAACCTACAAATTCTATTCTAGCTGTGTGATCTAAGCAGGCTTACTAAACTTTTTTGTCACGCTTTCTGGCATAGAACATTTTCACGGCACTTTTACCTTTACTTAGGCCTTACGGCCCTTAAGCTTTGGAACATGTTTATTAACAGGGCTTTTTTGTTTTAATTTATTTTGTTTATTTTTTCTCTCAAAATTTGATGCCTAAAAGTATTTAAAGTAGTATACAACTTCTCTGAGACCAAAAAATCGAAAAATCGTATTTTAAATGACTCCTTGAAGTGTTAGAATTATGAGGAAAAGTTCAACACGCATTGAAAAATAAAGATATTTTTTATTTGACCTGATATATTTTCTTGTTGACCTTCCTGAGGAACAATCTAACGAGCCATCCAAAAAATGCATCATCAAAGTTAGCCGAGCAAAAAAAGACGTATTTCTATTCTATCTTGAATTTATAAGCTTATTTAATTGACAAGTTGTTACATTATGTGACAGCCATTATTTATTTTACAATTGTGACAGCCACTTGTCAAAAGTTTGACAAGTGAAGTTTCGCCTTGAGCGTCGACATAACCACTATTTCTATCTCTCTCGTTCATAGCCAGATTTGATGACGTTTATTTTTATGTCTCATAACAATATGCAGACCTGAAGCAAAACATTCGTCAAGTTATTAGTGAATGTTGAAATTGAATTGCAAATGTGCCAAAATGTTATTCACCATTTTCGCAAGGAAATATAATCTTTTTATAACCATTTATGATATTATCCGACTAGTTAACGATAGTTATATACAAATGGATCACTAATCTTAAATTAACAATTAAATAGAACTGGGAGTCAACATGGACAAAGAAACATCAACAAAACTTGACGTGTTTACAACGTATTGAGTCTTCTTATTGAGTCAATGTTACCAGAGAGCCCTGAGGATGCAAATAAAGGAGGAGGATTCCCTGAGGATGAAAATTAAAATAAAAAATTAAAGGAAAAATAAAAAGTGAAAAGTAGCTTTTTGGAAATATTATATTTATGAGATCATCCTATTAGTTAATGATAGTTATATACAAACAGGTCATTAGTTCTTCATTAACAATGAAGTACAACTGTGAGTCAATTTGGACAAAGAAACATTGACAAACAACATGACATTTTTACAACTTGAGTCTTCTTGTGCAATGGATGTTAGCAGAAACGTCGACTAATTTTTTTCTAAGTACTTATGACCCCACTCCACCAGTTAACGATTCTTATATGTACATTTACCTTTTAACAACTCACTTCATATTCAAATTTATTATAATTTTGACGCCAGGCGTTGCTACGCTCAACTTTTGTTTTGTTTAATGTCTCGCTGTAATATGAATAAAATTGAATCGCCGTAAATAAAATATGTAATTTGGAAGGTGCAATCGGTGTGAAATAGCTTCGCCTGCATCTGAACCTCGCTTTGCGTTTTTCTACAAGCGAAGACAGAATCAATAAGCGATGCATACTACGGAGCCAGTGTTCGAGAGCAAATAGAAAAAATCAATGTTAGCACGACAATTCCAGACCGGAACCAATTTTAGTTGGATTATTTGCCTGGGAATACCGGAAATACATGAATAATAAATAATCGATAGCGTCTTTATTACCATTACACCGAGAAAAGTATTTCATTAAGTCTAATTGTAATCATCAACTTTGAAAATGGTTGAAAATTAATCTAATAGCTTTCTTCTGTAGCCTAAATATATCTATTGAATTTAATTCATTATCCCCATAAAGTTATACCGTAAGTTATGTGACTATGAAACACAGAATAATATAATCCAATATCAATTTCGAACGTTAATAACTTTTTTTAAGTTGTTTTAAGGGGGTATTCTAGTCTAGAGGCATGCATTTCGGGCGGTTTTTGAAGCTCTGTACAAACGAAACAAAAAAATATCTTTACTATCCATTTTTTTATCATTTGTTTATTGATATTTTAAAATAACATAAAAAATTAACTGAAAAAAAAGACTAAAAATTGACAAAGATATGACCTGGCAAAGTGGGGGGTCGAAAAAAAAAAGGGTGTCCTGGCGTGCATGATTTCAACTCTTCTGGTCACCTGAAACAAAGAAGCCGAACGGATTCTTATTTAATATAGATGCCCCTATAGCCCAAACCTTGGAAAAGGCAAAGCAAACATTTTTCATAAAATGGCGGCCGTTTAAAAAAAAATGTTTTTTTGCATGTTTTTTTAACAATTCCGATTTTTTTTAAAAATAGTAAAATTAAAAATTTTGATCTGAGCGTGCTTGAGGCGATAGAGGAATGTATAAAGAACATTCACACCAAATTTCAAATAAATCGGTTCATTAGAACTTGAGAAATCGTGCACGCCAACTCGAAAAAAGTAGTTTTGAGAAAAACGCATTTAAAGTTTTGAGACAAGTTTCCGTCAATTTTACTCAGTTAGCATGTCCACGTTGCTTGAAGGCTGGCTCAAAACTAATTTGATATAAATACTAAGACGAAAAGATTCCGACTAAATAGGATTCGTGTTTCGTAAGTACTTGGGCAGCGTCTACCGTCTATTGTTCATTTGTTCCGGTCGGACCGGAGCCGATGCCGCGTCACAAAAACTCATAAAATAATTGAAATTTTGAAAAACCCTATTAAGGGCATATTCTTGAATGTCTTAAGTTTGGAAATATGAAAAAATGAAATTTTCGATTTTCTCAAAATTTATAGTAGAATACCCCCTTAATGCTGTTCAACATCTGTTCTGAGTGTTGATCAATTTAGTATATTGTCTTGAGCAATATTATCTGTCTGCGGCAGATAAGTAAAAACATCGTTAATATACAAAGTGAATAACAGCGGCCTAAGTATGTACCCTTGGGGGACGCCGTAGAAAATATGTTTACGATTTTATTTACTATATTTTAAGATAACATGCTACGTAATGTTAAATATGATTTAAAAACATATATGAATATAGTAAAATTAAGCCTCTTATTTCATAGTGATTAATTTTTTCCAGTAGTAAGTTGCGATTGACACAGCCGAAGGCCTTGGTAAGGTCACAAAGTGTTACTGTTGTGCTCTTTCCTTGTTCTAATCCTTCGACTGTGTCGCTCATTACTTTTGAAACTGCCTCGTGGTATGCTTTTTACGAAAACAAAACCAACACGAATTTAATATGATATTATTTTCGATGTAGGGTGTAAGGCGTAGTCTAATAAGCATTTCAAGATTTTTACCAAAATATTGGATGATGTAAATAGGTCTAAACTTGTCTGGGCAGACTAAGCTGTCTTTTTTATGGACAGACATTACTGGGAATATTTTAAATGCCGCTGGAAACATGTGTTAAAGTGTTCCGCAAGTGGTTCAGCAATAATGTACTTACCTCTTTCAGCATGAAGATTTTTATGTCATAGACATCAGATGCATATGCATTTGTCATACTATTTATAACCGTAACTACCTCATCAGGTGTCACTGGTTCCAAAAAAAAATGACTAGTGGTGATCGAGTGTCTTTTAATGAATCAATACTCAAGTTACGATTTGCTAAGGTTCTGATAATGTTATCAGCAAGCGTAACAAAATAATTGTTAAATTCTTTTGCCTCTATGGGGCTGTTTTCAACTTTCGAATTAGAATTTCTTTCATAGTTTACTAGCTTCCAGACACTGTTAACTTTATTTCCAGAATTATTTATGTAATTATTATAGGCTGATTGTTTTGCAGTTTTTATAGCATTGATGTAGTCAGTTAATACGCTTTTATATATCTTGCCATGGACAGGGATGTTCTTTCATCATGACACAGTGTCCTTAAATTTTCTTAATTCTGGGGTATACCAGGTGATTGGACAATTATTTAACGTATGACATTTTTTAGTGGAAAATATATGTTAATTAGGGACTGGAAATTATCACTGATGTAACCTGCCAAAGAATCTATATACGAGTATGACTCACTTTTATTAGGGCTTTGAAATTTAGACTAGTCTATGTTTCTTACTGAATTTTCAATTTAACTCTTATTTACTATTACTTATTATTTAATATTGTCAGCAAAAAATGTATATTTAAGCCATAAATAATTCCATCAAATAAATTCAAAATGTCCTACAATCTTGGGTTTCAAAAATCTATGTACATATATGTTGGTCTATTGAATAATTTGCGTAGATGATAATATTTGAGCAATAACTGTGCAATGATCCTAAAATTATTAAAATTGTGTATTATTAAAATATAACTGGTTAATTATACAATAAAATGTACCTACACATCTATATAAAAATCATTTTTTATTGGTAACTCACGAATATTCTTGTAACGCTATCGGAATAGACTGTATTATAAGCAGACTATTTTTAAATCACACTATGCCGCTCATATATAATTTCAAGTGTCGATGACCTGGAATACACATAAACAAGATTTTCTATATAAATAAACTTTTCAAGTATTATTTCGTTCCTTATTTTACAATAGCTTAACCCAGTCTAACGAAAATATGTTTGTGCTTAATACGTTTTAGATGTTCACTTCCTTATGTAATGATAATATACTTTGGAGCGGTATTTTTTAAGTATCTCTACGTTTGCGCCGAAGTTATGGCGCTTTCAGATATTAATATGCAATAAATTTACTCTATTTTAATTTACTTTAACTTAAATGAAGAGTAAACATATTTTTTTTTGTAGATCTGTATAAATCAAATGCATCGATTTAAGCTGTTTTCTAAAGAAAAGTCAGGTGGCCATATGAATAAGTTTTTTAATATAACAATAACAACTAATTTTTGTCTGAAATAAAACATTAACATTTAGAAAGTTTCAACTTGAGGCTACTTTTCACTTTCGGGAGAGATATGGTGGATCAAAGTTAATACTTCTACGCTGAGAAAACGTGCGACGGGCATATTAATCTACATAATATACAACTGAATGGTAGATCGTTCACTTAACCCCACTTTATAACCCCATAATCTGGGACAGTGCAAGAAAATATAAACACTACACTTCGAGAAAACGTGGATTTTATACATCATACATTTTTACACACAGACGTCAGAAACTATAAAATCCAGCAAAAATCCCCTAACTCTGCTGCCCTATAAACCAGTACCCTATAACCCCATAACTCAGGGTGTACGAGTGAATATAACCACGAAACTTTGAGAAAAAATATGTTATCTAACAGACCTCCAAAATTTTACAAAATAGTGTTAACTAGCTTATGTAACACCATAATACCACCATACCATAGCCCCGGAACCTCACATTTCAATGTTTTTGAGATTTGGTAGCAACCTTGCGTTGACTTTAGAAACTCCATAAAACAGATCTTCTTTTCTATATCTAATAGTGGATATAGTAAATAGATCTAAGGATGTACCTTTCTATATGTAATCGACAGTGCTGAAACCGAATCTGATTTCCAAATAATCCCAACACGACAGTTTTTTTTCTAACCTCAACAAATAGGCTAAAAACATTAAAACCCAGCAATAACAAAACAAAAACCCAAAACTCCATAACCCCATTACGCTTAAACTCTTTAACCCAACAACCCAAAACCCAATCCACAACCATATAACCCCATAACCCCATGTAACCTAATGAGAAAGTGATTTATTTTTGTCTCCAGTCAGTTTCGTGTCTTTACGTCTAGAGCACCCCCACGTTGTTGACGGTGGGTAATTTATTTATTTATTTATTTATTCAACTTTTCACCCAAAAGGGAACATAAGTCTGCTACGTACACATCGTTGTTTCCGGCTTCGGCAGAATGTAGGTTTTGAAGCTAGAAATACACCGACCTCAAAGGGTCATAGAGTTATTCGATTTTTTGGTTATAGGGTTCGAAGTTTTATGATTTATAGACTTAAAAATCATAACTATTTGGAACATACTGAATTTTACGGTTTGAACGTTCATAAGCCTCTTTCCTACTGGGTTATAGTGTTATTGGGTTTTAGGGTTACAGGATTTGGGGGTTATGGGGTTATGGATTTTGTTTGGGTTTTTGTTTTGGTGTTATTGAATTTTATCATTTTAGCCTATGTTTTGAGGTTAAAAAAAAAAACCTGATGTGATCGGGTTACTTAGACATCGGATTCGGTTTCACCATGGTCGATTACATACTATAGTAAAGTAGGTCGGGTCCGCACGAAAACCATTTTCGATTTTTTTTTTGGTTGTGGATTGTGGTTTTTTGCTGTGTTATCTTCCTCATGAAAGGAGAGTAATGACCACCATATTGGATCTTCCATTTTGGTTGTAATTTGGTACCTCAAATTCATAATCAGCGACCTCGAGAATCCTGAAATAGCACATCAATAGATCGGTTGCATTTTCGAGAAGTTGATTTGTGTGCAAAGTGCCTCAAACTGACAATTCTTGTCACTCATTTAGGTGCTTCCTATTGTAAAACGAGAATCAACCGAGCTCTCATCACCTTAAGGAGAATCCATACAGTTGGTGCCGGTACCTTATAGAATTTCCGCGTTTGGATTTATAAACGACTTGTACATTTTTTATTACCTTTTCATTACCGAACTTGGACAATTCGGTAATAATAACATAATTAAAGAAGTAAAAGCGAGAATCTCGCATTTTTTTGCTGCCCGTTGCTTTCTACAAAGATCGCATTAAAAACGTGGGAGTCCATAATCGATGCCAAAATAAGAAAATAGAAATCCGCGTCAGGTTTTCGACGATAACCTGTAACGCAAGAACTTCGCAGGTACCTACTTTAACTTCATAGTCCAGTCAATAAGTACGTTCTGCCCTACAAAAGATAGGAGATCCGCATATCCCGCAAATTTTGTATTTCATATACAATAATTTAACTCACATATTTTTCTCAATAAATTAACTGTTTTAGGGGGATATGAGGGGCAAATTATAAAGAAAAATCTTGTAGGTATATTCTGCCCTACGAAAGGTTGGACAGAATTGACATTTGATACCTTTATTATAGTTTTGTGTCTTAATTAATATTACTCTATTGAATTTTTGAGTTTTGAGGTGCCGCTCGCATTGCCATATTGGAAAAAAAGTATCGAGAACCGATTTTTTGTCAATATCCCCTCAGCACTGCCTTATATATGAAAATTGGCATGATGATAGTGCATAAAATGTCTCTACATTTATTTTTCCGCACTTCTCAAGAACGGCTACTTTTTCCTGAAAATTTTATCAAATATTCTTCCTCTTCTTCGTAGTCATTTAGAAGTTCGGGAATATTTGTACATGAATTATCATTTGCAAAAAGTACAGATCATTTTAGACCAGCTTTTCTGCTACCACACGTCTGATCTCCTCGTTATTTTAGCAGCATTAGGAAGAGCAAATAAAAATGTTTACTTTCAAAAACCAGGTAGAGGAAAAACTGAAGAAAACAAAATATATATTTGTCATGAAGTTTGCAGTACAACGAACTATTTCTGCAGGCATTCAGTGGTTACGATACAAATGTGCATTGTTGATTCAAATGCTCACTTAATTCGCGTAATTTTTTTTTCTCTTTAAGAAATTCCGTCTAGTTAGCTTTTAGTCCAGTTTATGCGTAGCCTCAGAAGGGTTCAGCTTGCATTAATTAGGGTAGATTTCTTTTCTAGGACTATTTGGTATAAGGTGAGAAGTATGAAACTAAGTTTTCGACCTCGAATGCCGAGGGAAGAACTTTTGGCAGGCGAAAAACCACGAAATTTTAGCACTTCTTTTAGTTTTTTGCTTATATCTCCTAAAAGCCGCATGCTACAGAACAATTCATACGATTCTAAATTTCACAGTTCAAGTAGACACAATATCCATTAACAAAATGCATTGGTCAACGTTGTTTGATGTCGTGTGGTTCGTATTCTACAGAAGTTTGAACATCGACGATGTTTTCCAAATTATCGTAAATTGAAGTTTGCAAGCGGTAATGTTATCCATAATTGCCGAACGCATTATTGTTGGGAAGCTGGTGTCCTTGAGATATTGACATTTTTGTGTCAACTGGGACTGCTAGTCCATCCAAAATGAAGGTATACGTGCTGAAACCAGAAAAGAGTGGCAAACCTAGCACCGTTTTCATCATCATCATTCTTCATTCAAGTATGACTAAAAACTAATATAAAAAAAAAAAAAAATATAGGTATAAGAAAAGGAATTTTGATAGTTATGGAAAAAAAATTATTGAAAGTAGTATAGAATATAAATTTAAAAGGGAAAGTTCAGCTTCTACGACTGCACGACACTTGATGAGCGACAACCATTGCGAGAATATTTCTACAAATTAGTGTGATGGGAAAAATTTAGACCTTTAGTAGGGAGGAAAAAGAACCCTTGTTATCTTAATGAAAAAAAGGGACCTCAGTCACCGCTGAATGGTGTACTAATTGTTTCAAGTTGTTTCCCAGCAATCACTGAAGTTGCTGGGAAATTCTACGGCAACAATTGTCGGCTGCATTAAGGGTTGGTGGCAGTCGTGGCAAGCTGAACTTCCCCTTCGAAGACATCTTGTTGAATTACTGATACCTCGTCTTGTCAAGTGATTGTTCTGTGACTACACCGGCGCCATACAATGCTATGAAAATAGCTCCCTCTGCTCTGCTGATTTGGGCTGTTCATGCTGATGCCTCATAAAATGTAGATGCCGCCTTCTTTAACGCAGGGTTGTTTTCGTGGAGGACACATACCTAGTTCAGTCCAAAAGGGAACGACGTGTCACAAGCGGAGAAGGCATGAGCAAAAAGTCAGGGTCATACTTGTACGATGATGTTGAAATGAAGGTGCCAAGTTTGCCACTCTTTTCTAGTTTCAGCACATGTACGTTCGTTTTGGTTGGACTAGGAATCCCAGTTAGCAACACAAGGACGTCAACATCTCAAGGACACCTGCCTACCAACAACAATGCACTTGGCAATAATGGGTAACATTACCGCTCGCAAACTTCACTTTACGATATTTTGGAAAATATCGTCATGTTCCAATTTCCGTAGCATACAAACCACATAAAAAAAGTTTGAAAATTTCATGGTTTTTAGCCTGCCAAAAGTTCTCCCTCCTGCTTTCGAAAAGATCGAATACTTAGTTTCTCACTCACTACCTAATACCAAACAGTCATAGCATGGCGATGGGTTTTTTACGGGGTCACCACTTTATGGCGATGGGTGGTGTGGTAAGTAAAGCACTTTAGTCGGCTATATGTACAGTGATTTATTTACATATTTACAAGATATGCAAGACCGGAGAAGTCCGGTAAATCGCGGAGATAGACTCCGGTGTGGAGCCTGTGAACGGTAAAGATGAACTCTCAAGAAGGATTGCCGGAGAGTGACTGTTCAAAACCGAAAGTAAATTCCCTAAACCAATAATTATTTATGTAGGTAGATTCCCTGAAACCAGTCTCCAATAAAAAGTTATAAACTAAATTAGGGGAAAATCCAACCGCAGGTCAGTTTGGGAAAACCAACCTTTAATGCGGGTGTTTTTAACAGAATCAAATAGGCTGTACCACGTATTTACATAAATCTACAAACGGTACATGCCGAAGCGTGATAATTAGGGTTTTACAGCAATATACATAAATAAGTAGATTCGTACCTACCACGTACATAATTCAACTAAAATTAGACCCTACCTATTAAATAACAATAGACCCTACAATAGAAAAAACTCATCTGTCCTAATTAATGCAAAGTGGAGTGTTTTTATCGAGTGGACTATATATAATCTCAAAAATAAACGTTTTAAAGGGTGGCAAATTATAAGGAAAGCACTGCACATGTTGACTGGACTAGGTAGCTACGAAGTACAAACTTGGATACGGACCATTGCATTGCATAACTCGGTTGTCATATATGGAGTTAATTTGATAAGTTTTAATTTATTTCATCCAAGCGTGCTCTAATTTCAATTTGTTGCTAATCACATGTTGGAAATGTTTTCGAGTCGTTATTTTTTTTTGCTTCATTAAATCATTATGAGAATTGCATAGCGCACGAACGCGTGTGTATGGACCGGCAGGTTATAAGTACAAGATCCTATCATACGCTACATTTTAGTTTATAGTGGCCATTCGGAGATAGACAGGTTGCATTAACTGTTAGTGTGTAGAAAAAGCTGTTACAAGTTTAATAATGTGGCGGTGT
Organism: Aromia moschata; assembly: GCA_029963805.1. Taxonomy (NCBI): domain Eukaryota; kingdom Metazoa; phylum Arthropoda; class Insecta; order Coleoptera; family Cerambycidae; genus Aromia; species Aromia moschata. The sequence continues at coordinate 1,130,920 of JAPWTK010000036.1, forward strand.
TTTTCGAAATGAAACAAATGTCGAATTAATAGGCGTGTACAGGGTGACCGCTGAATGGCAGAAGTCTTTAAAATAATATACAGGGTGTCTACTTTAATTTATGTATAAATCCATATAATCCTAATTTTCAAGATTAGCAATTAATTTTTTTTTTGTTATAAAGCACATCAAAAACTGCTTCATCAAAAAAAGGGGCGGTATGGTAATTGACCATTTAACATTTTTTGTATTTAAAATCTACATCCATAACGATAATCAGGACTCCTCAGAACTCCCATATGCTAAAATTGAACAAGAAATATGGAAGGTACTTCTTTCTATATGATCTCAAAGTTGAGCAATATATCAAATTTGAAATCAGTTAGATGAGTCAAATCTGACATGGAATAATGTCAAGACAGTTGAATATTATCTTGGATCACTTAATTTTCGGGTCAATATTTTCCTTCTGTGCGCAGAAATGTTTAAATCTTTTTTCCGTATCGCCTTGTTTTAGTACGGGTCAAAGTTTTGCTTTAGTTTCATTTCAATATATTTTTTAACAAACCAAATAGTAACCCTTCTTGGGTGTAAATCAGTCAGTTTGGAACTATTATTGCGTTAACTACTATTACGCATCTACAAGAAAAAAACTGTAGTAAACAAAAATATTTTTTTTATCTACTACAGTCAGGTCAAAGTTAAGTTTAAGTGATTACAGACAACAATCAACTGTCTTAAAATAATGCCATGGCACACTTGCATCGTCTAGCGGCTTAGAAGTGACAGTATGGTCGGAAACAGTTTTTGATAGCCTTTAGAAAACAAAAAAAGTTTAATCGATTATTTATCGTGAAAAATTAGGAGTACTCAATATGGATTTCTATCTAAACTAGACATCCTGTATGTATTAAGATTACGGGTACCTTTTTTATATAAAAATATTGTTTTATATTATAAAATAAGTACTACGTATTCCGGAGTGGGTACTGGAACCTTCTGCGTAGAAACAAAAAACTGGACGTTTTCCACGAAACACCGAACTACTATAGGTACTTTTCTCGACGCGCGTTTCGCCAACTATGTTGGCATCTTCAGGAGAAGATAGTTGGCGAGAAAAGTATAGTAGTTCGGTCTTTCGTGGAAAACGCCCAGTTTTTTTTACTACGTATTCCGTAAAATTTACAGCAAATGAAAATTTTTAGTTGCTGCAACTTTTTCTTGTACTGTAACTTTTTTATGTTTACATTTACTTATATAACATTTTGAGTTTCCCCGTATATTGTAATTTGAAACACAATTATAGTATTGTATTACTTTGTTCTTAAAGAAATAATAAGTTTTTAAAAACTACAATTTTCTGAAAAATCGATAATAACATATTTCCTATACTATTTGAACATTTAATATATTAATAATTAACATATAATTAACATATAAACATTTTAAACTACACAGTACACGTACTACCTTATTTTTCAAAAGTAAAACGTGAGTCTCTTGGAAGAGTACTAGGCAAATATTAATTTAAAAACTTAAAATAAGAAACTAGGCTTACAATAAAGCAGGTATACGATAATGGATCAAATTTGGTACAAGTACTTCACGCATCTGCCAAGTCCTAAATATATATTTTTTGCATAGTAACAGTTTTACAACAAAAAAATAGTTTCGTTGTTTTTAATAAACATTATTGTATCAAAACACTACATCTTTATTTCAGTTTTTTTTTAAATAAAAAAATAATTTCTTCGACATGAGAATAATTATTACCTGCAAAGAAATTATTTCCTCTGTGTAAAAATCTGTAATATCTTAATATACAAATAATCATTGTCCTCATCATCTAAATGACAGATCAATGAGCAATGATCTTATTGATTATCTTATACGTAATAACAATTTACAATATATTTTTTTTACAGCACTGCTTTAAATATTTACGTAAATTCTAATGCCCTTAATTTCTCAAATTTTCTTTCATCTATGACGACAAAATTGATGTCGTATTAAGTGAATATCAGTACAAATTGCACGTTTTACGTCAAAACAAACAAACAACTCAATTATGGAAAATGTTGTCATAAATCTCCGTAGAAATCCACATAATTTGAAAAAAACACTCCAAATTAGCTAATTTTCAGTTAAATCACAAATACCGCGAATATATGCCTGGAATAAAAATAGTAGTGTTATTTATTCCTAAAATAAGTCAACAATAATGATGTAGGCGGTAGAAACGTGTACAGTGAAACTTTCTCGTCAACCTGAAATTTCGGCATTACACGCAAGAGAAAATGGCCCGTATCTCTATCGCTGTCACGTATACAGAGGGGTCCATTTTGGTGGAATACCCGCTACTATTTCAATTACCTTAGAAATATTAGATAATATATATTTTTATTTGAAAAAAAAGAATTAAAAACCAAAGTTTAACTAACAATATTAAGTACAAAAAGTAAATAAGTTATTAGTTGCTTTTAACCAAATTATTTATTATTTTTCTGTAATTGCTGTAAACGGAAACAACACAAACAAATATTAAATAAAATAAAAAAGCCAAAAAGAACTAACAGAACAATGTTTCTGTCAATAAATCTCTTTTTATCGTATACAGTAACTAAGATAATATAATGACCGATTAAAATTTCCTTATACTTCTTCCCACGAATCACGGCATAATAATTTCGAGATGGCCTATAGAAGTAAATTTTACATTACACAGATGGTTTATAAGAGCATCTGTTGTACCCTCGAATCTAACTGTACATCCCGGAATTGTACAGGGTGAGCCGGTTGATTGACGCGAGAAAGGTGTTCCTCTCTAATAAAAGACTATTCATATAATTTCAAGCAGTACGAGTATACTTCATTTTTAATCAAAGGACAAAATGAAAGCCGATGCACGTCATCAAACATGTGTTTAAGTTTTAGAGATCGATAATGCCAGATTGTTATAAAATTATTCAGTATTTTGAAATAGTTTTGACTAGCATATGGATGGAGTCTTTGTGTTTGTTTATTGTTAAATAACTTTTTTTTTGTAATTGTTCTGAAAATATCAGTTTTTCAATGTAAGATAAATAATGTTTTACAACACCAACAGTTTTACAGAAAAGTGAAGAAATCTAGAGGAAGTTGCCGAATAAGGATAAAGTGTTGTTTCTCCTTAACCGTAAAGGGAACTAGAGTATGTTTGCACTCAACGGACGCATTTCGCCAACCATCTTGGCATCATCAGGAGATAAAAAATGGGTATAATATAATACATGTAATTTGTGTTATGTGAATGGCGCTTTTCTGAAATTCGTAGTTGTATTGTTTGTCTGTTTTCTGACAAGACTTAGAATACTGGAAGTTATTCCAGTTATTATTAGCGTACGCTCTAAAACTGAAAAGATGAATTTATTTGGCCTCTCCCTGTACGTTCAACCTATTGTGTTGGCGGTGCTCTCAGGTTGCAGACACCCCATGCACCCGCTACCTGTCGACGTTATAATAGAGAACAAGCTGTCCCCTAAGGGCATCGATGTGAACCTTTTTTGCGGCGCAGTAGGGACAAAGTACCGTAAGCATGTTTGCTATTGTCGCCAGACAATTAAGCAGCGTATTAGAGCTAGAAGCCGTAAATATTTACAACTGTTATTGTTGACGCCGTGTTTCGCCTGTTGACGTCTTAATAGAATCGGGATTACGCCAAAATTCCCTAAACTAAAGAAAAATCATAGGTAGTCCACGTTTCTGTAACATTTGTCTTCGCTTGTATTCCGCAAGCAATGCAAGCAATGTAACAACGAGCTATTTAACTATCATGATCACGACCTGCCGTCGGTGTAAACGGGTCGACCGCCGCGTTGAAAACAATTTTTTGTCGCAAGTTAGTCACTCGTGAATTCGTGTACTGTATTTACATATTACGTGATTTTGTGTGGATTTCTGCAATAATGGCACAGTCGTTACCATTTGTGAATAGACTTAAAAATATGAATGAAAATTACAAGGAGTTTACAAAGACGGATCACATATTTTATATTGTATTCCTTGTAATCGTCGATATATATTTCTTGATCGCCGAGAGTTTAAAATACATTTAGATTCGAATATCCATCAAAAAATATACCTGGTACGGTTGAAAAAAACAACCCCTTTTTTGCCCAAATTTTTCCCCTTTTTCCCTTCCCCCCCGGGCCCCCCCGCGGGGAAAAAAAATCCCCCAAAGAAACCACCCCCCCCCCCGGAATATAAAAGAAGACATACGTAATTTTGATTTGATTTGTAGACAAAATGTTTTGCGTCTATGACTGCCCCGTGTATGTAGTATTTTTGTATGTAGCTTGTTGAATGGAGGTAAACAATATTGTCATCTCTAGATGTAAAAAATAATAATTACTATTAGTGACAAGAAAAAACTGTTAGTGATGCAAACAACTGCGCGAAATTCGTGAAAATAATATGCGTATTTTTTCGTCTTCTGTCCATGTGAACTATTTTAAATTTGCACCTCTAACTTCAGTAGATGTGGAACAATCATTTCCCTCTACAACCATATATATAGGCCAAATCGCTTACGTTTAACGAGAATAAATGCAGAAAGACTACTGGTAGTGGCAACATACGCTCAAGCAATGAAGACAGTTGGTGTTTCTGAATGACACAAGCAATAAGTATGTACATACATTATTAACACATTTTTAGTCCTGTCTTTTTGATCTCACACATATCATCAATAACATGACGGATTACGAGTCCGGCCCTGCGTTACAGCACACTTTCGGAACTCTAAATGCATTAATATATCAGTAGTTTTATTCCAAAAAAATGTTTTACGAGACTTGTATCATTACACAAACATTAACATAATAAATTTTACGTATGTAGTTCAAATTAATTAATAACAATAACGTAATCTGCGTAAATAACATTATGTGTCTATTGTATATTTTACGGTTGGTTCGATATCTCTCCCCACATCTTCTCATTTTGGGGTTGGGTTTTCTCGTACACTTCGAAATGTAATTTTAAAACCAATTAATAATTAAGCAATACATTCAAATTATAAATGTATAAATACTGCACTTTCCAATTATAAGTACGGCGTGATTGTGAACACATAGCTGACGCGTTACTTAATAATAACATAATAACAACAATTAATTGGAGTTGGATATACGAGTACCTACTGATTCTTAATGTAGCAATCATTATTCAGTAACAATATTTTCAGAAAAGCGTCTTTTTGTTTCTGAATTAACATTTCTTCCAATTTTCATAAGAATATATGATGGGTTGACAATACCTCTCTTCTTTTTACCTCTTCTCAGCTCATAAAAACAAAAAAATAGGTGAGAAAATTCTACAAAACACATTAGTTATGGTCACATCGATGATTTAGCATCATATGTGTATTTATAATTTTGCATCGCTGGCTATTTTATGTTGGTTGGTGAATTATATGCAATGGCCTGCCAACTGAATTTTTACTAATTCAAAGAATGATTTCCACTATATTTGAGATTCCACATTTTGGATATATATTATACTATGCAATTGCATGACACCGGATTACATGATTGCATGCGGTTCTGTTTACAATTAGTAACCACACCATAAGGTAAGTGGGACCAACATATATTCCTATGTTGCAAGCACTGGTGATTGTTAATTTCAAGTCTAAAAGTCTTGACTAAACCTAGACTTTGTGTTATCTGCCTGTTTAACAAAAACATGAACACATCTGTTCCCAGTCTGACAAGGTCACAAATGTCAACTTCAATAGAAAAAAGCTGACGATGCTACACCTCTATACAATGAGCAGTTGGCATAAAATCACTTCTAGTAGCTGATTTTTTTATGAAAAGTGCACGGAGCAAATTTCTAAAATAAACTTTTCTCGCACGAAATAAAATTGTTGCAACTTTTCGAAATTGCGACAACAAATTCCTACAACTTTGATGTCGCAATATTTCTGGATTTACATTATTCAATTCTTGCATAACGAGAGTTGGCATTGCTGAGAGTTGCATGGAAACAGAACACCTAGTTTCGTGAAAGTTGCATTTAGTTCTGGTTACAGGCACCGATATGATCAAGTATAACGACTACGTGCTGTCTATTGCTTGTAAACCCCCATTTCTCATTTAAATTTAGGGGTGATTTATACAGTATTATTCAAAAGTCCCCTCCCCCCTCGTATCTTTGGAACGATTATACTTTGACTAATGAAATTTGTAGAGTGAAAATAAACGGATATACGAGGTGTGACAATTAAGTAATCAGACTACCAACGTAGCGCCCGATCTAGCGACACTGCGGAGACGGGACTTGGAAGGGCGGTAGGTTAACATGTAATGCACCTTCAGTACAAGTTTGAGCTTGTTAGAGTCATTTGTTTGTTCTTTGTGACTATTTTCGTAAACCTGTTTTTTTCTAGTGCGTTTTAAAAATAAGTGCCTGTAAAAACATTCCTGTGGCTCCTCAGCCTCCTTATTCCTCTGACTTGAATCCTTGTGACTTTTTTTTCTTCCGGAAATTAAAAAATCACTTCAAGGGACGTCATTTTGGGACCATTCCAGTATATGAGTTCCAACACTGCTATGAGGAATGGAAGAACGGTCTCCAGAGCTGTGTGGCTTCCCGAGGAAGTTAGTGACATAATCGTCATAGATTACGTCACTGGGTCACTGTGATCAATAATTTCAAATGGGACCCTATGGCAAATGCTAGGCTTTTACAGTTATATTCTTCAATAATTCGTTGTTTTAAAACCTCAATTCTGTCAAGTTGTGTAGTGGGTCAGGTTTACAGAATATTTTCCATAACTTTGGTCTAAATTCTAAAATTAATTTCCTTTAAGATCCTGTAACATAACACTATGTGATTTCTTTTTGTAGCCATACTTGAAAAAATACAATTTCCCAAGTTCCTATTAATAACCTTAACCGACTTTTGAGAATTTTGGAACAAATAAATGAGATTGGCACCACTCATCTTCTAGAAAGTATTTTCGATTCTATTCCGAAAAGGTGTCAGAAATATTGAGAACAACGTGGGAGCTATTTGTAACAATCATTGCAATAAAAGGTTTTTTTTTTATTTCGAAATGTTTTTTCCTAGTACATCGCTCTTCAGCGCCTCATAACTAATACTATTTGCGATAGAAAAATTTGACAGATAAATATGACATTTTTTGCCTTATGCGTTCAAAATGGCGCCTGAACTGCAAAATTTTTGCGTAAAAATTCAAGAATTTTTTATTGGAAAATCACTCAATCAATGCACTAGAAACTTTTTTCAATTTTTTTGAGCAATTTTTTGGATTTTGCAAATAGTCAATTTTTGCATAATTTAAAAAATTGCTTAAAAAACTCACTTTTCGAGAGCGAAAAAAATTGCTAAAATTGCTTTAAAATTTTGCAAAAATTGACTATTTGCAAAATCCAAAAAGTTGCTCAAAAATTTTTGAAAAAATTCTAGTGCATTCATTGAGTGATTTTAACTTTTTAAACTTTTTATTCTTGACAAAATTTTATTTTTTGTAAAAGTGCATCATTTTCCAATACAAAATTCTTGAATTTTTACACAAAAATTTTGCAGTTCAGGCGCCATGAAGGGCGCATAAGGGAAAAAATCGATCTTTAAACCACATATACTTAAAGTTCAAATACCTATTTATTCCACTGGTTAGTGAGGTTCTATTGCAGATAGGAAACCCCTTGAAAATTTGATTTAAAAAAAAATATGCAAAAAAAATCGCGTTTCATAATTAATAATTTTTTGGAGGAATTTCATGGACACCATCGGAAAACTCTTAAACTTTAAAAATATGTCCCTGTCAAATTTTTCTGTCGTAAATACTATTAGTTATGAGGCGCTGAAGAGCGATGTACCGGGAGTGGCGTTTTAACGGGTTAAAGGCTACAGTTGATAGAATTTGAAACCAGTCTACCAGATTTAAAGGCAAAATATTAGCCAGTACACAAAATTACCTATAGTTGACATTTTTTTAAAAGTTTTGGCTGAGACATAAGGTTTTTTTTTTCAGTCAACTTAAGGTCAAATCTATTTGAACTCACAATCGCTGTAAATCATTGAAACTTAGAAGCAACAGCAAAAACACAAAACGCCAATTTTCATTTTCTCCTCGTGACGTAAATCTCCATAATAAATGCGTAAATTCTGGAATCGTCCCTAAAAAATTCAAAGTCACGGACGCAGGCGACTGAGAGACCGTCGGCATCGACTCATTTCGGGATGAGATGTACGAGAAGAGCCTGCTCGCGCTCCCAGTAATGGAAATTCCGGAAGCGCCTGGAGCGTCGCCGGCCATGGACGCGCCCGTTACGTCAAAACATGGCGTCGCCCCGGCAACCGGCCGGCGCCTATAGGTCGGGAGCTGGCGGACTTTTCTCGTGCGAAACGATTTGTACCATTTTGACATTGGTTAGAGGCGTTGTAGGTGTTTTAATTGTACTTAAAAATGACAATGGCCACTGGCGGCTAGTAGAATTTGAAATAATGGTATTTTCGTAACGGAGCGTGGAATTACTGATTCTAGAAGGGAAGAATAGAAGGATGTAGTACAGTGGCGGCTCGTGGCTTTTTTTTTGGGGAGGCAAATATATTTTGTAAAAAATGTTGTTTCCTAAATTTTTGTGATGGTAAACATTGTTAGTAATATGCCGCAATAGAAGCGCCTCTATTTGGTCAATAAAATATATTAAGTACATTTGTCTAACGTAATCTACCTAATATATTTTATATTATATTTTATTGGTTCAGCAAAACTATCTGGAAGGTGTAGTTTCTGTAAAATTATTTTACAATTAGTTAAAAGATGCAGTGAAATGAAACACGGATTTTTGCCAGGACTGCGTCAATTTAGATTTGACGGAATATATCACATTCATAATATTTTGTTTGCCTAAAAGATGTAATTTACAAACAGATCTAATATGTTCCTGACTTTTTGAATGTGTCAACTGAACGAGGAAAAGTTCAGTCAAATCAGATTCAGACTTTGTCCAAGCATCTTCTCCACGATTTGAAAATAATACACACGGCCAACACAATAATTTATTTAAAGTTAAAGAACCACTTAGCCATTTGCATTTATTATACCACGTATTAACAAAACTACGAGCCGGCTTACCTTGATTAAGTTTTACTTAGATCCGGCAGTAGTACTCTTAAATCTTTAACAAATAATTTATCCTCATAAGACAGGCGACTAAATTTGTACTTTATATGATTCTCAACAATATCATTGCAGGTTCGAATACTTATTTTTTTTGTAACGTTATTTTTATGAAACAAACTGCTACACTACATAAAACGTTCAAATAATGACTTACGTAAGTAATATTCAATAACTAGTAACTTTCAATAATTATTACACTCCTATACCATTCAAAAAAAAAACGGCAATAATAACGGCACTTTCCAACGAAAATTTCCAAAACACAGAACAATAAAAGAATTTTGTAGGTTAGGTTATAGTACCGAACATAATTCGATGGTTATAGGTTCATGAAATCAAATAACTCCGTTGTCACGTGTGAGAGGTGGAAGGTGAGCGTGTTTGCCTCCGCTATGCAGTTTTTCAAAATGACCTTTAATGCCACTGAAGTTATGGGTTAAATTTGTTAGCAACGCAGGTGATTGCGAAGTGCGAACGAATTATATTCCGTATAAATACATATGTGAAAACATTGGCATCGGAGGCTTGCCACCATGGCGATAGACTAGGCGCTGGGTCGTTTATGAGGGCTAATTTGTTGCAAATAATAGTGCAGGAACTCCTTTGACATATGTTTATTAACATTGTATTATATTTTAGATAATTAATTTTTTACCCGATATATGAATATAAATAATAATATTATATTAAGTATTATAGGTAGGAAAGAATGGAATCTACACCGTATTTTAGGAAGTTATTACTGGAGGACTTCTTTCATCAATCTGAGGCATCCCCACAGAATCTTGGAAACGGTCTGCAAGATATTTGTGAACTATATTTTTTTCCAGAATTACCACAATATGTGTGAATATAAACATATTATTCTTATAGTTTTTGAAAATTTTAATTTTTCTTAAGGAACAGCACAAACTCTCAGAAATGTATTGCTGCTATTTTTTTGCTAATGCTGCTGGGCCTTCCACTTGGACCCAGCAATAAGCCCCTAACACCTATGGTCCATGAAAATGCGAGAATTTCAAAGACAAACAAAAACAAATGGGATAAGGCACAACCTGCATTTGTTTGATTTAATTAATATAAGCAGTTGTAAAAATGATAATTTTCTGGAAGAAGATACAATTATTCCACCAAGTTTGATATAAACTACTTAAAAGAATTAAAGGATTACCAAAATTTTCAAAATTTTTAAAAATTTTCGGCTAAGTTTGAACGGCTGTATCTCCGCAAAAAATGACCATACATCAGTTTTGAAAGATGCATTTTAAAGCTTAACTCTCAGTTTTTGGATCATTTGATGAAAAGTTTTTTCATCTTCGGTATAACTACTTTTTCTTGAGATAAAGTTCTGACAGAGAATTTGAAAAGCATTTCTCCAAATTTCGAAGCTTCTACGGGGTGAACTAAATTTTTTTGGCAGAATCTACTGAAAGGCTTTTGTAGCCTAGATCGTCTTCTTCGATTTGAGTTGTTTCCCATTGCTGCAGAATCATTTTTGACCGAGTTATTCGCGTCCAAAGCAAAAACCGTACCTTAGAATTTGAACGGTTGTAACTCATAAAGAAATAATCGTAGAACAATTTCATGCACAGTGTTGGACAATTGAAAACCTTCTTTTTAACATCCTTTCATTGCTCACTGACTAGAAAAGTCTTCTCATCCTGTGACACAGTATTTAACGCGACCTAAAAAATTGCATTTTTTCCATTCTCCACATAACGTGATGGCACTTTCAGAAAAACCATAAAATCATTAAAGTGTCCACGGTTTTTTAAAGATAAAAGTATACAAAAAAATTGTGCAAAACACCTGATCCTCAAAAAATTCTTTCCTAGCTAGTGTCCTGAACGTTCAAACGTACCGTACTCTTCTGAGAAATTGAAGGATCGTCTGTCTTACGACTGAAGCAATTTTTCTTGTTCCCATAATTTTTAACGACTTTTTCATGACCCTTGCACACTTACTCAGCCTTGTTTTTGTCAAGAAATTTTATACACTACTCAAAACTGTGCATGAAATTGTTCTACGATCATTTCTTCATGAGTTACAGTCGTTCAAAGTTTAAGGTACGGTTTTTGCTTTGAACACGAATAACTCGGTCAAAAATGATCCTACAGCAATGGGAAACAACTCAAATCGAAGAAGAAGATCTGGGCTATAAAAGCCTTTCAGTAGATTCTGCCAAAAAAATATTTGTTCACCTCGTAGAAGCTTCGAAATTTTGAGAATTTTTTCTCAAATTCTCTGTCAGAACTCTGTCTCAAGAAAAAGTAGTTATACCGAAGATGAAAACACTTTTCATCAAATGATCCGAAAACTAGAGAGTTCAAGCTTTAAAAATGCATCTTTCAAAACTGCTGTACTGTCATTTTTCGCGGAGATACAGCCGTTCAAACTTAGCCGAAATTTTTAGAAAATTTTGATAGTCCTTTAATTCTTTTGAGTAGTATATTAAATGCGTCAAATGTATTCCTACAAATGTATTTAAACTAGTATAAGACATTTCAGACGAAAGATTGACTGGCTCTCCTACTATCGCGCTAGTGCCTCATTGGAAGCGCCGTTCCGTTGAACGTCGCGATGAGTGGGGCGCACACATAATGCCCTTTTATCCCGAGCGGCTATTCAAGACGGGAATTCTGAAAGCTCGACGAAATGAATAGGGAGGACGGAGGCATCTCCACTTATCGCTGCCACGTATATTGTGAACGACCAAATCGCGAGGAGCTGTTAATTTCGAAGAGAAAAAGTATCCGTTACTTACTTACATTTTTTTTATGTAAAAATAGAGTTGCCTCGCAGACTCTATCAAATATAGGAGAGGAAGTAGATGAATGAAAATTGTACAAAGTCCATTGCAGATTCATTTATTGGATCATCGTATATTGGACTCGTTATGTTATTGACGAAAGACGACAAGTGAGAGATAGAAAAGACAGAAGTAAAAATGTGTTAAAAATGTATGTACAAAAATGTATGTACATACTTGCTTGTGTCATTCAGAAACACCGTTTGTCAACATTGCTTGAGCGTAGGTTACCACGACTAGTACTCTTTCTGCATTCCTTCTCGTAAAACGTGAGCGATATGGACTGTATATATGGTTGTAGAGGGAAAATGATCGTTCCACATCTACTGAAGTTAAAGTGCAAATTCAAAAGAGTTCACATGAACAAAGCACCAGATAAACCACGCACATTATTTTCATGAATTTCGGACAGTTGTTTGTATCACTAACAGTTATCTGTTGTCACTAACATACGTACATTATTATTTTTTACATCTACAGAGGACAATGCATGTGTTCCTACTAATTCTATACTTTTAGCCGTTGTTTGCAAAACCCGTTTACTAGCTATATCGGGGGCGAAATATTTTAAACATATAACATTCGTATCAGAACATTAACGACCTTATTACCGCGAAAATATGTTGTTTCGTCCACTGTCAGCTACAGAAATGTATTGCGTATGTCTTCTTTAATATTCCCCACGACACGTTGATATGTTTTATGTAAATATGTTTTACGCAACATATCACTAGTAAGCAATGGAAAATCGGATACGTATTTGGCAAAAAAAAACGTCTAAAGTAAATATTGTTGACCACGTTCCATGAAAGGCTACATGCGCAAAACATTATGCACAAATCAAACCAAAATTTATCTTCTGTAACAATGCCAGGTATATTTTTTTGATTGATATTCGAATCTAAATGTTTTTTACACTCTCGACGATCACGAAATATATATCGACGATTGCAAGGAATACATAAAATATGTGATCCGTCTTATTTTAAAATCGTCGTAATTTTCAATCAACATTTTAAGTCTATTCACAAATGGTAACGACTGTGCCATTATTGCAGAAATCCACACAAAATCAGGTAAAATGTAAATACAGTACACGAACTCACGAGTTAGTCCAGTGCCCATTCTACACACGGTCAGTGGCGTGGGTATACAGGGGCAAGAAATGTGCCATTAAAAAATACGGTTTATACTTTAATTATTATATAGTTGTATAGTGCCGGCTCTACGTGACAACATACTGTCTCACAAAAAATAATATGTGTGGAGTTGAATTTAAGGATCAACAGAAACCCAGAGTGAATATATCCATAACCTCACACCCTTGAACTCAATAACACGGAATGAACATATAGAACTAGAAACGACATGTGAGAGGTATTTTAGCAGACAACGTCAAACCTAATAACCCCATAGCCTGAAGATTTGTGAGCAGATATTCTCAAATTCAATAAACCTTAACCCCCAAGTTCTTCAAACCTGGAAATCAAATCACATAGATTTGGACATGTACTAATTGTAAGAAATTGCCCACAATCCCTCTCTTCATTCTATATGATGGGTCTCGATTTAATCTGATAATCACGTGATAGGTTTAAACAGACTGAGAATTCGGATTCAGCAATTCAAAAATTAAATTGGGATGGTGGTGTAGTCTACTGTAATATCCATTTTTTTTGTGCCAGTCTTGTGTTAAGTGTAAGTAAGATACCACTTTTGACTTCTGCAGATATTAGATTAATAAAGATTTGTTTAATACATATATTATCAAGTATAATCCTAAATACCATTTACATAATAGTGTTAAAAAAATATCTAGAAAAACGCGACATTTGTTTTTTTGACGATGTCGATGTTTAAAAATCAGCTCTATTTTTTTTTACATAACATTCACGCACAATTTATTATTTTCTGTAGAAAATTAATTAAATTACAATGTACCTTCTTCTTTGCCAAAATATGCTTCGCAATAGTTTGTGAACTTTGGTTATATATATATAATCTTATTATACCTACATATAAATTTTTGAATACATATTTGTATAGACAGTGTTAAAGTGATAATTATAAAAGTATGTGTGGCCTATCCAAATTCTATACCTACACATCTAACGAACTAACAAAGACGTTAGATAAATAATCATAAATAAATACTAGAAAAAAAAACGGTTCTTTATTATCCTCATACTTTCCGTTAAAATAAAATTGCCTGTTCATTATAATAGGTACAGTGCCATTTAAGAAAAATATCGTTAGACGTAGCCGGTATGCATATGAAAATTAATAAAAATTCGATATTGCACAAGTTCAAACAATAGACAATGGAGAGATTTTTCTGCAGCTGAATAGACGCTCTTTCAGGATTCACCGTTCATTACCAGATATAAATCTGAATTGCAAAATGCGAAAAAAGGCGTAGTTTTCTGTTGCGCAATTGGACGCAGTATGTTTTTGGTTGTAGATTTTGTTACAAGACGTGGATTTCAAAAAACAATTCAACACTGGACGAAGTGGACATATCAATTAGCATAATATCTTTCATGTAATCATTTCATTCTTTAAGTTTTCATGCTTCATAACTTTGGATAAACCCTTTACACTTCTACATATAACTTTCTCCTAACTGTATTTGTACTTCTAAAAGAAACTCCACTATCAATGATTTCATTAGGTATTTTATAACCAAATTTTAACTATTTTAATAACTAAAAGCATAATTAAAATATTTATTGTGTTATGTATCTTTTTCAAGTTTGCGACTTTTTAACTTTAATTAACTTTGCCTGAATATGCACTTTTACCCTGGTCTCTGGAAATATTTATTACATGTCGATACAACACATATATAAGTTTGTTACTTAACTCACTTTGTTTTAACGTTTGTTTATATATATGCACGGTGGGTTTAGACTGCCGTTGTAATTGTAATTTCTAAATAGTAAATGACTTTTTTTTTTTTTTTTTTTTTTTTTGCTTTTTTTTTCTCCTCATTCTTTTTCTGTTTTTTTTCCCCCTTTTAAAATTTTAACCCCAAACTTAACTTCCCCCCAAAAAACCCCCCCCCCAGGAGAAAATAATATTTTTCCGCCTTCTTATCTCCCCAACTGCTGTTGGATGCCTAAATTTGTGCCTAGTGAAACTTAAAAGACTCCACTACATTTAATGTATGCATTTGTAACTGATTTATTTTGTAAGTTGCGGATACTTTTTCTAAAGACTGCGTACTGTTGGCGTCATTTAAAATTATTTTGGACACGACTCATAACTTTAAGTTTATGTTACTCTTAACTGGTATTTTACAAAGCATATGTTGTGTGTGTAAAACATTTCTTCAACAATTTGTTACCTATTATTCTCTATTTTAATTGTAAGGCTACCTTATATCAGTTAACATACATCAGTTATAAAATTTTATTATAATATTATAATTTTTTTTTCGCCTATCTATCCAACTGCTGTTGGCTACTTGTGTTTGTGCCTAGTGGAACTTAAAAAATTGTTTGTTATATGTTTTTGTAAGTTTAAGTGTTGTAAAGTCTGCAGTAAAACATCAATAAACAAATTATACAGACTAAAATATAATCATTCACGGGGAGGAAAAGTGACATTTTCCTCCCTCAAATGAGGGAATAAAATGCGTAATTGCCACGCAGGTAAGAGAAAATCATATTTTCCGCGAATCTACTTAACCGCGCCGATGGCCACCTGTTTTAAAAACTCGACCCGACTCTGTTTCGAACTGCTGCCGAGTATCACATAGGCCGGAGAAGTAACTGTACCGCAATTACGGTAAATTATTCCCATGAGTACGGTTGTTTTCGACGTAGCGTTTTAGTAGATAGTTTTAATAAGAAAAACCGTAAAGTGGCACGTCAGGTTGGCCGATATATAACTGACCTATATAGGCGGCGGTGGCCTTAACGGTTATGAATGGTACGTATTTCTAGTAGCCGTGTAAAATAATGATGCACATGCATAGTAAATGTGACCTTGAATATTATGTGTTACGTTTTCCATCGATGTCATTCAACTGCTCTCGGGATGATCCGCTCAGTGAAGTGATATAAAAATTAGACGCTATCTTTAATTGTCGAAAATAAAATATTCCAACAAGGATATTTCAATTTATTTGGAATCAATACTGTATTAATTTTGGTTAAATATCTTCCTTGGTGTAGTAATGTTATCAGTAAACATATGTTGTTGTAGTACCATAGTATTTTTATGTACAGTAATTTGTGAGGTTAATTTGAAAACTGATCCCAAGTAATATCGCAAGATCTATTTTCTTTTTATGTCATATCTATACTATACGACAAAAACAAATGCATCACCCAGCCAAACTATAATACAGTGACCGCCAAAAAATTGCATCAAATGCAGAAAAAAGTAATTTCAAAATTTGTTATAAAATAAATTATGCAAATAGTTTGTGATTCTATGTGAAGGTGAATACGTTTAGTACGTTTGTTGTGGAAGGTGATTACATTTTAGGTGAATATATAGGTACATTAACTGTACCGTATGATTTGTGATTTACCAGACAATTCGGCTCTTTGATCTGGTCAGAATAAAAAAAATGTTTTATACAAAAATTGATATGTTTAGAAACAAATTATCCGCTTATTAGGTTAAGTTATATAATTTTGACCCAAAAAGACAAAGACTTTTTGAAATTGAAAATGTTGAAAATATTAACGATCAGGTACCATTATTTTTATTATTATTGATTGAACTGTCAATTGATACCTTGAATCTGAAATATAAACTCTTTTGACCAATGGAAAACCTATTTGTGTCTAATTAGTCATTATAATAACATTTTTTGTAATGCGTTTTCCCCATAGTCCAATTTGCCCTGAATGAGTCGAAAATCCACAGATTGAAATGTAGATAATTTGAATTGTAGTTGTGAGGTTGTTGGATGTCGGTAGGACTATAGATTTTAGTTTAGACACAAATGTCTAAATTCTACTTGTCACGAGGTTAATTTTACAGACAAATTATACAGGCACACAGAAGAAAAATCTAGCATCCGAGAAACTTCACTAGTTTCCTTAGTACCCGATGGTATTTTGACATGCTGAATCCGAATGAAAGCGGAGCTTGAAAACTGTATTGCTGCCTAAGGCAATACCCACTGGTGTCAAATCACAGTGTCACCGTGCTCGTGTTAGGAGGTTCAAATCATTTTAATGATTTACTTTTAGAAAATTAGAACATTTTCTGTATGATACTAATTATATTTAGGGTTTCTTAATTCCCGGGATTTTCCGGAACCCAAGAATCTAATAAAAAAGGGTAAGTGTGGACACAAAGGGTATGCCCCCATAAGTATGGTGAAATGCCCCCTTTTTTTATTTTCTTCGCATGATGAAAGTGTTTCTTAGGGCTAATTATGAAAGGTAGACCGAATTTTAGGTCCAAAACTTTTCCTCTCAGCTAGGTATGGAAAAAACCCTGTGTTTAACGTTTTATTTTTAACTGTCGAAAAAACTGAAAAAATTCATGAGTACAGAAAATATGATTAATTTTATGTAAAAAATGTTTCACTCGTTCAAGGTCATTATGACCTCTAAAAAAATTATTCAAACTTTAAAAAATCCCATATCTTTTAACCAAAAAAAAGCTTCAGGCTCAGATTTTTAATATGTTATATTTTTAACTGTTTTTTACTACCTAACATTTTTTTCAGATTTTTTTGAGTGGTGGGTCATGCCCAAAAGTGCGAAAAATCAATTTTTTGTCCGTGAAACGACTTAAAACGGCTTAAAATCATCATTTTATAGTGTCCTGATTTTTTTCTTGCACTAAAAGGACTCAAATGACTTAAAACAATAAAAAAATATAAAAACTACTAGTTTCGATAAGTGGAATTTATTTTCTTACTATTTTTAGTGACATATGTTTAGTGAACATATTATTTTCATACTATTTAATGAAATTTTACATAAAATTAATCATATTTTCTGTACTGTATGAATTTTTCAGATTTTTTCGACAGTTAAAAACCGCGAAAAAAAAATAAAACGAAAAAAACAGGGTGTTTTCCATACCTAGCTGAGAGGAAAATTTTTTGGACCTAAAATTCGGTCTACCTTTCATAATTAGCCCTAAGAAACACTTTCATCATGCGAAGAAAATAAAAAAAGGGGGGCATTTCACCATACTTATGGAGGGATACCCTTTAAGAATGCATTTTACTGGTTTCAAAAAATTCAATTTGGTTCTGACGTCTAAACATTAGGTTAATTCACAGTTGAAGTCTGTTTTACCGCACGTTAGACGAATTCTGTTATTCAACAGATTTTTCTTGAATGACTGCACAATGCAGCATGTTTTGTCTGAGACTTTTCTTAAATCTGGTCGAATCCTGATTTTTGGTGTCTTAAATTGGTCTTAAAAAATGCTGGTATCTTAAATTCTGGTAATTCTGATGGCATCTTAGTTCATATTGAAATGATGATCATCTAAATCGCTTAATTCAGTTTATGATTCTGAATTTTTCTTTACACGTGCGCAACACAATATCATCTCGGCAGGAATTTTTTTCGTTACATCTGGACCATTAGTAACTGCAGCAATGATATATGTATTTGCAAAATTATATCCTGTAGTTTTTTTTCCAGACCTCAATTTTCCGGGATCTGTAACAAATTTTTCTGGATGGAATTCCGGAAAAGAAATCCTAGTTATGCCTCAAGAGAATTGAACCCGGGCTGAACCCCAAAAAATGAAATTTTAATCCAAAAATATTTATACATATTCAACTATTGGTGCCTCGAGTCATAACGTATGTGCCAGTATAGTTTGTTTTTAATGTTCCATTCCATATATTCCTTTACTATAATTCAATAAAGCAAATATTTTACATTTACTTCCTTTAATTTTATTAACATCATTGCAACAATATTATTCAACAGTTTTAATGAGATTTATTTCTTATCAAAACTCTGTCATTGCTTCCAACAATAGTAGCATATCTTACTAATATCATATTTTCTGAAAACAAAAAAGTAACGTAACCATGTCCAACGATTTAGTATACAACAACCCACCTGTAATCATACCAAAGTTAATCAAATGACATTTACAACGTGATATTCAAAATTACTGAATCTTCGATTCCAGTTTTACTCCACCACAAAAGTTCCACACCACAAAAGTTTACCACAATCAAGGTTGAGACTTTTCTTATGAATTTTGTGTTCTAAGGGAAAACCTGAGGGTAAATCCGACATTTACTTTGATTTGGATTCCGCATGTCAAAATACGGAATACAAGAATACCATAATGGAGTTTCTTGGACACTATATTTTTTGTGTGTGTCTATAATATTAATTGCTATGGAATTCGCGAAATGACGCAATTATCGTGTGTTTTTAAAAGCAATATTCAGTTTTCTTTCTCAATTTTTGTTCCCGGTGAGTACCATTATACAACATTCCGGTTAAAAGACTGCTTCGTACCAACATATGTAATTAAATTGATTGCCTTTCGACGACCAGTCGAATTACAGCGGCAAATATCGACCGCGGAGATTTAATTGATCGTAAAACTTAACGTTTTTATGTAACAATTTTTTTGCGCTGCGGTGCAAACGCGAACACCCCCTTGAGTGCCGAGCTAACTTTCCCCATCTCGCACATACTCGTCTACAGTGGCGGTGCGTGATCCTAAGATTGGGGGTGCACCATACATAACAATAACGATAATCATAAGAATAATAAGAATATCCCTAATATGAGATAAATATTTATCTCATATTAAGGTTATTCTTATTAACTCTATTAATTTGAAAACTTACCTAATTTTCTTTGTAAATGAGCTCAATTCTGCGATTTTTACATTGTGCAAATTTTTCAATTACTTTGTTGTTAAAATTTTCGATATTTGTAATAAAGTCTTTGTCAATGGAGAGCATAGCCAAAGCCGACAGTCTTTCCTGGCACATGGTGTTGCGCAAAAATGTCTTTATTCGTTTTAAATAGAAATTTTCCACAAAAACGAATACAGTTAATAATAATGTTTAAAACATACCTGTTTTTTGAAACCGCTTCATTGTATGCTGCCACTGCTCGTCGATGAGCAGAATCGAGCATTGTCGCAATATTTGCAGTGCCTAGCATGGCTAAATTCAAAACATTATTCATGTGTCCAGCAGAATTTGCATGTTTTTTTTTTTATTTTCTCGTTTATGTGATTTAAATCCGTTACTCCAGTTTTGGTCCAAGGTGTTTCTCCGCCAAACAAAACACTGCGTTCAATACATCGCATCCATTTAACCACAAATGTTTTTTAAATAAGTCATTATTAAATGTTCTTACAAATCGTTTACTTTTTCCTTTCACGGCTAATTTTAAATTAATTTGTGGAGTGGGCCTACCTAGAGTTTTAATTTGCACTTTTTCCTCCAAACTCAAGCTAGAGAATGGAGTTTTTAATAAGTTTTGAATATAATTCATTATTCCAAACTATATTGTAACCGAGTTTATATTTATAAAACGTGAGCGATAAAACAGCAATCGCAATGTACGAAAACAATTCACAAACCAACCGATCGATAACTCTCGTGCGCTCTTAAACTCCGTACATCATATCTATAGGATTCGCCCACTACGCGTAATAATTGTGGAGGGGCAAGCAGTAACAATACGCGTTCGCTTTTTCGTATTGCACGGAAGCATGATCGTCGTGCCGCTTTTTCGTATTGCGCGTGTCGACTCCCGCGCCGCGATCGGAAACCAGTGGCGTTGGAGATAGACCTAGCGTCTAGTGGATTCATAACGCTGCGGCCAAATAATATTCAGATGGTATTAACGCTAGGGATGCGGCAAGGCGATAAATTAAGAATGCATCCATTAATTACTAAATAAAATTATTAATGCTAAATTGTTGGTAGTGCGCGCGCACCAGCGCACCTTATAGCCCACCGCCACTGCTCGTATATGAGCGACTATCTCAGCCGAGATTAATTAGTCCAAGAAATTCGCGTTACGTCTTGTAAAACCTTTTATCTCAAATTAAATCATAAATAGAAAGCAACTATCTAGTCCGTCTGCGCGACTTGTAATCCAGCATGGAGCCTTCAGATAAAATGCTAAAATGAAAGTGGAAACGTCATTAGCGATGCCTTTGTGGAGGCCGCCAATATTGGAAGAAAAGACATTGGGATTTTCTATTTTATTTAATGCGAGTAGGCAGGGCCTCTTTATCATGGAATCGAATTAGTAGAAATGCAAGAAATACGTCAAATGCGAAATAAAACATGTCGCGGAAACGTGGATCTTATGGGTTTGAAGAGTGCTTCTCTTTTCTTATATATATGTAAGTGGAGATTGGATCTCAGTTTGCTATTTCAGAGATGTATTTTTTTTTTAAATGAACTTCTCTTATATTAATGAATAACAGACCTCAAAGGTGTAATAGAAAAACAACAATAGAACAAAAAAATCCCACGAAAACACCTGAAAGCGCCATGTTAAAAAGAGACCCAAACACCCCCAAAACGCAAACTCTATACTAACAATGTCCCTTGTGCCAAACTAAGGCGCAACGACGGGACGTTACTAAATGTCTTCCAATAGGGACTTCCGAACTTTGATAGTTGATAGCCGCCATATTGTTGAAGTTACATCTGTCGAGTTGGCTGTCATTTATTCAGTCTCTTTTGCCAAATCACCATGGACGGATATAGCGTTCAACAACACTTGCAAATGATAAAATTGTTTTATCAAAATGGGTGTTCTGTTCGGGCAACATTCCGCGCGCTTCGCCCATTTTACGGTCGCCATAATCGTCCTACCGAGAGGACTATTCGTAGTGTGGTGGATAAATTTGAGCCCACTGGTTCAGTAAACAATCAACCAACACCCGTACGACAACGAAACGCAAGATCTGCCGAAAACATCGCCGCTGTCCGTGAGAGTGTGCAGGAGAATCCGAGGCAGTCGATTTCGCGTCGCTCACAAGAACTCGGCCTTTCGCAGACCACAACTTGGCGAATTTTGCGTCGTGACTTGGGCCTGCACCCGTACAAAATTCAACTGACCCAGGAGCTGAAGGTAAACGACCATAGACAACGACGCGTGTTCGCTGAATGGGCTCTGGAGCTGTTGGAAACTGACCCTAATTTTCATCGAAAAATCATCTTCAGCGATGAGGCCCATTTCTGGATGAATGGGTACGTCAACAAACAAAATTGTCGAATTTGGGACCATACCAATCCACATGAGATCCAAGAGCGTCCAATGCATCCCGAAAAAGTCACTGTTTGGTGTGGATGTTGTACTGGCGGCGTCATCGGTCCATATTTCTTTCAGAACTACGTTGGCCAGGCTATCACCGTCAACGGCGAGCGCTATAGGTCGATGATTACCAACTTCTTTTGGCCTAAATTGGATGATATGGACACCAATGACATGTGGTTTCAACAGGACGGCGCTACGTGCCACACAGCTCATGCCACATTGGACATTCTGCACGAGCGATTTGATTGCATGGTCATCTCACGTGGAGGTCATGTGAACTGGCCACCGAGATCGTGCGATTTGACCCCGTTAGACTTTTTCTTGTGGGGTTTTCTTAAGTCGCAGGTCTATGCGAATAAGCCACAAACCACAGCGGCCCTTAAAGCCAACATAACCCATGCCATCGGTCAAATTCAGCCTGATTTATGCGCCAGAGTCATGGAAAATTGGACATTTCCGATGCGCGGCACCCAGCGATAGGCCTTTCAAACGAATAAAAAATTTCGATGATATCTCACACACACTTTGTTTTATTCAAATTTAAAGATAGAAAGCGCTTAATGAAAGACCCTTTATGAGCGCTGTAATTCAGGTTGCTCCCTTTTTTGGACTCTTTTTGAGCTTCCAACGTTCCTTCCGGCATGTATGTGAGTAGGTTAAACTGGCGCATTGTCTAAATACAACAAGCTGGGGAAGCAACGATGCATAAGATATTCTGGTTATTTCGTGTTTTACGCTTATAATAAATATAGTTTTGTGTTTTTTGTACAGTTGTGCTATCATTACATAACATTTATATATAAAATAAATGTGTTAAATGCATTCCTTCAAATGTATTTACGCATGTTGCTTCACTTGCCCCTTAGTTATGCTGCAGAAAAAAAAAAGAGTTTAATATGACTGTTTTTTATGTCTACTATAACTTTGAGGTTTACTACACCTTCATTTGTTAATGTAATGAGACATAGTGTGTAAATAAAGTGTGAAATAAATCAGATAACTCACAAAATATGCGAATATGATATTGTTTACGCTGAGTGATATAATAAAGGATACGGACCAACTAGAGCATCTTCTGTATGAAAACTAGTGAAGCCATATGTCTGGATTGGGACGTATGGAAGGAAACTCAAGCTCCGCCTACTTAATCAGGGCCGCACACAGGAAAATAAAAACATATTTCTAGGCTTTATTTCTACATGATTCTGTAAACTTGGTCTTTGGTACCAGGCAGTAAAGGAAATAACCGCGTTCCAAATATAACGTCATCAATATTTTTGTAATCGACAACCATACATATTTTTGGCATACTTGTTGAACAATATTTTACCAATATGGCAACATACTACACTTACAACTTTGTCAACAAATACATGACTAGAAAAATAATAAAAATCATCATTTATGTTAATTATTAGAACAATATAATTAATATATTTTTTTAAAAAACGTATGAACGTAAATATGAACGTAAAACTTAAACTTAATCAACTAAATCTTCAAACGGCGTTGTCTCCTAAGCATGGCACAAAATGATCAAAACTACAATCTACTTAGACTCTGTAACACATTCTGCTCGCATATGATAAAGTATTTGGACCGTCAATTGTTTTAAATAGTCTATCGAACAAAGTAAAATAGAGTTTAAGATTTGGTGACCGAGGAGTCCATTCAATTAAATCTCACGCTCAAACCAGTGCCTAAGAAATAATGAAATCGTGAATCGTATCGAATACATTCCACATTTTTATCTATTATATGTAGATGTACCATATAGTAGATAAAATGTATAAATGTATGTATATTTAAAAAAAATGTAGAAGAAACATTTGGTTTACACGAAGGCACTGTACAATGAAATATGAATTATGTGTTAAACTTAAATTAGGTGAGTTGTCTGGCCCGACCCTGGTATCGAATACATTCCACATTTTTATCTATTATATGTAGATGTACCATATAGTAGATAAAATGTATAAATGTATGTATATTTAAAAAAAAATGTAGAAGAATATCTAGTTTGTGGTTTACGACGAAGGTCACTGGCTATCAATGAAATGATGCAATTATGTGCATTAAACTTAAATTATGTGTTGTCTGAGCCCGACCCTGGTATTTAGGTGCATTTAAATAATATATACTTTTCTAAAATAAATTGGAATGAAGTCTAATTCCGTTTAAAAATGAACTTTATAAATAATTAATAATCTGAAATCAGTTCTCCGATCTCATAATACAAAAGTGATTAAATGCTTCATCTGAGAATTTATTGACAGCTACAATTTTTCTTAAATACCTTAATGTCTCGTACTGCATGTTTGTTTATAAATAAATCAGGCAATCCCACTAATGTCTGTATAACCGAAGTTAGGTAACAAACTAGATTTTGGTCGTCATTTCCATCATACTTTCACCATGCCAACTTTGCCCATTTCCTTATGGGAGTACGTATATTGTAAACGCACGGTAACCACTTGAGGTCGAATACAAAAAATTTAGCAGAAGTGTTGCGTAACTTTAGCCTTACGGGAATTACCTTTCTTAGATCCATGTATGTAGGTGAAATAATTTGTATAGAACTTTACTAAATCAGATGCTACGAAGATATATATTCATTTCATTAAAGGTATGTTGGACCAAAGAGAATAAGCAACTAAATTTTAAGTTTGAGCGAAAACAAAATTTCTGTCTGTTTATCTGTTAACTTTCTTTCTTGTACAATGATAACTCGAAAACATTTTAATATATCTATTTGAAATTTGGCCAACTTATGTATTGAAATCTGGAGCTGATTAAGTTATGAGGTTGGGGTATACATTGAGGGATAATACACTTACTCTTTGCATATAGATAATTCCTAAACGCTTAATGATATGCACTTCTTTGATACACTATAATAAAGTGCAACATTTTTATTGGTAGGAGCCTTATTGGTAGGAGCTTTATTGATGGAAAATAATATTGCGTTACAAATTGAACCAAAATTCTAGTACCCTCTTCAAATTATTGAGTTCATTTAATGAAAATGCTGCTAAGAATGTATATATTTTTTTATCTCGTCCTATATTTCAGATACAAGCCAATACCAAAAAAAAAAATACAAAGTTATAAAACTGATGGACATGTATCGATAACTTTTTTAATTCGTTGAAAAAATAATCAGTATACATCTTCCACTGAAAATTCTTTTATATAATATGGATTGCATACTTTCGTATATATTTTTTAACACAACAGAATAAGCAAGCGAATTTCTGGAGTTAAACTGTCAACTTCAATAGGTGGTCGAAGGATATACCCCTAGTATATCCTTTTTGGAAGGAATTGAGGGTTGAGATTATCATATTTAGGGGGGGGGGCATTCCCGACACCCCCAGTGCAATGTTGCCAAATCTCAACATTCCTTGACCTAGGTAAATTGTCTAGATAGATTTTTTTTTTTTCTTTTCCTTTTTTTTTTTTTTTTTTTTTTTTTTTTTTGATCACAATCTTTACAACTTATTTCGTATATTCCTGACTTTTCGTTATTGTCGATTTTATCTTTGGGATTACCCAAAAGCGTTTGTAGTTTATTTTCAGAATTATAAACCAAATTGATGTTTGTATTTTTAAAAACTTTACCTAGTCCACGGGTGAATTTAGGTTCATATGGTTCATTAGGTTCATTTCGAATTGTCAGTATCTCTACGAAAAGTCGTGGAATTGTATAGGGCTCTCTTAAATTTATACTTCCTTATTAACATATTTATTAAATGGACTGAGTAACCGTTATTCTGAGCTATATCCGTAATTATATTTTTCTCATGTTCAAACCTCTCTTTACTGAGGGGGAAACTTAACAAACGATGAATTAAAAAATTAAAACTTGCCATTTTATGTTGAAAAGGGTGGTTTGAATCGTTGGTTTCATTGGAAAAAGGTGACTCTTAGATTATATCTAAGAGTCACGCTTTTTCCTATATACACATGTATGTATGTATATACACGGTGTCAATTTCAAAACAAACAGCATTTAATATTGCCTAAACTAATGACAGTATCAAAATTTGGCGAAACAATTCATATATCAAGGGGGAGGTATTTGTTGTCGCATTACTTTCAACCCCCTAACCCCCAGGGCACCTACCCCTAAAATTTTAAATGGCAACCCTATTTCTTTAGCCATTTTTGAGTTTCTTGTCCAATTCTAGGTTCCATATTTTTTTTTGTCAAAATTTTGATTGATTGGTAGTTAACCTCATGAATGTGTGGAATGTATTTAATTTCTGAATTTTTTATTGGAAAATTATGCACTTTTACAAAAAATTGTCTAGAATAAAAAGTTAAAATCACTCAAAGATTGCACTGGAATTTTTAGTAATTTTTTAAATTTTGCAAAAATTGACTATTTGCAAAATCCAATTCTATCAAATTCTAACCAATATCAAAGTCTAACTTATTTTCACAATTTCTAACCCCCCCAAAAAAACCCACCAAATATACCCCCACGCGCCCTCTACAAAGCCCACTCAAAATTTTTGCCAATAAATATTTCAAATCAAAAACTCTCAAATTTTTTTGGGCTGTGTAACTAATACATCTAAAAATGGTTAGCTCTTCATTGTGTTCCATTTCATATGTAAATTTTATAGTAGGGAAACGGTTATTAAATTTAACAACAAAATTATCTAAACTAATTGCGTTTGTATGAAATACCGCAAAGAAAATTTACGTAAATGAACAATTTTTTATTCTTCTTTATTCTTCTGGAACCTGGCAATCTGCAAAAATATCCACGCGTAATCCAAACTAATTATCGAGTTAATAATTTACTGGAACGCTAAAAATACGCCGGGAAAAAAACGACGCAAATCCAGGAGCCAAAAGCGTGGAACCGAAAATTTGTCAACCCGCGCATATTTTCTTCGCACGCTTTGCCGCGGCGACGGCCGTAAATCGCCGGCATAAATATCTTGCGTCATTTATCACATATCTCATCGGACCGTATGAATAATTTGAGAATAAGAGCGAAACGAGTTACGCAGATGCGACGCGGCGCCGCTAAAAAGACGTTAATTGAATTTTCGGGAGGGAAAAAATCCGACGCGCGCATCCGCGATGTGAATTAAAGGGTCGATTGTTCGCAATTTTCCATATGGTAACGAAATGTAGGGCAAATATTATAAACCAGAAACGCGAAGTTTCAGAAAACAGAGTAAACTGTAGGTACAAAGATTTCTTTGTTGACAGTTTTAATTATAGTCCAACCAGCGAATAATGAAATGAGGCGAAATTA
Source organism: Aromia moschata (assembly GCA_029963805.1). NCBI lineage: Eukaryota > Metazoa > Arthropoda > Insecta > Coleoptera > Cerambycidae > Aromia > Aromia moschata. The sequence continues at coordinate 1,158,429 of JAPWTK010000036.1, forward strand.
TTCATAATCACGTGCATATCACGCGCGTACGGCATGTCATCCCACATTAGGTGAGAGAGTCAGTGGTGGCGTCAAAATCTGTTTCATTTGGGAACATTTGTTAATCTGAATTAATAATATTCAAGTTTAACTCGGGTTATTAATAAAATCCTCCCAAAGGTTGTTAGTAAATAGGTATTAATAAACTCCTCCCAACCCCTCCTCCCTTAAAAAAACAAAAATATTTTCATAGTTCAACTGACATAATATCTTGAGGCTGATTATTATAACCAGAGCATGACGTGAAGTTCATATGAGTCAGTTGTAAGGTCATAGCATAGCTATATAAGAGCTCAGGTTTTTCGGTGGTTTAAGGCATTCTCAGAAGGAAGAAAGTCGACGACAACGCAGCGGAAGGTCTTCATCTTCAAAAACCGATGAAAATGTCGATAGAATATGGGATCTTGTACGTTAAGATGTTCGGTGGACGACAAGAATGATCGGGAAAGAATAGAATTTGAATCACACCACTGTCATCAGATTTTGACTAACGAACTCGGGATGAGAAAAATCTGCGCAAAAAAACCTTTCCAAAAACTTTCCAAAGGTTCCAGAAAACCTTTCGTAGGAACAAAAGGACGGAAAGGTGTCTTGACTTTTTGGAATCGATTGAAAATTATCCCCATTTTATGGAACGTTTCATTATTGGTGATGAGACTTGGGTGTTTGAGTACGACCCGGAAACCAAGCGGCAAAGCATGGAATGGCATACTTGAAGCTCTCCAAATAAGATCCAAAAAAGCAAGAATGAGCAAGTTGAAGATCAAATGCATGGTGATTTGCTTTTTTTGATAGCCAGGGAATTGTCTACAAAGAGTTTGTGCCTCCAGGCCAAACAGTATCTCAACATTTTTACAGAGAGGTTCTTGAAAAATTTCGAAAATGTGACATAAGTGTGAAACCAAACATCAAGAACAACTGTATGTTGCATCACGACAATGCGCCTTGTCACACAGCCATTTTAGTAAACGAGTTTTTAGCCAGTAAAAACATTCATATGGCTCCCTCAGTCTCCTAATTCACCTGACTTGAGTCCTTGTGACGTTTTTCTCTTCCCGAGATTGAAAAATCACCTCAATAGACGTCATTTTGGGACCATAGAAAACATTAAAAAATTCAAAAATTCCAATATATGAGTTGCAGCACCGCTATGAGACATGGAACAACCATCTCCAGCGCTGTGTGGCTTCCCAAAGAAGTTATTTTGAAGGAGACAATACTGAATTGTAATAAAAATTGTTGTAATTGTAATTAGAAAAAAAAATTAAAAAAAATCAGTCGAACTTCGTCCATGATTTAGAGATTCCGTTTCTAAAATAACATTTCAGTGGAACATAAAACGAGATATAGACAGACATTATCTATTAATTCGAAAATGTATACTGTTAATATACGAGTACAGTCTACATTACAGTCACATATTTTAGAGATCTGAGTAAGGCCTTTGTTTCAGCAAATATTTACATAAACTAAATCAAATTCCGGATTTAATTCATCAATATCGTCTTTTAGGATTATTTTGAGGTTAGGGGTGCCATGTTCGATCCACCATCTTGAATTATCTTTATATGATTCCAGATTCGTGATCACTAACTTCAAAAACCCTTGCTGAGACGGATTTGTTATTATACGCCGATTGAAGGAAGACTATTTAATCATTTGTGCTATTTTTCACTGTTGTGCCATATTGGATACGCCTTCTTCGATTTATACAAAAGACCGAAGAGTAAAAAATTGTTTGAAAAAACGATTTTTATGAACCCTTCTCACTGATTTCTGTATGTAGTACCTTCAAATTTTGGAGAGAGCTTTGATCTGGTTGACGTAGATAGTTCCATAATGTTATTTTAAAAATTCACCCGTACGTACGTAAGTAAACCAATTTTTAAACAAACTTAAATATTCGTCTCCGTTCGAAAAAAATGGTCGCATAACATTCAAGTAATATTCCGTAAGATATTAAATCATAACATAAGCGTAACTTATCATAACAGCGCTCTGGTTGTTTACTACATATTAAAACCGCTCGGGTACATTAACCGGCCTTAAATTGTACTAAAAGCAACAAACGGCGGTGTTGCCAACAAACTGTCGAAAACTTAAGAATTTACGGGTAACAAAAAACAGCTGTAACAGCGCACCATAAACGTATGTGTGTAAACGTGATTTATACTGTGGAGAAAAAAATGAAACTTGTTCAGTAGGTGCTTACTTTTAGGCGAAAAATACAAAAATGGCGCCTCTATGAAGAAAAAGACAAAAGACACAATCCAATGACATCCAAGCGACTATACATTGTTTGTTCTTTAAAGTACGATATATGAGTATATGGTGTTTCTACGATTTTTGTTAAAGTCAAATGCTTTTCAAATACTATTCAAGGTAGCAGTCAAGGCTGGCTTAGATTTTCTTTCAGAATCAGGAATATTTCGATCTATGTAAATGATGCCAACGGTGTTCGATGGGGTTTAGATAGTGACTCGGGAAGGCCAAAGTAATAAATATTTCAATGTTATTTTTAATAAAATGCAGCTTAGCGACCCTTGAAGTGTCTTTACATTAGAGTCATCATATTATGACTCTAAGCCAAGTTTTTGAACGGTTGTTGCAGGTTATCTCTTACAATATTGACATAACCTTTCCTGTCAGTATTCTATCTATTGCATCTACATAAATTTCCAACTCTAGATGCTCCTAGACATATTCATATAATCGACCAAATCTCTGTGTTTGACGTTTTCACATTGACGGAAAAAACGATTCTTCTTGTTACTGCCAAAGCATACGACCTCTGTGACACTATTTGAGTTAATAGGGTCATATAGAAGTCAGGCGGTTTGGCGAAACCAGGACATCCCTTTTTTCCATCAATGATTAGAACGACAGTCAAACAAGGAGGTGGGTCGATTATTGTATGGAGATGTTTCTGTTTATGGAATTGTTTCTGGAAATTTAATTATACCTATGCAGGTGAGGCCCACGTTGATTTAGATTGCAAATATTAATAGCTAAAAGATTCGGTATGGAAGGCTCGATGCTGAAAATTCGGTAAAAAGACGGCGTTGAACGAACCACGCAATTGGTCTGCTATCGACTGCTTGAGCTCGGATTGGGCATATGGATGGACGTGTGCGATGCAGATGGGGCTTTGAGGGAGGAGCATATGCACAGAAACGCTTTATCATTTAAATATGTATCAATTCCAATACTGTATATGTATTTATAAGATATCTAGTGTCAACTTTATTTTCGCCCCTACTGTATGTCAATTACAATAAATATGCAACAAACTCAAAAAAATAGATAAGGAGATAAAGACAAATAAAATTAATAACCAGAGATATCCAAAGTGAGGCTTATTCTCAGGGTCCCACTAGCCTATACATGTACCTACATTTAATAAATATACATCGCGAACGTGAGAGCCATAGCAGATCGGACCTACCGAGCTAGAAAAGACTGGGCAACATGTAGCTGAGATGGGATGGAGGTCATAAAACACCATTGCCTTAACGTTTAGTAAAACGTAACGGTTGGCTTGACGTAATTGGCCCCACCCACCATGCAGGCGGACGTAAAAAAAACATGTGTCGTGTGTTTGATTGTTTGGCGTGGAAAAAGTCTTTTTAAATAGATTTTAAAAAATTGGCTGATCAGTTAGAATGATAAGGTACTTGTAAATTTTTGTTCACACTCTTTATGCTTCAACAGTTCATAACTCGCGCAAACGGTGCGAGTGATATCGAACTTTTCAAATTTGTACCTAAAACTACCTAAAGAATGGCTTAATAGATTTTCAATTTCTTTTCAGATTTGCAAACGGATTAATCCTCTTGTAGGATTTGCCTCTTCAATATATAATGTGTCGGGGGTGACTAAGCATTTTTTATCAGTGAATTAATTATTAAATTTATTTGTTAGAAGTAAAATTATTTAAAATCGTACAAAATTTTCAAATAACTCGAGAACAGTTAGATGGATTTTCAGTCTAAAAATGAATTAATGTCCATATTGAATACACCACGTAAATCTAACTACATTTCAGATTTGTATTTAAATCGTCTAGAATTCGTGCTCAACAGTTGTCACTGGTTTACAGTATTTGTGTTGTGTTAGTTGGGCAAGTTACACCTGTCATACAGCTTCCGAAAAACACTAAAGAATTGTTTTCTACCCAACACCTTCCTGCTACATACAATTTCGTTAATAAGTTAGCTATAATAGGTAATTATATGGGCTAGTGCGAACCTGTAATGATCCTTATTTTGGCGATCTGTATTTATCACAAAAAAAAGGTAACACTTGGACGACATCGGCCTCTGGGTGAAATTTAATAATTTTTTTCGAGAAAGTGTTCGTTTCGGGGAAAATCATTCGGGATCGGCAACGTCGCGACCGATCGACTAGCGGCGAACATCCCGAACACATGGTGCAATCACCTAGAGCGCAGACGTTTATCCGCGAATATAGGTCAGTCACTAAAATTAAATCACTTTTACCTGGGTTAACTACCTCCCGCTAATTATACCGGGGATCAGATGCGGGCGGACCGCCGTTGCGTCGGCATTCTCGCAGGCTGACCACTGGCGCGCGGCAGGGGAGGGGGTAAGCAGAAGGAATACATATATTTTTTTTAACTTCATCTCCACACAATGGACATGAAATCACCGATTTACAGAGAAAACAGAATTTATAGAGAAATAACGGAAAAACAGGATGCACGAGAATGTGGCGTCAATAGAAAAGAAGCTGCAAAAATTGTGACATTATGGCTCATATGTATTAAAGACGAATAACGATTTTATTAGTTTTCCGTTTCTTTGATTTTTATTTGTTTTTATTTTGAGTTGATGTAATTTTGATTTTACGTTTTTGTTGGAGTTAATACAATTATTTATGTTATATAATTTATAGTGGATATAATGAACCATTTAACTATTCCAAAGGATGTTTCGTGGTTTTGATGGCAACATCAACCCGACCTTTGGATAATGTTCTTTTTTAAAAAAAATCAAAGAACCCGATAATAGCGTATTCAACAACTTTGTCACGCGGTTCTTATATTTCTCCAGGAAATCTCTTTTTTCAGCTGCGTGTGAAGCTGCGTCTATTAATTGTTCGTACTCATACAGTGTCACACACAATGAGATCATAAAATATTTAATAATCTCGATGTTGATTGATCTTTTTGGGAGTTTTTACAGAAACCATTCGGACAGGTCGATTTTGTTTTTCAGAAAGACACATTTTTCAATAAATGCCATTCATCAATGCAATGGATCGTCTTTTTGAGATAGGTTAACGTCACCGATAATTTTTGTAAAAAGGCAAATTTTCGAGTTGTCATTCCATTTTAGGTTTTAAAAAATAAAATGAATTTGTAGAAAAAAATATTTTTAGACAAACTGTAACAGACATTAGAATTAGACTGTAAAACCAGTGGGTTAGGCAATGTTTTTCGTTTCCGTTATTTCGAATCCGTTAAATTACCGTTAGAATCCACAGGACGTTTCCTGTTACCAACAGTAATATTTATTTTTACAACCTTCTCGATTATTATTTATCTGAGGCACATCTCACTTTTTTAAATGTCGACGCGAAGTTCATACGAGTAAACAACAATTGCTAAATCAACGGTTTGCGGTGTCCATCAGCTACTTATTTGGTTGCACAATGTAATAAGTGTCATTTGTATACACAACATCTGCTGGCAGTGGCAATAAATGATGCATTAAAAATACTTCGTCGTTTAAAGAAAGCAGCAGTTACCAGGCGACGAAGTGCGCAAGTTTGGTAGAAGCGTTGGCTAAAATAGAAGGTAGGCACTTTCATCGACTGTGATTACTGATTAAGATTACTCATAACATAAGGTTATAAAAAACATACATTCTCTACAATGTGTAAATAAAGTGTGCAATTTTTTTAGCAGTTCAACATATTTCCCTCAGAATCTATTTTACAAGAATATGCTACACTTCTATACACAACAATTCTGTCTAAAAGATAGTTAGGAAAATCATAAATATAATTTAATACAACAGCAATGAAAACTCCAAAAATCAAATCAAAACACAATATACAGTGCGCGCCTAAAAAGGATGGAATAAATTCAGTAAATGTGAAACAAAACATTTTTGGAAAAAATCCTCGATCAACAAAACAGGTCGATTTTGTTTAATAAAAACACACATTTTTGCAGGAACGTCTATTTTCAGATGTCATTTGTTTTTGAGTAATGACGTCAACAACTTATTTTTCAAATGGCAACCCCCCATTTTTTTAATTTAATTTGAGAGACCTTTTCATTGTCGTTTTAACGGTATAAAAATGTTGACACCTTACATAACAAAATTTTTGAGTAAATGACAATTGAATGTTACAAAATGAAAAATATATTTTTCACAATAAATAACTATTTTTCACATACAATATGTTTGTCGATTGACACGAGTAACGGCACGACTTTAACATCAGTAGTGTGGAGTTAAATCCACAAAATAAAATTATCATTAAACAATGTATCAAACAATTTTAAATTCAGTATGTATGTACGAATGTATGCTAAAATTTTGCAGGATTTTTATTCAAATCAGAAGGATTTCTATTATATGCATATTATATTGTATACATACAGTGTAACTCACTTTAAACACCGACAGCCCTCTGTACCCTGTATATCCATTAATTAATAATGGTTGAATAACTTCAAACTTTGGTGGCAAGCAAAGACGTAACTATTTGGGCGTAATAACATTTGACACACGTCATTAGAGTGTTATTTTTAACAAATTAAAGATTCGAATTTTCAAAAAATATATATTAACGATTGTTTAATCAAATTGCAATTTCACTATCATAAAGAGTACCACTTAAACGTGTGACATGACTTCTAGACTGAAATTCTTTGGAATAAGTTAAGCAACAGAAAATCGAAAAACGCAAATCAAACGCAGCAAAAATTGTATAATAAGTTTCACCTGGTCATTAATTTCGTCTCCATGGTTGAAATGGCAGATCCAGTTAGTTCAAAGTTAATTTGAACTTATATTAACGGCGACAAAAACATTCCATAAACAGGAATTATTAAATATAAAATAATAAGGTTAATTAGATATTTAAAAAGAGTTATTTTGTCAAATTTCTAATGTTGTAATCTACCTCGGAATTATTTCTTGTACCAGCGTAAAATATGGAAATTGGCAAACAGGACAGAGATCACTGTTGCGAGATAAGATGAATACTTTGTCGCGAAACTTTTCCAATGACGACATGTTACGGATTAATAAAACCTTATTCCTTACACAGCCAGAAAATTGGAACAAAACTACTTCAGTGAAGGACGCTATTAATAAACGAAAGTTTATTAATATTTTCGAAATCTCAATTAAAAAAAAAAACTGAATGAAAAGTTAATCCAACAATAACATCCATACACAAAAACCAAAGCTTCGTTTCGTGACTTTTTTGTCATAAGTAACCATTTAACGGAAAATAGAAACCCTGGGTGAATCCCACAACCCTATAACCTCATAACCTTAAACTCAATAGCCCAATGACCCAGGGATCTGAGTATATGAATCCAAAAGTCACATATCTCGGGGGTTATAGGAGAATCCTCAGACTCATTATTAAGCTTACTACACTTAAAGCAAATAACCTGACAACCTGTGGAACTAAAAACGACGTATCTCGTTTTAGGTTTTTTTAGCAGACAGTCAAAAATTCAATGACTCCCTAGCTTAACAATCTACTGGCTGGATGTGTTTCAAAATGTGATCAAAAGATTTCATGTGAGCAAACTTTTCTTGAACTGTTTCATAATATGGAGAATAAAATGTAATATAACGCGATTATTATATTCTGTGTTGTGGGAAAGAATTTTTTCGACTTAATATATGTTCCAATCCGAAATTCTCTTATAATCAATGTAAAATGACTTCAAGTTAAAGGTAATATTATATTAAGATGATGAATTATTTGTATGATATGGAGCATTTCATACTACCGTTAAATTATGCAGGAGTCGATGCAGGAGAATCTATCGTTTGAGAATCAGGATTGAAAAAACAGAAAAATCGCCTTCCGCCATATAAGCACGCTCCTGAATTTTGCGTACAACTTGAAATGATCGTAACTCCAGTTCAGAGGCACGTACAGACTTCAACCGGACGTCAAATTGTAGGTTTTTACCTCCACCTTTGAATCATGATATGCTTAATACTCCTCAGAGTCAGGTACAATCACCATAATAAATTATTTCGTCTTTTTTCAATTTTTTTTAGTTTAATTTGGCCGATTTTTCTTTTTTTCACTCAGCGAATAAACGAAATCTGACGATTCCATCTTATTCAGGAGGAAAAAATACATGGAAATATATCCTCGCCACTGTCAGATTTGATGATTTTCATAGTTTTTGGGCGTATCGAACGTTTTCAGTGATTTTTAACATGTAAATCCCATAAGAAACTTCTGGCGCTTTGCGGCACGGGAAAAAAATGTTCCGATCGCGGCAGTTTTGGTTTCCGCACAAGTTTTAAGATACCCAGAACTGATTTTCACTCGGCCCGCTGAGAAAAAACGAAAAAAAAAATATTAAGGTCCACCCTAGTGTACATATATACGTAAATATGTACGACATACTCTACTAATATCTATAATGTCGTGTTCGTGTGCACATTCGACTGAACGAATGCTTAATGAAAAGCGATAAAATCGCTTTATCTGCTTCTAAACAACAAAACGGCGCTAGCAGATCGTTAACAGAAATGCAGCCTGCATATACGACCACACCGTTGTCGCACTCATGAATAATATTGCGCAACACACACACGAATAAAATTCAATCCCCGATCGTTTTTTACGTAAGCCTTTTTGAGCGCGAGCCTTTTCTTGTTTACTTTCTTGCTTGCGTAATCGCAGTCGGCTCAATCCGCTCGAAGTGAAATAATGGTTCGTAATTCCGTACAATAAAACCAAATGAATATTAATCAATTAATAATAATAAGTGTTTCAGCCGGCAATTTCAATTATAAAACCGGTCCGACGACGGCCGTACGGGTTGATTTAAATGCCGCATTTAACGTAAGAGATTGATAAAATCTGATAATTATCGGCAATACTGCGAGGCAACAAGTTATAACTTTCCTGTTTCGATGTGGATTCGGTATTTTGATTTGGTAATAAAATTAATAATCCATAATTACCTACATATTAACTTACATTGTCCATTTATTATTTTAGTTACCCTCATATTTCCTAAGAGAAGGCCAGCTTTGTCCATGGAATTAAAAAGCTGTTACTTTTGCCGATGTTCATACGAAATTTCAAAAGAGCCTAATTAAAAGATTGTTCTAGATCCGCCTTATTTTCCAAACCTCAGTCTATCGGATTTCCATTGCGGTAAATTTCTAGAGACTGTCTACAGCAAGCTGTTCTTCAAACATTGTGAACTGTTTGGTGGTGATGATTTTTTTTAACCATCTACGATATACATTTTGGATTTTGGATTCTGGAGCAAGTGTTGCGAGATGAAGTGCAGGGAGAATCGTGTAACTCGGCTACCGAAAATCGCGTAAAATCTGTAAAGTCGTAAAAATGTTAAATGATATTTTGTAAATACATAGAAACAAGTAATAAAATACCGTATTATTTATTTAAAAAAAAAAAAAGTTTATTACAATATTAAAACAAACACTAATACATTTTATTTTTATAAATATATTTAGTAACATAATCAGGTCTAAAAGGTATTCTTTTAAAACAAGAAATAAAATTATAATAAACACGTGACGATGTACATATATTATACGTCATAATCGAAATATTTATAAACAGGAGCAGGGACGGACTTTATATACAGGGTGTCCCAAAAAAATTATAACCCTTGGGGGCTTTATAGGAAATTTAACGTTGAACAAAAAAGTTCCTATAAACATGGGTCCGCAAATGAAGTCTTACTAATGAAAACCTCAAAAAAAAAAACACAAAAAAGACGTGTTTTTTTACTTTCATTCAAAAATTACTATGAAATGGCTCATTGATTCAAAAAATGTCTCGAAGTCAACCTTTTAGTACATCAAATTTGGAGTAGAATGCCGCCAACCGCTTTTTTCCGTAATTCATTGCCGAGATATGATTATTTAAAAAAGTAATTTTTGGAATATCCATGTTTTCTCACTCAAAACCTGGTTTTCCACTCATATTATTATGGCACGGTTATTCTTTTTATCTCGATTTTTTTGACCGTTTGACCTCATTTTAAAAATCAGCGGTAAATGTCTTCTAAACAAGCGGTTGGCGGCATTCTACTCCAAATTTGATGTACTACAAGGTTGACTTCGAGACATTTTTTTGAATCAATGAACCATTTTATAGCATTTCTTGAATGAAAGTAAAAAAACAAACACGGTTTTTTTGAGGTTTTCATTAGTAAAACTTCATTTGCGGACCCATGTTTATAGGAACTTTTTTGTTCAACATTAAATTTGCTATAAAACCCCCAAGGATTATCCTTTTTCTGGGGACAACCATAGTGATTTAATTTAAATAATTTATTTGAATGCTTTAATGTTTTACATTTTTATTGAAAGTGGCGAATTTTGTTACCAAACGCCAAAAATCGTGAGATTTGTCCCTTTATTCGTGTATTCGTGTAAAAAGGACCGAAATCGTGTAATTACACGATTAATCGTGTAATCTGGCAACACTGTCTGGAGCTGATGGTGTATGATTCAGTCACAGCACTTATGCCACTTTGGGAACCCACACTCATCCTCCGTGAGGTAGCCGCACGAGCTGTGACTCCAACCACCCAATTCTTCCGAAAAAGGTGGTGATTTCATTCAAGGGGAGCTTCCTCACTATGGCCATAAATCTGACCTGACTTGAGAACATGGACTCTCCCATTGACGAGACAGCTGAATAATCACAAAGTAGATCCTCGAAAGCTGTTTCCTCTTCCTGTTCATATCCTCTGCAAAGGGGTGTTTCAGCCACATATTGTATAAGTACTTCCTTAGCTGGCAATATCCACAATCGTAATTTTTCTTTCCTCGCTGGAGTATTGTATAAATTCTCCAGCAAACCGACGGTTGGTTGACTTTATCTACTTAGCTGACGGTCTTACATCTCCTGAATTTTTCGTGGGTGTTTCCTTTGATCATTGGGAGTTGGTCTAAAAAGACTTGCCTCCCTTCGAGCCAATTGCTTTTGCACTGTTCATGGCCTTTCGCCCAACTCATAGATATGTTGTTAGAGTTAGTTTCATTCATCAGTGCTTGATGATACCGGACTACCTTATGGGGTGTTTAAGGATCTGTATTGCTTGTCTAAGGTCTATGTAGATGTTCATTGATTTATCTGTAATATTGTTATGTTTAATTGTTTTTGCAGTTATGATTAACCCCGCCAGTTTTGTTTGTAACTGGCGCAACCATCCATAGGCCACTTCGTTTGAATTCCCAGGCGTCTTGAGTAAACACCACAACCCTCGCCATTCTTTATTTTTGATCGATCAGTGAAGATATTTATAGTTTTCTCCCTTACTGAAAGGCTACCAGCGTTGGTATGGCTTGCATAGGGCCTGTCAAAGACAAAGCAAGGAGACATCTCGGTGTCTGCAGTAGCCTGTAGCAGAGGCATTTTATTTGTAGCCTTCCTCCACAAGCAGCCTCTAAACTGCTACTGCCTCTTTTACCGACAGTCACGTGGATAACTCATTTCATTAGATATTTATTTGTTGGATCATGATTAATCAAAATTAAGACTAACGAATTAAATTTTAAACTTGTAACGTATTACAACGCTAGTGTTTAGACCTGCAACTGGAAATAAATGACTTGGAAGAAACAAAGTCTTCCGAAAAAATTATATTCTACATTTTGAAATTCGTGTAGACATGAGCATTTTAACTTCACTCTGATTCATGACAAGCCCACATTACAAAAAACACACCGACTGAATGTACTGAACTGACAAATTAGCTAAACAAACAATCCCGACTTAACGCTGGTACAATCCAACCCACAATTTGCTGCAGAACAGATTATCGCTAAAATTAACACGAAAAGCAAACGCAAAACAAAAAAGGAAAAGTGAAAACGGCGTCCCGGCATAAAAATTTCATTCAGGCAAAACCAACAAACCGAGGCTATTTCTGTATATTCATTGTTTTGTTCCTGCCACGCGATCTGAAAGAATTAGTATTATGGTAAGAGGGCTGGTGCATGTTTTGTAGTACATTATATGTTTTTTATCAGTTACAATCGATTTTTCTGAAAGGTTTTTAGAAATTCAGAATGTTTTTTGAATATTTATTCTGATGACAAAACTCGAAATAGTTCCGTCTAAGACATTGTAAAGCAAGTTTTATAAAAAATATTTATTTAAATATTCCTAGAAAGGGTATACTGGGAGATTTAGTGATATCTTGGATATTAATTTTAATGGGTTAATTAAGTAAGATTTAGTGAAATCTACTGATATCTCGGGTAAAAGAAACGGTTCAACTGAAATGTTTTCTTTCAGTGTTTATTTAATTTACTTGTTGAATTTGGTGGTTAATATTATAAGCATTAGGTACCAAAATGATCAAAAATTTTGTTACGTTTTTGTTTGGACAAGATCTGATCAAAATACTTATTTTATAATCTTTACAAAACTGTTAATTAAAGATACATAAAACATAAAACTGACTGTCAAATTGTAAGAATCAAGAGAAGAAGCGTTTATTTATAATTACAAATTTATAATAAGACGAAGTTTATCACACAAAACTTTTGTTGAAAGTTATTTTCGAAGTGGTGGTAAGTCAGAAAACGGACAATATGTTTACTTAATTAGTTCAGTGCATACAGGAGTTCTGTGAACAGCTTTCTAACCTTGTAACCACTTACACGAAACTTGTAAATCAAATGCATGCTTGTGTTGATTAATTTCGTAAAACTGGATCAGTAAGCCGTAAACCGGGAGGCAGAGTCAGTAGAAAAGTAATCGCTGAAGCCTAGATATTCACCGTCAAATGAAAAACTCACCCAACATATCAATTGCGAAACTCTCACAAGAAGTTCTGTTATTCATACGAACATATTACACTAAAGTGAAAAAATATCTGCAGTTATGTATAATATCTATCTACATGAATAAATGTCAAGCAGTCCACGAACTCAGGCCATTAGATTTTGGAAGAACAGCGCATTGCCAGTGGTTTTTGGGAAACTTGAACAACAATGACATTCTCGATAGTGTTTCTTTTCTGACGAGGATATATTTCAGGGTATTTTAATAAACAAAACGTGGGGACGTGCGCTGCAGAAAATCGCTAAGAATTTGTGTTTGGAAACTCCTTTATATCCACAAAGTGACGTTTATCTAACGGTTTCGAAAAGGAGAATCATAGGGCAATATTTTTTTTAACAAACCGTATCTGTTGAAAGATATCGAAATTATTTATTACAAGCATTTATCAATTAGTCACATGAAGATGAACTTACCGAAGGTTATTTTCAGGAAGATGCTACATCACATATCGCTCGTTAAATCATTGTTTATTTTAAAGAATTTCTTGACACCCGACTGGTGGAATTTCCTGCAAGGTCTCCAAATCTTACAATTATAGACTATTTGATTTATTCAGACTTAAAAATGCTGTTTTTAAAACCACACGTCACACTATCGAAGAACTTTGTGAGACTTTGTAACACTACTAACATAACCTCCCAACAATTGGAAGACGCCGTTGACTACTGGCGCTAATTCATTGACATCTACTGTCTCAACTACTGAAGACATCATTTCGAACATTCGCTCTAAAAATAAGTACGTTTTTTATTTTGTGTTTCCCTTACACATTTTTTGACATGATCATGTTAAACAACTCAACTATCCTGTCAAATGTCACTACTATTTGTCAATAGATATTGAATGTTGCCAACTTGATAATAAAATTGTAACCTATGCTAACTGTGACTATAACGAGTCATTCCAACAAAACGTCATAAAACCTGGCTACGAACAAGAGAGATGGAAGTAGCAGTCATGTCGAAGCTCGAAGCGAAACTTCATTGTTGTCAAATTTTTGACAGGTGTCTGTCACAATTGAAAGACAAATAATTGCTGTCACATACTGTGACAGCCTTGAAAATTAAATAAAGTTATGAACTTAAGGAGGTTCGTCTGGAATTGCAAAAATAATTAAAAGTTGATGAAATTGTTGATATATATATTCTTCAAGTAATAAAATTTTCTTCAGAATTGTTTGAGATTTTTTCACCATCTAGTTTGCAAGAAAAAATCATCAAAAAAAAAATCTAACATGGGCTCTTACGGACGTAGCTATTGAATTTGATAAAAACTACGTTTTGAATAATTAGATAAATCTGCAACTTTGTACACGCATAGCAATAACGTCTAGGAAGAACAGATATTTACATGGACATGATTGACCAGCTGTGTTGCACGCAATTATCAATTTAATGTTGAGTGTTCCACGCAATCGGGCTGGCGCTTTGTCGACGCTGCAACGCCGCGTCTCCTAATTGTTCCTTTTTGCGTTTCTTCCCTGCCTCAACGCCACATTGCACTCTCCGTAATTGTTTTGCCGAAATAAAACAACCTTTCCTACGTAATCTATCAGATTTCTCATTTGATTTATCAACATTTCCACTTGGCCGAACTATTACCGACAAACTTTTTGAGGTTAGAATTACTTTCTGTCAACGATTTTCGCCGAGTGGCCTAGCCAACTGCTGAAAGCAAACCGTTCAGCGTTGCCGTACTTTCCGACTATAAATCGACTTTTAAAAACGCGGTCAATAAATTATTTCATTGTCCAAACTTGGTATATAATAATAAATTATTAATTTATCGTGCATTACAAACATACTGCACGCAGAGTTCCATCTTAAATTAAAAAAATAAGATATCAACATTTCACTTTTGCAAGTTGGAACCCTGATTTCTTATACATGGAAGAGATAGGAGTTTCCCCCTTGCCCCGCACTTCGGTGACCAACCTCCTTAAGATTAAGATAGAAATACGTATTTTTTTGCTCGGCCAACGTTGACATTATTTTTGAATGGCTAGTTATTTCAAGGCACTGTACAAAGCATATTGTGTCCAAATTTTGACCAGCTCTCCTACTATTCTGCAAACGACACCCCTTAAAATATGTCGGCCATGAATTACGCCTAATAATTCGCGAAATACGACGCGATTAACGGCAAAACCAGCGACATTTTTCGACGCCCGTGATTCACCCAGTATTTTTAATGCCTACCAAGTGTTGCGATTATAAATTAGAGGATGCACGCTCGCGTTATTATTTTTAAACGTGGACGCGGACTCTCGCGTTCGAAATCGTAATAAATTCACGTTTTGTTGTCGCAACAAGTCGGAACGTAGATTACGGGGAGGCGATCACGTTTTCGAATACGCCTCACGGGATACTATTAGTTTTAGTCCTGTGAAAATCGCTATCTGGGTAATGACAAATATACAGCGAAGAAACCGCCACTATTGTCAATTATTATACAAAAATAGTGATTATGGCCCAACGCCGGCGCCTAAAATAACGTGCCGTGGAATAGATTTTCAACATCTCGTTTTTAAGGATAAATTAGCAGTGATATTTGGCAGCACAGTCCGGTTCATTAATCTGATCGTGACACAAAAATGTGTAAAGGATATGCAACATTTAACAAAAATTCATATTTATTTCCAGAGCAAATGTTCTTTTTAAAAGTTCTGTCTTTTAGTTTGAATGCAAAAATGAATTTGGCAATTCATGTCAGATACGTGTTCCAAAATTGTTGTGAGGTTATATTAGGTTAGCACAAATACATATATTCAATACCCTCACAATGCTCTTCGATATAGTGACGTGTGCTTCTAAACACTGCGTTTTTCTGGTGTACTACCTAGTCCATAATTATAAGATCTACAGATATTTCAGAAAAATCTAGGAATTAGATGTCAAAAAGAAATCCAATTAAACATTTGTTTGACGAGTTGTATGTGCATTATCTTGTTGAAAATACCCTTCCTTAAACTCATCGTCATGTTTGATAAGACTAACGACGCTAATAAATCATTGTGATATCTTTCAACACTTAAGGTTTGTTTAAAAACGTTTTGCCTTCTCTAAACCGCTAGCCAAACACCAATTTTTTGTGGATATATAGAAGTTTCCACAAATTCATGGGGATAATTTGCAGACCATGTTTTTGAAATATCCTGAAGATTAAACTGAACCACGTCAGAAAGGAAACACTTATTGAGACTCATTGTCCAAGTTTAGCAAAAGCCACAGAGACATCTTTGAGTTGGAATCAAAAGCCAAGTAGGAACGTTAACAGTGAAACGGCACCTATTGTTAACATCCTGACCATAATTATGGGCATGATCGAAAGGACTGGCCAATTTGCTAGATCTTCAAATGGATCTTCGGAAAAGCTAAGCTATTTTATTTGATTAGTGACTCCAACAGTAGTTCTGCTTTCTTCAATGAAGCAAAACCATAAGCAATGGATGTATTAAAACATTAGGAACATTTTGGAGGACATTGCCCTTTATGTCCAACATCTCTCAGTCACGATAAAATGGATTTCTCACTGTGGAGTGGGAGGAATGTTTGGTACAAAAAAAATCGTTTCATCCACTGCCTTAGGGCTTTATCTATACTCATTTTAAGAATCTGTCCTATTTTGAAACCTTTATAATTTTATTCTACCACTGGCCTTTTTTTAACCTAACTTTTCCGTATTACAATCTGAATACCGAAAACGACCGATACGCTCGGTGATTCTTCATTTCGTCACCGATAAACGCTTAATTGCAATTAATTAGTCCGATCGAGAGAGTAGTCTTGAGCACGAGTGCATACCTGACTGCTAGATCGGTAATTGGAGAAAATCACTTATTGAGTATTTTTATTTGACGCGCGTGTGTTAACAGTAATCGCTTTCTTCCACAGATGTCTACATTATTGCTACTGTTACGTATTAAACAGAATGTTCCACACGTATTATAATAATACTGTGATAATAATAAAACAATGTAATAATTAATCTATAAATTATAATGATGAACTCCCCGAGGAACTTGGCTATACAGAGGCGTCAAAAACATATGTACCTTTCATGTTACAGGGTTCCCAATTTCCAATGCAGCAAAAGTAGCTTTGCCCCTGGCCGCAGCAGACAAAACCTGAAATCGTGTTTATTTATTGTTTGTTTGTTTGTTGATATCTCTCAGGTATAATCGATCTACCTCGTACTACATTCGTTATATGCAATTCGTTATACGAAATACGCAAAATGCATTCTTTGTGTACTGTAATATTCTTGAAAACTTGAGTCTACACTGAAAGAAATGTTGTGAATACAGGTATATCAACATTATGTATGTTTTAGGAAAATATATGTTGGAGGTCACACAAGTATTTATAAAACTAGTCGAATTATGAAGAATTGAATTAGACGAGTACTCAACAACCAAAGGCAAACAACAAAGTGGGGTTGATTACACAATGGTAGCATTCAGTATTTGGTTTTGGACAGCTATCGCTTCTGTGTGAATTAGTTATTTTATAATTTATGTATATAGTGGTACATATTGGTTAAACAACTTTCTGAATAAAGCAAGTGAAAATATTTTTTAAAATATACTTTTATTTCCACATCCACGTAGTGGAGTGGCTAAATAGGCTTAAATGATCTCAAACGTCTAAATTTCAAGTTTAAGCCAAAAAAAAATTATGTCGGTCTGTCTGTAAACCTTTTTTGTGTACACGATAACTCAAAAACGCGTTAAGATATCAACTTGTTTGGAACACTCATGTACCACGACCAGGTTTGGAGCTGACTAGATTTTGAGCTTAATCGGTTGAGGGGTTAGGGGATAACGGAGATTAACACTCTTTTACATTACTTAAGTGTCCCTCACAAGAAATAATCTAATGAGATAACGACTGGAGATCTTCGAGGCCACTCAATAATTCCTCGTCTACCGATCCATATGTTGGGAAAACTCTGAATGAGATAATGCTGTACAAACCTGGCGTAATGTGGCAGTGCCCCATCTTGTAGAAACCTAAAATATCTCAATAACTTATCTCTTCAAGGCTATTTTGGTAATTCTGAAGTATTTTTGGAGGTTAGGGGCCTGATGGGGCTAAATCTTATCTCGAGTAGTATCAATTTTGAGTTAAATCGGTTAAGGGGTTAGGGGATAACGGAGAGTAATACTCCGCCAAAGGGCCATATGTTTAAAGTCTTCTTTAATTTACTCAAAACTTTGAAAATAACAGTTACTGTGTTTTGAAATATGGCAGCCGAGTTGATGTCACTCTTTCGCATGTATCTGATTTTCTCAGAAACGATCAGCCGGAAATTCCTCACTTTGTAAGTATTTTTTTTATTTCATTATAACAAACCAAAATACAGAATGTCGTGACGTTATTATTGTTTATAATGGGTGTTGCAATTTCAATGGTCACCTGAGTATTTTTAGTTTGGAAAATATTGAATTTATACAAACCTTTACGTCCTCACTGCGAAATTGTAAATAAATTACAGCTTACCCCTTCCTAAAAATCGCCTTACTGCCTTAAAAAGTAACAAGTATCCGACCATCTGTTAGGTAGTTGCGTTAAAATTAACGGACGAGTTGCTGTAATATATAAGTTGAGGCGCGAATGTGAAAATACCGCGCGTTTATTTTAGAGTAAATGCATTATCCTGTAAATAGGACGCCGAGACGGGAGAAAATAGAAAAATAACGTGATTTACCGCAAGAAAATTACGCATAAGGCGTGCGAGAAGAAAACGGTATAGTTCAGCGATATTTACTATTACTGGCGGAAAACTTTATTACCTGTGCTCAGCATGAATCAGTCGAGGGTCATAATTCATAACCCAGAGTGGCCTGGCTACATGTACATAACATTATATGTAACGATATTGACAATCGTCAATTACTTAAAACACCAGTGGATTTTATTTGTTTGATGTTCTTAATTTTGTTCTATTGATTGTTCTATTGGCGCACGAGAAAATGCTACTTTTCGCTAGATCTCACCACCTATCTACATTAGACTGTATCAAAAAAATCGACTATTTTTTTTTCAAAAATTACATTGTTCAGGATGTCGAAAAAATGAGCCTGTGAAAATATCAGCTCTTAATTTTAATATTAAGAGGTGACTCATCGCGATTTTCCATTTCCCATTTAATTAAAATGATAACCATTTTTTTTCAAGCTTTGGACTTTTGTAACTCTTCAACCGATTATCAGACTGATAAGACGAAGACATATTCTTTTAGGGAATGCATTACAAAAAACGTCTCTTATAATTTTTTGGATAAATCTAGTCTTTCAAAAGTTATTTAAGGTTAAAGTTGGACTCACCAGAATTTTTGAGGTATTTTCAATTTTTTGAGAATCTATCAAACTAATTGCAAAATTTTTGCCTTAAATTATCTTTTTCATAGTCTTTTTGAAATTCCGAGAGTATCCTCAGTCCATTTGATCGGTAGTTTTGTCCAAAAATCCTTGATTTAGACGCTTTTGTATCCATACTGAATATTATGAGTTATCAATTTTGGTGAGATTGTATTTCAATAATTAAATAGTTTAAAAAAATATTTTTAAGCAAAAACAATTTATAATTATGATTTTAGATTTAGATATAATTAATGTAGAAAAGAAAATTATAGATAAGAAAAATCAAGTTTGCTAATAAAAATTAATATTTAAAATGTTCATATCAAAGAAAAGCGTCTAAATCAAGGATTTTTGGACAAAACTACCGATCAAATGGACTGAGGATACTCTCAGAATTTCAAAAAGACTCTGAAAAAAGATTATTTAAAGCAAAAATTTTGCAATTAGTTTGATAGATTCACCAAAAAAAGTGAAAATACCTCAAAAATTCTGGTGAATCCAACTTTAACGTTAAATAACTTTTGAAAGACTAGATTTATCAAAAAATTATAAGAGACGTTTTTTGTAGTGCATTCAATTCCCTACATGACTTATCCCCTATATGTCTTGGTCTTATCAGTCTCATAATCGGTTGAAGAGAAAATTTCAAAGCTTGAAAAAAAAATGTTTCCCATGTTAATTAAATGGGAAATGGAAAATCGCGATGAGTCACCTCTTAATATTAAAATCAAGAGCTGATATTTTCACAGGCTCATTTTTTCGACATCCTGAACAATATTTTCAGAGTAATTTTTGAAAAAAAAAATTGCACGCAATTATCAATTTAATGTTGAATTTTCCACGGAATTGGGCTGGCGCTCTGTCGACACGGCAGCGCCGCGTCTCCTAATTGTTCCTTTTTGCGTTTCTTCCCTGCCACAATGCCACATTGCCGTCTCCGTAATTGTTTTGCTGAAATAAAACGATCTTTCCTACGTAATCTATCAGGTTTCTCATTTGATTTATCAAATTGTCCGCTTGGCCGAACGATTATCGACAAACTTTTTGAGGTTAGAATTACTTTCTGTCAACAATTTTCGCCTAGTAACCTAGCCATCTGCTGAAAGAACCTTCAAACCGTTCAGCGCTGCCGTACTTTCCGACTATAAATCTACTTTTAAAAACGCAGTCAATAAATTATTTCATTGTCCAGACTTGGTACATAATAATAAATTATTAATTTATCGTACATTATAAACATACTGCACAGAGAGTTCCATCTTAAATTAAAAAAATATGATATCAACATTTCACTTTTGCAAGTTGGAACCCTATTTATTTCTTATACATGGAAGAGATAGGAGTTTCCCCCTTGCCCCGCACCTCGGTGACCAACCTCCTTAACACCGAAACGTGCGTAGTTTTGTTGTTAAGTGGTAAAAAGTGTTCAAGTGTTCAAATTTCTACGCCGAAGGTTCCAATTCTCGTCCTATAAAAATCATTAAAATCGGATAATAAATATGTGAAATGTACTGGGGTGTTCTGATTCACAATGGACTACATTGTATAAACAAATTGTGTACTTATAAAGTTATATTAAATTTCCACATCCACCCTCTCCACTCCAGCCTATAAAAAACCTCTAGATGATCATAAGAAATGAAAAGATCTCCTGAGTTGGCTTCAGCTACCTCAAAAACTTATACATAAAGTGATTCAAATTCATTATTTATTATATATTATACTGGGTGACCACGAGATTACTACCCAGGCTCTAGCTGAGGCACGAAAAAATGATATCGATTTCAAATTTTGGGAATGTATATCATTGAATGGGATGCAAAATTTTGTTATAAAAACGACTGATCATTACTTCCCGTTTGACAGGAAATGCCCTAAACTTTGTTATTTTATATGGAATACCCTATATATTATATATTTTTTTAATTCTACTGAATTATGTCCTATACCTATCTTTGACAGTTTCCGAGAAAATCGCGTTTAAAGATGTCAAATGTGTCATTTATAAAATTATTTTGAAAGACAACAAATGAAGATAGACACACACTCATATGATATCTTTGACTTACTTTAGAAGCACTAAAGCCTGATATCATTAAAATTTCGCACTCCCGGCTCAACCGGAAAATACCGGAAGTCATTTTTAGTAAGCATTTACTTCAATAATTTTAATGGAATGCCCTATAACTAATTGGAAATTCGAATTCTACAAACAATTTCGAATCATTCTTATGTACACTTCCTTATACCCAAAGTTCATAGTGTTTGATATATTAAATGTTTAATGTCAGAATGTCATAGGTATGAATGATGCATAAATGGAAAACGATAGAATCAGTCAATGCATCTTCAGCCTCTGAATGATATCAGGCTTTAGTGCTTCTAAAATAAGTTAAACATATCATATGAGTTTGTCCCTATCTTCACTTGTTTTCTTTCAAAAAAATTTTTATAAGACACATTTGACATTTGAATCTTTAAACGCGATTTTCTCGTGAACTGTCAAAGATATATGACATGATACATGTTTTAGTCTTAGGTTTTTTCAGTAGAATTAAAAAAAATATATAATCTACAGGATATTCCATACAAAATAACAAAGTTTAGGGCATTTCTGGTCAAACAGGAAGTGATGATCAGTCATTTTTATAACTAAATTTTGCATCCCATTCAATGATATACATTCCCAAAATTTGAAATCGATATCTTTTTTCGTGCCTCAACTATAGCTTGGGTAATAATCTCGTGGTCACCCGGTATTTATATATATATAAGATTAATGGTCCGTTTAGGGTAAAATCGACTTATTATTAGTAGACATTAAAAAAATATTTAGTAGAGTTTTTCATCCAAAAGTAATTTGGGGCAAAAACCACCCAATCGACCCTTCTCCTTTTCATTGAATTTGAATGCAGAGTGTTGGAGAATATTGAAATTCATGATTTTTTTTCAATAAATCGTTAAAATGGCATTAAACCATGCAATTTTCATGCCATGCTTTTTTATGAGACCTATCCACTAAAAAAAATCATGAAAATCGAACTACAAATAAAGACTTGAGAAAGGTGGATATGCCTTAAGCGGGACACACTGTATATGCAAAATTCTGTTAGATTGCAGTTGGAGAAAAATCCATTGCGTGATTTAACCTAACCAAACAATGAGATAAAGTGAAACATAATCGTTATAAAAACATTAGCAAGACATAAAGCACGAAGCATACAATTTTTCCAAGTACCTAACATCCAAGTTACACTGTAATGACTGTCCAATTTATTTCGAACGTCTGATAGAAGTATGTATTTATCTTCGACACCTTTTCTTTGAATAAATATTTATTACCCAATAAATATCTATTTACCTCAACGTAAAACAAATATTAAGTAGCGATTCCTTAAGCTATCATGACACCTGTGTCTGTAATCGTAGGTATACACATAAATAATGACATAAGGAATATGGCTTTTACCTTTGCTCGCACATGTGCACCGTACGTGTTACGTAACTCGACGGGATTGTACATCCATCGCAATGGCTTACCTGTAAATAAAAGAAACAGCGTTAGTATGTACTACAGCCAAGAGGATGTGTTATTGTGTACAAATAATTTGGCTGAGATCCATCTATGCTTGACACAATGCCGTAGAGGCTTGAGATTTGCATAAACTCGTCTCGAATGCATGCAGCACACTAGTTAATACAAGGTGTCCCAATTTATGTCAGATGCAATATAACGAGCCATAAGTATCTAAGTATAGAGATGTCTGTAGATGCAAAGGGTGTGTAAAAAATATAATGCATATATATTAGGGTGGTGGTTATGTTTGAGGTTCTGAAATATGGTGGTGCCAATAACATAATATTTAAAAAGTTATTTTTTTAAAACAGAAACCTACTATTTTAGATGACTTAATAGAAGAACCATTATATGAATGAAGAATAATACCTGATATTTTAAACAATGTTAGAAATGATTTCCGTCATAGAGTGGGAACGTGTTGATGGACAGTTTTTATGATAATTACGAACGGATTTTTTAAAATACAATTCATTTTACAGTTTTTACAGTCTTTACAATTTGTGGTATTGTTATCCTTGTTTTTCCAAAAAGTGGTCTTATCTCAAGAACCGTTAAAAATATATATGGATATACATATAAAATATGGATTTCTTAAAGAAGCCTTTAAAAACACTAATATAAAAGGACATAAAAGTATACCATTCCATTAAAAAAATGCTTAACGCCACAACTCAAAAACTAGTTAATAGACTAAAATCAATCGTTCCATTTGCTTCAGCGTTTTAGTGAAATATTTGCAGTTTTGGAAATAGTGAATTTATTGCTTAAGTATTTTAATTTCCACACTATATAAACTAAATTACTGCTTCTAAATTACATAACAGAACCGAACCTTATTTTACATAAAAAGGCCCACATACTTACGTACCTGTATGTAAGTTTATCGATGATAAAAATAAAATCAAATTACACAATACTTTCACGATTAAAGGAACAAATTCGACATTTCTTTTTAGGAATGATTAAAAAAAAATATTTGAATAAGAATGATTAATATTAAATAAAAATAATTTTACCGAAATAGTTTTTTTCATATAAAATGTAACACAAACTTCGTTTTTTCAAAAAAAATGTCAAATATCTTGAGAATACTACTTTTTTACACAACTGTATAAAATATCCCGCTTTCTGAATCCGCTGAAAAGAAATAGTGTGGTCATTTAAAAAAAGCCAGTTACGTCATAGCTCGAAAACAAAAGACGATTTGGAAATGGCATTTAATTGAAAAAGTGTCTAAAAAACAAAATCGACCTGCCTGAACTTTTCTTTTGTAAAATATTTTCCTAAGTAGCTGTTCATTTCGTTGTGAAAGCACTGTATACTACGTCCGCCCAACAAAAGATTCTGGGCCACCCGGTATTTCCGATAGGTATTTTTTGCACGGAGCGTCGGCACTCTTACGAAATTTTGAAAGTGATTATGTTAATTTTGAGATTGTTGTGGTGATTAATAACTTTCATTTCGTTTATGTTATTATGTATTGATAGTTCGCCGGGCCGGATTTTATTGAGTCGTTCATTTTACTTTTGCGAAACAGAAAGAAAGAAGGCGTGACACGGCTGTTTATGGTAGGTATGTGTACGTTGTAAAAACAGCATATGTATTGTACCTACTTACAAAATATACAAATGTTCATATAGGTATATCAAGAGGTATCTAATTTCATCTCATTCTCAGTAAGTTTAATTTGGCTTTGAAGACTAATTACACCGGCACACAAAAAAAAGTGGTCATTACTTTTGACCAGACCCATCTAGGGTTATGTATTTCGATGCACTGAATCCGAAATTGAGGTCGGTTTAACCCGTACACCCTCAAAATTTTGAGTATATTGCAAAAAAACGCTAAAAATCGCTAAAAACGGCAAAAAAATGCAGTTATGCAAGCGATAATTTTTTTACGATCTAGATAAGTATGTTTATTATGCATTTCGATGCGCTGAATCCGAATCTGAAGTTGAGTTAGCTTGTCAACCCTCCAAATTTAGAGTAAATTGCAAAAAACCGCTAAAAATCGTAAAAATTTATGAAAACGTAATGATAACGAAAAATTTTTTTCGAACTGGATCTAGTATGTTTTTTTGTGTATTTTTGATGCGCTGAATCCAAATCACGAGTTGATTTAGCTGGTAGACCCTTCAAAGTTACAGTAAATTGCAAATAACCGCTGAAAATTGCTAAGAAATCGTGAAAAATTGCAATTATGCAAACGAAAAAAAAATGTTAAACTAAATCAAGTATTTTTTCTTATGTATTTTGGTGCGCTGAATTCAAATCCGAAGTCGGTTTGGCTTGTACACCTTCCAACTTTAAATAAATTGCGAAAAAAACTTTAAAAATAGCCAAAATCGTAAAAAATAGTCATGAAGTAGTAGATAATATCAAAAAATAGTATTGTTCTTACTCACAGTAATAAACAAACCATGATTCATTTCAAATTATACTATAACATCAATAGATTGTAATTTAAATTAAAAAAAAAAGACCTTCCTTGATTTTACACTGTTCTTCGCTTGTATCGACTACAGTGAAGAATAAGAACGATTTCATCAAGACATAAGTGAAATGCAGAATTGGTATCAAGGAATATGGAATGTCAACATGATGGCCGATTTTTGCTGGACTTTAAAGAGAGAAATAACGAGAGATAATAGAAAACGAAAGAGAAACCTACTGCATAGAACATTCGAAGAAAAAAGAGTTCGATACAAGCGAAGAACAATGTAAGATCAAGGAAGGTCGTTTTTTTTTAAATTCTTATTACAATCTATAGATATTATAGTATAATTTGAAAGGAATCATGGTTTGTTTATTACTGTGAGTAAGAACAATACTATTTTTTGATATTATCTACTACTTCATGACTGTTTTTTACGATTTTTTGCTATTTTTAGCGTTTTTTCGCAATTTATTTAAAGTTGGCAACAAGTTGGCTTGGTGTACAAGCCAAACCGATTTCGGATTTGAATTCAGCGAATCAAAATACATACAAAAAATACTTGATTTAATTTAATAAATTTTTTTTCGTTTGCATAATTGCAATTTCTCACGATTTTTTTAGCAATTTTCAACGGTTATTCGCAATTTACTCTAATTTTGGAGGGTCTATCAGCTAAATCAAATTGTGATTTGGATTCAGCGCATCAAAATACACAAAAAACATGCACGATCTAGTTCGAAATTTTTTTTCGTTTTCATAACTTCAATTTTCACGATTTTTAGCGATTGGTTTTTTTTGGGTGGCAAACCCGGATGGGTTTCGCCCCCCGGAAATTAATTTTTCCCGCTTGCATAACTGCATTTTTTTGCTAATTTTAGCGGTTTTTTGCAATTTACTCAAAATTTTGAGGGTGTACGGGCTAAACTGACCTCAAATTCGGATTCAGCGCATCGAAATACATAACCCTAGATGGGTCTGGTCAAAAGTAATGACACTTTTCTTTTTTTGTGTGCTAGTGTTATTGATTAAAAACAATACGCATATCTATTGGGGGAGATTTTATTTGTGCTCAGGCAAACCAACTTGCTTTGAGTATACTAAGTTAATATATTTTTATTAGATTTTATTTCTACATTCGCATTAATCAGAAAAAACGAATATAAAAAAATTTCAAAAAAAAAACATAAATTCACATTTCATATTCTGAAACGTCAAGGTTACAAGACTTAAGAAAAAAATTGTGTCTGTCAGTCGGTCTGTTAACCACATTTTTTTGTACACGATAAATCGAGAACGATTTAAGCTATCAACTTCAAATTTGGAACTTTTACATATGCATGTTACTGAGATCTGGAGCTTTTTTCATTTTTTACCTTAATTGGTTATAGGGTTGGGGGATAATGAGAGCAATACAATTTTTTCCTATAATAAAAGCTTCGAGCTATAACACTTCAAATTTGGCATACAGGTGTACGTTTATTATGCACTGATTTCGTACTTTAGGCGGGTAGCTGGAGGGGTGAAGAGGGCGTCTGGAAAATAAAATATCTAGCATGTAAAAAATGTCCATAACATCCAATAATAATTAAATAAAAAATAATAAAGACCGTTAACTACTTGGGCAAAGTGGGGCAATATGATTTATATTTTAAGCAATTATTTTTATCTGCTCCAATTACTACTATTCTGAACAGAACATCAGCTGGCTTCAGAAATCAGAACGGGAGTTTACACATCTATTTATCAATTCGCCGTTTGTGTATGTGTAATTTTTTTATAATTCCGTTAGTGTTACATAGTTTTTCATGTGGTCTATAATACCAGTACTACAAAAATAATGTTTAGACTATGATGTCATGAACAGACATGATGAGTTGAACTAATGCCCCCTTTTTTTTTTTTTTTTTTTTTTCCTTTTTTTTTTTTTTTTTTTTTTTCCCCCCCCCCCCCTGTTTTTTTTTTTTTTTTTTTTTTTTTTTCTTTTTTTTTGTTTGTGCAGGCTAAACAGTAAATCAACACTTTTACAAAGAGGTTCTTAAAAAACTTCGAAAAAGGGTCATGTATGTGAGACTAAAATCAAGAACAACTGGATGTTGCATCACGACAATGCGCCTTGTCACACAGCCATTTCAGTAAACGAGTTTTTAGTCAGTAAAAACATTCCTGTGGCTCCTCAGCCTGCTTATTCGCGTAACTTAAGTCCTTGTGACTTCTTTATCTTCCCGAGATTGAAAAATCACCTCAAGGGACGTCATTTTGGGAACATAGAAAACATTCAGACGGCTATAACCGACCAGCTGAAGGTTATTCCTGTGTATGAGTTCCAGCACTGCTATGAGGAATGGAAAAACCACCTCCGGCGCTGTGTGGCTTCCCAAGGAAGTTATTTTGAAGGAGACAATACTGAATTGTAATTCTACTCGAATAAAAAAATTAAAAAAACCCTTTACTTAATTTACACACCTCGTATGTGGAATGAGTAATTTCTTAAGAAATGTTTTTCCACAACTGATGTTCTTTGTTTTCATCACACGTAAAGTTTACAGGTTTACAAAATTCAACAGTCTATGTTTGATTTAAAATTCGTTAGATAGCCGTACTGGAATTTCTTCTGGTTTGTTGAACTGGCTGCACTCTAATTGTGTTCTTTTGATTTGGGCTTGTGTGTTCTATAAAACGGTTTAACAGACTTATTTATGATGTAAATAAGTCAGTTAAATCGTTTTACAAAACACACAAGCAACACAAGCGAAAAATATACATCAGTGAGAATATCACCATCAAAAGAACAGAATTAAAATGTAACGGGTCAACGAACCAGAGAAAATTCAAAGACTGCAAATAACGAATTTCAAATCATAAATGTTTGATATCCGTTGTCAAAACTGTCAAAACAAAACGCGTAACATGCCGAATCCTGGATGGGTAGAAAATTATGAAGATATCCGGTGTCACAGCATTTCTTCCATTTTTAGAAAATAAGATTCCATCCCTTTTTTGCTTAGATCTGTTTTATTGTTTTGACTGTCAAATGCATTTGTTTTTAGGCTTGAAACAGACATATGATAAGTAAAAGTGAAATCATCACAATTAACAATTTGGATCCAAAAACTGAAAGAAAAAAACATAACCATAATTTCTTAATTTAGCCAACAAAAAATCAGTATATCTGTATTATCTTTTGACCCTGTCAAAATTAACAATTGTACAACGAAACGTCACAAAACGCAACAATCATCAATTTTTAAATGGAACACCTCGTATATTTATCACTTTTCTGTAAGAACGTGTCCCCCTGATTTCAAAAATGTATGCTTTACAGACACTTGGTTCAAAAAAACTGCAGACATCTCATAGTAAATGATCATTAATTTTACAGCGTATTTTACGAGTACTCAGTGAAAAAAATATGTTGTGGGCAATTTTTACAGAAATATGGGAGGTTTACAAAAATACAGAATATTCTACGAATTTACAGAATTATCATTTATTGAATATCTGCAAATTTTTTAAGGCCTCCTACTGTCATTTTCAATCGAAAATTGTAAATAATATTTCGAAAACTGTTTAAGATAGGTATAGTAGAGTAATGTTATACCAGGGCCGTAGCCAGGCTGAGCCTTGATCAAATAAAGGGTAAAAAAAAAGATGAGCCCCGGTAAAAATTCTACTCATCGATTACTGAAAATTTATTTGACCCGTCAATGTCAATGTTTTATATAAAGCGTGTTTTCATTTTTCCATGAATTTGCTTTTTTTTAAAGTCTTTTTTGTCTTAATTGAAAATTTCATAATCGTAAGCAAAGAAGATGCCATTTTTTTAAATTGTTTCCCTTACTTACGATACCGCTTACAACTTTCACCACGCAGCGGAAAACTTTCATCTTCAAGAACCGATGAAAATGTCGATATACATAATGCGGGATCTTGTGCGTTCAGATCGTCGATTGATGACAAGAATGATCGGGGCATTGTTCATCAGATTTTGACTAATGAATTGGATATGAGAAAAATCTGCGCAAAAATTGTTCCAAAAAACCTTTTCCCAGGAACAAAAGAACATAAGGAAAGAAAGGTGTCTTGACTTTTTGGAATCGATTGAAAATAATCCCCATTTTATGGAACGTGTCATTACTGGTGATGAGACTTGGGTGTTTGAATACAACCCGGAAACCAAGGGCCAAAGTATGGAATGGCACACTTCAAGCTCCCCAAGACCCAAAAAAGCAAGAATGAGCAAGTCAAAGAAGAGTCAAGAACTGCATTGATACCCAGGGAACTGTCCACAAAGAGTTTGTGTCTCCAGGCCGAACAGTAAATCAACACTTTACAGAGAGGTTCTAGAAAATCTTCGAAAAAGGGTCATGCCTGTGAGGCCAAACATCAAGAACCATGGATGTTGCATCACGACAATGCGCCTTGTCACACAGCCATTTCAGTAAACGAGTTTTTAGCCAGTAAAAATATTCCTGTGGCTCCTCAGCCTCCTTATTCGCCTGACTTGCGTCCTTGTGACTTTTTTCTCTTTCCGAGATTGAAAAATCACCTCAAAGGACGTCATTTTGAGACCATAGAAAACATTTAAACAGTTGTAACCGACCAGCTGAAGGGTACTCTAGTATATGAGTTCCAGCACTGCTATGAGAAATGGAAAAACCGTATCCGCGCTGTAGGGCTTCCCAAGGAAGTTATTTTGAAGACCATACGGAATTGTTATTCTATTCAAATAAAAAAAAACCGTTATAAACTCATTACTTAATTTACACACCTCGTACAATAATAAAGTTTATTACACAAAAAACTATTACTTTTTTATTTTGGCCCTGGTAAAAAATACCAAGCCCCGGTTAGAATGTGATTCTAGGTACGACTGCGAATATATTTAGTTTCCCCCGAGACGCCAAAATTGCAATAACATATAGGGTGTTCTATTTAAACTAGGTAAGTACACATTTAATTTCGGTATAAGCGAAGTCCGAGATGTGCCAAAATATTTTAATTAAATAGAAAACATCAATATATCGACTTTATTGCTAAATTTTCAGAACTTCAATATGCCTGTATCATTTTTGAGACATCAATATAGGTCCACAGCGGGCGGACACCATATACCTTTATGAATGTATAATTAACTAAAGAGGAACAATTAAAATACAAACAAAAAAGACATCTAATAATAAATACTATTCTCACAATTTTACCGGTCACTGGTATAACGCGTAGGATGCCGTTGTGTTTTACAGGAATATGTGTAGGAAGGACACAGACGCGATTCATTCATAAAACAGGACGATAACAAATTATAGCGATCGATCATTTGGTCAGAATTTTTTTCGGAGAAATTGCCTGTGGGACGATCTCGGTTCTCAGTCAATTCGGAGGTGTGAAATACGAGGTGGATGTGAATCAGAACGACAGCCTGTTTCACTATTAAATTATCATTTTACTGCATAAGTGTTTCCACGAATGTAGGTATGCCACAATATGGTTAGCTAATGATCATGCAAGTTCTAGTTGGATAACGTATTTAGTTCCTGCCTGCTAGTTTTGAATCAAGTTGAAGGTAAGCAGTTTTGGTGAAGTTTCGGTTAAGTTATTTCTAATTAAGTTCCAAATTAGGTGAGTTACAATCTATCTGAATATTATATTATAACACAGACCGAATTAACAGCAAATTCGGGAAAACAACATGATCATAATAAATCAGGAAAAAGGTATTCGAATAAAATTAACGAAAATTATTCAATCTTCAAATTATGATGCTCAAGAAAATTTTATTATAACATTGGCTGGAGGTATGCATCATATTTTTTTTAAAGAATTCTTACTTAAATTATCCAAGTTCAGTCATATCTAGCGATAGGGCTGGCGACTCAATCGATCCCCTTTTTGATCGTTGAATCCAACGATTTGGAAAAACTTCATAGATACAAAGAGAGACAGACAGAAGTTTTTTTGGTTCACACTTAAAATTTTCACATTTCAGAAAGCTTTGGGTCTATGCAAACTATAACTTTTTTAAATTTGTTCAGTCATGCTCCCACTATATTTAAATAATGGGTGTGGAAAGTAAAAACATCCCCCATATTTTTGTTATCAAATAATTGTTATTACCAGAGAATAAAGGAATAAACTGTAACCACATACGGCACATGTATATTTTATACCTAATAAATCATATAATAACCAATGTAACAAGTCGAGACGTAATTACAATTTATTAATACAATTAGATACTAATTCTCTTCTTGGCGTCATCTAGCGTAAAATCAACCAACAAGTGAATGCATTTGGAATGATAGAGGAAGATATATTTCAGATTGAGCATGGCAATACGATGACCACGTTTCACAAAACGTTTTTTATTCTTCTTTGATTATCAAATATATCATCGCAACAATTTTTGATATAAAGTGAAAATATTTGTGAAAATGTCTAAATAGTTATATATAGATGGAATCGTTTTTTTCTAATCTAATATTCAGTCGATTTCAATCGGAGCTTTTCCGAACTTTATTGATTCACAGATGAGTCCAAAACCGTACGAATAAGCATAGACAATCTAAAGCGGAAAAATAGTCATATTCAAAGAGCAGTAAACCAAAAAGACCATAAATCCAAGAGTTTCAACTCCAAGAAAACTGTAATTTTGTGCGCAAAACTCTAGCTTACCATAACCTCAAAGCCCTGAGTTCTCGGCAGACCGCAAACATTTGCTTCAAAACCTGAAAAACCATACTCTCTGCTTCTATTTTGGTTCTTTGGACAAAAAATCGATAGACAGCTCGATCCATGACTAATTTAGAAGATTTATTCTTGAGAATAAAACTCTCGTCTTTTTTGAGAGAAAAGTTATGGATTTGAGATTATTATCACTCATGGTTTCGCTCATTAGCCTGCAGCTTTCTTGGAGTCAAACGTAATGAATTTACAGCTTCTTTAATTCAAGAATGAACAAGTACCTACTGCTTTTGGAATGAGATTTTCAAGCTATCTTTACTTTTGCATTGCGTACGTTCAATTGTCCGTTTTTGAACACATAAGTGAATTCAGAAACGCTTCGTTTGGTCTGGAATTGACTGAATATTATTTTTTAAGTTATAAAAAAGCAATTCCATCCATTTACAATGAATTTTGAAGGGGATCGAAAATGGGCCTTAGAGTCGCCCATCCTTTATACGGGCATGGAAAACTTTCATTTTAAGATGGTAGATTAACAACTGAAAGATCCGGTGTGGAAGAGGCCACGTCTTGTTACGGATGCCGTTATGTTGCACAGCTTTAACTGACGAACGATACAACACCAACAGCTAAACAAAAGCATTAGGGGAGGAGCATACGCGCAGAGACGTTACAAAAATTTCTTACACAATTTTATGACAATTAAAAAAAAATTGGCTTATAAAGACATAAATAAAGATGACAATTGCACGATTGATTTGATTGGTGTAGTCCCGTGTCAGCTGGTGCTGCTGTAAAACCTCCGCTGTACGCAATATAATTTCATACTTTTGCTACTAGTAACTTGCGTATGTTACACTTATAATACGTACACATCTGTATCACGTCCCGTTTCTACCAACTACAATTATAATTTTCAAAAAATATTAAACGATATACAGGCTAAGGTAACATTTATTTACAAACGTGACGTTCTATCATTCAGTTCCTCTACCATTTCAAGTCAACCACGCGGGGCATATCCATCTTTTACACCCGATCCGAACGCTCTTGAGCGCAACTCCCGTCACCCTCGACGTTCGCCCGATCGTACTCTAAAAACTAACCGCGTCGTCGCAACTGCAGCGCCATACAGCGTCGGGTAGACGAACCACAGACTCAACCTCGCGACCTTTCAAGGCAGTTTATTGACCCGCGTGACGTACGCGGAAGCAACAACGTCACGGGCGCAACGACTGCGGATGTTGGCACGCTCGACGACGGTGCCGCCAGAGCGAGACGGAAGACGGGAGCCGCGCCGGCGCTAGACGAGGAGGCAGCGCGCTGAATGACCGTATCTCGCGAACGGCCTGTTATATATTTAATTTCGAGTCGATAATGTATGTAATGTAATGTAATGCGTTCGTATTTTTAATGTCTGGCCACGGTATCTCCCGTCTATATCTGCGTGTGCGGCGGTGGCGCGATTATTTAAAGAAAGTTATATGTTAATTATAAATATTGTATGTTACGTTCTTTTACCAGGTGTGTAAATTAAGTAATGAGACTGATTTTTTAAAATCCTCACATTCGAACAGGTAAAACTACGTCTACCCCTCAATGACGGATTTTGAAATTTTATATATATTCTGAATCAGCTTGACGAGAAGAGTCGATTGACACTACTCCCAACCTTAGGAAAGGGAAAATAAAAATGAAAATAATAAAATAATAAAAAAGTTCATTTTCCTATGTTGTCTATGGGAGAAAATTTCAGAAAATTTCAGAAAATTTCAGAAAATGTACAAACCTAACCTAAATATAGACCTAACCTATACCTACCCTAGACCTAACCTAGACCTAACCTATACCTACCCTAAACCTAATCTGAACCTGAACCTAACCTTAACCTAACCTGAACCTAAACAAGACCTAACCTAGATTATATGGACATTTGTACATTAGAACATTTTCTCCCATAGACTTAACATGGGAAAACGAACTTTTTTATTTTTCGTTTACTAAGGTTGGGAGTAGTGTCAATCGACTCATCTCATCAAGCTGATTCATCATTGGGGGTAGACGATGAGTAGCCTTCGAACAAAATTACAACTCGGTATTGTCTCCTTCAAAATACCTTCCTTTGGAAGCCACACAGCGCTGGAGACGGTTCTTCCATTCCTCATAGCAGTGCTGGAACTCTATATATTAGCCTTCAGCTGGTCGGTTAGAGCCGGTTGAATGTTTTCTATGGTCCCAAAATGACGTCCCTTGAGATGATTTTTCAATCTCGGGAAGAGAAAAAAGTCACAAGGACTCAAGTCAGACGAATAAAGGGGCTGAGGAGCCACAGAATGTTTTACCGATTAAAAACTCGTTTACTGAAATAACTGTGCGACAAGGCGCATTGTCGTGATGCAACATCCAGTTGTTCTTGATATTTGGTCTCACATACATGACCCTTTTTTCGAAGTTTTTCAAGAACCTCTCTGTAAAAGTATTGATTTACTGTTTGGCCTGGAGGCACAAACTCTTTGTGGACAATTCCCCGGCTATCAAAAAAGCCAATCAGCATGCATTTAATCTTCGACTTCTTGCTTTTTTTGGGACTTGGAGAGCTTGAAGTGTGCCATTCCATGTTTTGGCGCTTGATTTCTGCGTCGTACTCAAACACCCAAGTCTCATCACCAGTAATGACCCGTTCCATAAAATGGGGATCATTTTCAATCGATTCCAAAAAGTCAAGGCACCTTTCTCTCCTGATGTCCTTCTGTTCAAGTCCTCAAGGCCACGTGGACTTGAGATGTCACGTAAAGTATGGGCGGGCCCATAATCTTCACGCGTTTGATTGGTCATTGCTCTTTACTCACTGAAGGTGACGTATCACGTGACGTGGCACCAGTGGCGGTGTGTGATATTTCAGTTAGCCATATCTTGAAAACGACGCATGGGACCCACTTCACTTTTTAGGTGATGACTATACATCTCTTACAGAAAGGATTTATAGTGAAAAAACCGTCAGCAAAGTTTGCGAAAAAATTTTCAAAAACACTGGAGCACTCCCTGGGTTCTCAGTAACGCTCTGTGGAATATTTGCAGTATATTTTTTTTCATAATCTAGAAACAAATATAAGGAGACGTTTTTCGATTTGTTACAAAATATTTTTGTTTCAAAAAGTTATGGCCATTTTAATTTTGGGAAATAAAATGTTCCTATAAAATTAAAATGTATATGTGTATAGTCATCACCTAAAAAGCGAAGTGGGTCCCATGCATCGTTTTCAAGATATGGCTAACTGAAATATCACGCACCGCCACTGCGTGGCACTATTGTATATTTCCAAGCAAAGTTACCAATTTGTTTCCTTATTAAAAGTTATTATTAGTATTTGTTACGTTGTAGCAAATCCTGGCGTGGCACTAATGTATCTTTCCGAGCAAAGTAAGCAGTTTGTTTTGTGATTAAAAATTATGGTTAGTATTTAGAAGTTGTTATAATGCCATTGTGGAGACCTGATGTAGTGAGACAAACAATGAAATAAATATTAAGAGAAAATGAGTAAAAAATTTAAAAACAAAATAGCTACCTACCCTACAGTTTACCAAAGAGCAATCACAGGGTTATCCTGTTTATAAATATATATTTTTGGAGACACTAAGAAATGTTTTACGAGTGTGGTTTTTGGTATAAAAAAAAATAAATAAATGAATGACTTTAATGGAATTCCGACGAATTGTTATACACAGACAAGAATATTTGCGACAAAAGAAAATATATGAAAATGTAATAAAACTCGTACAGTAAAAATATGTTAAATATGGATTATTATTACAAAAACCCTTTTAATTTAAAAAAATGAACAAAAAAGTGAAAAAGCCATCCTTACATTGATTTTTACACAAACGACAATTTCAATCATTCCGAGCACTATGAAAGAAAAACCGCAGCGCTTTGAAACAATCAGAGTTTCTTTGGGGTACCTTAAGGTTAAAAAGTTGCAGTCAATATCCTTAGTATATCCATTACTTGCCAAGTTATGCAAATATCCCTAATTATTCAATTTTTACCTCTCTTTCAATCAACAATTTTGTTTCGAATTTTTTTTTTTTTAGGAGAAACAATCACGGCTGCTGGTAAAGATACTTTGCAGTTTTAAAAACCCTACTTGAATTTTCTGTACATTCATTATTTCTCGAGTAATTAATTATATGGAGACATCCAAAAAAAACGTCATCAAAGTTGGCCGAGAAAAAAAGACGTATTTCTATTCTTGATCGAATTTATAACCTTATTTACTTGTCAAGACTGTCACATCATATGACAGCCATTGTTTATTTTACAAATTGTGACAGTCACTTGTCAAAAGTTTGACATAACCGAAAAGCTTAGACATGACCGCTATTTCCATCTCTCTCGTTCATAGTCAGAGTTGATGACGTTTTTTTTGGATATCTCTATATTATCAAAGTCAACAATGACATTTTTGCTTTGGACACCGAAAAATCATCGTACATGGTTCAATAACAGGTCAAATCAATAAACATCAAAAAAATTATTGAGGTCCGTGAACCTTTTTAAAAGACAAGAAACTTTTTTTTTCGATAGTTTTCTTATGATTACTCAAAAACTTCTGACGCCATAGTCTCAAATGATTCCTCATGAATTTTAAACTCAAGATCCAAAAACTAGAAACTTGGAGCTTCAATTTTCTTTTTTTTTCTTACGACCATTTTTCCCCAAGTTACAGCTCTTTGAAAATCACCTAAACAATTGGGATTTTTTTATATCCCTTAATTTCTGCGCCTAGTGTATAATACAAATATGAATAATCTGAGCTTTTCCAGGTAAATTCTGTTCATTATTGTTTTTTTGTTTGACACTGACACAACCGACCCTAAATAAGGCCCTGTCATGCAACAGTAAATATCTCATCAAGTAAGTTTCAATATTTCAAAAACACTGTACATGAAAAATAACTATCACGCTCCATAATTTCTCAACCTCGATTTTGTTTCCAACAAAACTTCACTCACTGATATGGAGTTGAATCTACCCAATAAATCAGTTTTATCGTCCCAACTATTCCATATTCAGAATGGTTCAATTATTCTTATTACATCTTACAATACACGCCGAAAGATACCTTCGTAGATAAATAAGTAAATATCTACATACATAACACTCGTAGCAGATCAGAATGCCGATAAGACATTTGGCAACATCTCAGTCGCTTTACAGTTTAAATGCAATTACTGAATTTCGAAACCTGTTTATCAAGCTTATCGCCGAGTTATCCAGCAGCAGCGAACGCTTTCAACGTCCATATAAAGATCCGCTGGACAGCTGGATGGATAACGGTTCCAGAGAGAGAGAAACATGGTGGTAGTGCCCTTAGTCACAGATAAATGTGAGCCGTGATTGTACTGGATAATGTAAACGTGGAGTCGCATCA
This sequence comes from Aromia moschata, assembly GCA_029963805.1. Classification (NCBI taxonomy): domain Eukaryota; kingdom Metazoa; phylum Arthropoda; class Insecta; order Coleoptera; family Cerambycidae; genus Aromia; species Aromia moschata. Next base: position 1,196,041 of record JAPWTK010000036.1, read on the forward strand.
AGTAAAAAGGTAAAGAGTTGTACTGAAGAGGTCAACTAAGTTCAGGACCGCAGTCAGCACTGATTTTTAAAAGGGACTGAAAAAAAACGTCAGGGGGGGGACTTAAAACATAGTGTTTCTTAAATCTTGTTAAATCGTACTCTTAATTTTGGACTAAAAATATATCGGTCACTGAATACTTTTTTTACACTCAGGGTAAAGAAGAGTACCATGTACGAATAATGATGGTACGCCCTAAAAATTGTAAAGTCCTAGACAAATACTTCCATAGGACCAACGCTCAAAAATAAGTCAGTCTTGTGATATAATGAACTGAATTTGAACCACTGAAAAGAACTTTTTTTTAAACTGTATATAAATCACTTATAAATATACATAAAATAACTTTTTTTGCTATCGCTACTGATATTATACTTTCTCTCCACGACCTACGTGTGGAGACAGACAGACAGAGGGAAGGATATATTCTAAAAAAACCCTATCCCACCAAGAACTCTTCTCTTGCTAGGACACGGTAATCGCAGCAGAAAGGCTCGGCGTCAGGTAGTGTTACCAACTCGGTTGGATTTTTACTAAATCCAATAGATTAAAGAAATAATCTGCATTTCTACCAAAAATAACTGAAATCAATCACTCGTTACCGAACCAACCGGCGAAAGTATTCGAAATCACGTGCTCATCATGCACAGACTGGGACACCAGGTGGCAGTCAGTGGTTGCATGATATGATGCAAAAGATGATGATCTTTTATTTGGGAACATTAAATTTATATAAAAATACAGTGAAAAGATTTATTAGCCAAGGAAATACTGATCTACGGCATGAGTGACTGTGTATGTCTCCCGTTAAAATATCAACAACTGTTCCGACTACGTCGTATAATTGTATATTTCCTGACAAAGAAACGCTGTATATGTGTGATAAAACAACACAAATTTCACGTTATACAGCACGTACTCCAGCATGAGTACAGCCGATTTACCTAATAATTATTTAAAAATATGTGTCACATATTATAATTTTTTTTCTTAATATTTAAAACAGGATCTGAACTTCTTTCTATACTCATAATTAATAATATTAATTAATTTATATATACTTCATATATACAGGGTTGGAACGTCCAATATTTCCAAGCCGAGCATTAAAAGATAAGAAAGAATAAACTCTGACAGATAGAGGAACTGACAGAGAAATATTATATCCACAGTTGCCAGACTGACATGTCATTTTATGATAGGGTAGCAATAAAATATGTAGGCGGGACGCCCCACCCATAAATTATAATGCGCACGTGTGAATTGAATTATTATATCGTTATTGGTCAACGGAAAATAAGCACTTGAGTATTCCTGTGCGTACGCAGTATCCCGAGAAGTTAGCTGTTTGGGTTGGTATTTTAGGCGATTCCATCGTTGGGCCATTTTTTTATAAACGGTTTCTTAAATGCCAACAAATATTTAACAAATAAAACAAACTGTTTACGGACATGAACATGAAAGACCACGAAATTTAAATGATTTACGGGCCAGAATTGTACAAGTCCTAAATAATATTTCCCCTGAAGTGTTAGAACGCGTAAGAACTGAGTTTTACGATAGACTAGGTTTATATTTTATTTATATTTGGTTTTTTTTTATTTTTTTATTTTTTATAGAACTTCAATTTTATTTTCTTGCAGACCGGTTAGTTAAGGAATACAAAAATTTGAAAATAAATAAAATTATGTTCGTAGACTTCTTTTAAGTGTATGGGATAATTGTAAGTCAGAATTACGTAAGAATTTCGTTTCATACAGCTAATGTTAGAAAATTCAAACAAAAACTCGTAAAATATAATATTTGCTTTTAATAAAAGACTGTGAACAATACATTATAACTGCTTGGACGCTCTAAAAGGAATAATGTCCTGTATACTTTTATTTAACACTACTACAAAAAGTCTTTGTTTTAATTGCTTGTTCAGCGTTTCTGGAGATGCGGGGACTCGTGCCGATGTCGTGGAACACTCAAGGTCGCTGGTTATTGGGTGTCTCCAATAACGCGCTAACAGTTCGGCCACGCTACATAATTCTGCGTCCTCGCTGAATATGCACTCCTGAGATACTAGTGATCTGTAACAAAAAAGAAACCAACTTTTGGCAAATTTTGCCACTACGTCAGCGGCATGTAGAAACCAACTTCTGGTGGCTTTTGCCATTACGTCAACGGCATTATCATTCGGCAAGAGCATCCCGATTTTACTCTTTCATTTGCTCATCGTCATCACTTTCAACGCCCTCATCTTCGAGAGTATCTGTGTTGTACGGTTTCAGCTTATCAACCGCATATATACCTTTATAAAATTTGTGCGCACGTTTTGCACCAGACATGTCTTCGATATAATAACGATCGTGTTGCAACACTTTCTTTACGACGAAAGGCCCATCATACTTAGGAAGCAACTTTTTGCTTCGCCCCTCGTTTGACCCTACATTTTTAAGAATCAAAACTTGTTGGCCTTCTTGATACTTAGGAGCGACTCTACGTTTTGCGTCAAAACGAACTTTGGACTTGGTTTGCTCCTCTACAATTCTCGTGCTTGCTTCGTCACGAATCATCTGAACATTTACCGATGTCTCCGGTTGTGTATCTACATCTAACTCATTACGTAAAAATGCATCGTACTTGCTCCGTGGTACGTAACCTAATAACAACTCATAGGGACTTTTCCCTGTCGTTTTATTGATGGTAGTGTTATAACCAAATTGAACTTTATTCACGCATTGGTCCCATCTATCTTCGAATTCCCCTAGACTAGCCGCAAGAGAGGGTAAAATCGTTCTATTCATTCTTTCGACCTGTCCATTCGCTCTAGGGGTTGCAGTCGCGTTTAAAACTGCTTTGATACCGTACTGATGACATAAATCAACAAATTTCTTACTCGTGAAACACGACCCTCGGTCGGTTATTACCCCTTCTAGGGACACCATACATATCAATGACATTCATAAAAAAATTAATTACCGGCCCCACCTTTGTACTCTGTACTGCTTTCATAAAGATAAATTTAGTAAAAGCATCGGTAATTACTAATAAATAACTGTTGTTTTTTTTACTACGTACAAATGGTCCTACATGATCAATATGGACAGTATCTAACGGTGTTGAAATTTTAGATATCGGATGTAAGAATCCTGGTTTCTTTCCGGATGGTTGTTTATTATATAAACAATCTAAACAATTCGATATGTATTTCTGAGTATAACGACGCATTCCGGGAAACCAGTATGTTTTACTAGTAGCATCTAAAGTTTTAGTCAATGCAAAATGACCTAAATCGTCGTGGTAGTACCGTAAAATTTGCCTGCGTGCACATTTCGGTACAACCCATTTCGGACCGTCTTCTGTTCGGCGATAAACACGATGTTGACGTAACTCGTATTGTTTATGAATATTACGTTCCTCCGCGTCAGCTGGTCGACGGCTCAATACTTCATATAAATATTTACATCTATCGTCATTTAATTGAACGGATAAAATCCAATCGTCTTCAACAATATTTGTGGTAAAAACAGGAATTTCGTCTAAGTTTTGGCTATTGTCTGGAAAGACAGGATTGCGGCTTAATGCGTCGGCGTGTGGTATACTTTTCCCCGGTTTATATTCTATAGTGAAATCAAATTCTGAAATTAATAACCACCAACGACCAATTCGCGGGATCAAATCTCGCTTAGTCAGTGTAGTTCGTAACGCATTGCAATCTGTGATGATCTTAAACTGTATACCAATTAAATAAATTCTAAAATGACGTAATGAACTTACAACTGCAAGCGTCTCGAGTTCAAAGGAGTGATATCTTTGTTCTTCCTTGGTTGTTTGACGGCTAAAATACATGACAGGTTTTAAAGAGTTATCTTCTTGTTTTTTGAAAAAGTATACCACCTACCCCTGCCTTTGAAGCATCCGTATGAACTTCAGTTTCGGCTTGATGGTCATAAATAGCTAAAATTGGTTTGCTTATTAATTTTAATTTAAGACTGTTGAAAGCTGTTTCTTGCTCCTCTTTCCATACAAAGGGTATGTCTTTTTTAGTCAGTCGTGTCAATGGTAATGCTATTGTTGCGAAGTTTTGAATATATTTCCCTGAAATAACTTGCGAGACCAATAAATTGCCGTATTTCGTGCACATTTTTTGGTTGCGGAAATTTTTCGATAGCAATGGTTTTGCGTGTACCGGGTGTCACGCCATTTTCGCTAATTTCATGACCTAAATATTCAATTTGTGTTTGCAGAAAGGAACATTTTGTTAATTTAAAAGTTAGATTTGCTTCCCCTAACTACGTCTAAAACTTGTTTAAGGAATGTTAAACCTTCCTCGACGGTTTTTGAAGGAATCAAAACATCGTCCATATAAGCCAATGCTATCGAAAACCGTAATGGGCCTAAAACCTGATTTATAGTTCGCTGAAAAACCGCTGGGGCATTGACAAGGCCGAAAGGCATGCGCAAATATTCATAATGTCCATCTGGCGTTATAAACCCCGTTTTCGGTATAGAGTCCTTTGACATAGGGATCTGATAATAGCCAGACGCCAAATCGAGACAAGTATAATATTTACAGCCCTTTAGACGATCTAAATGTTCATCTATATGAGGTAAAGGATGCTTATTTTTCATAGTTTTAGCATTTAATGCCCTATAGTCAACACAAAGGCGTGTATCACCTGTCTTCTTTTTTGACAAGCAATATTGGACTTGCATAACAAGAATTTGACTCTTGAATAATATTGTTTGCTAACAAATCACCTACAATATCGCGTACCTGTTGCCGCTCTGAGTAGGACAGCCTATAAGGTCTATAAGTTACAGGTTTATCATCGACCAAATCAATTTTCATCTCGGTTTTATTACATTTCCCTAACTCGCTTGTTGTTACAGCGAAACAATCCCTATAGTCATTTAACATTTCCAGGAGTTGACATTTATGATCTTCGCTTAATATACAAGAAACAAGCGGATCTATATCCTTGATTGTAAATGGTTGAGTATTCTTAGAAACAGTTGACAAAACGTGAATAATTTCAGACTCGGTTTTAGACTTATTTTCTTGGATGCATATGTCTCCTCGAGCGACAATTTGATCTTTACAATACACAACGGAAAAATCAGAAATGTTACAAACGCCCACATGACCTTTGTGTGCCTTTGTTACACATCTAACGATAAGATGTTCTTTCATAGGTAAGCTTCTTACCTGACCTTCTATATAAACGTCGCCATCGTGTTGCTGCCTAGCTGTTACTGGAATGTAGCCCACGTGTCCTGGTGCAATTTCTACATCCTCCTCGGCCACTAAAGTGATCCTCTGAATCGGGACGGCATCCGACCCTGGGCTGGCATCCTTGTCGTCCTCCATGACACGAACCTCGCCCTTACGAACGACCAGTATTTTATTCTTCTTGATAAACTCTTGTCCGATCAATACTGGAACAACCTGAGCAGAATTTTCAACCACTAACACTTTGACAGTTGCTTCTGCTAGGTCAACCTTCAACTGGACGCTTACAGTTCCCAGCACCTTAGTAACACTATTATTGTATCCTTCAATAATGGTATTTGTTGATGTGTACGTCAAATTTAAGGTATTAACAACGTCTTCCCGAATGATTACACCACCGCATCCAGTATCTACGTACCCCAAGAATGTTTGTCCGTTTATTTCACACGGGGTGTAATAACATTTGTCGTCTCCACCGATGATTTTACAGGTTACAGTCCCCACACTTTTCTTGCAATCAGCACTTGTATGTCCGAGTCTTTTACATTTTGAACACTCCTTCTTTGGCTTTGAACAGTCACTTGCTAGATGTCCCACTTCATGACAGTTGTAGCATTTTGGCTTGAATCGTCGATACGGGTGGACACTTTTCTCATCCCGAGTTCTCACGTTGTCCCTATGCGTCATTTTGTTACGGTAACCTCCTGGACTTCTATATGACACGTTCCTACTGTTTGTGAGGGTAGACAAAAATGATGAAAATAGGGACTCGGGATTTTCATATCGTCCTGCCCTAGCTCCAGTTTGGATAACTTCGTTGGGGATACCATCTATTAGACATGAAACTGCGTTTTTTTTTCGGCAGCTCACATGCTCGTATGAGTTCCATCTTATTAAAGTAATAATTACTCCAACTTTCATGTTCTTCTTTCTTTCGTGCAAGCATCGTCCTGAGTGACGTGGCAAAATCTTTATGGTCAGGGAAAGCTTGTAGAATTTTTTGTTTCCACTCGTCCCAACAATAATCATATCTTGGCAAATTATCGAACCATTTCTTGGCCAGTCCTGACAACCGATGTTGCATGTGGGCAACCATTGTCGCTTGGTTCCACATATTTGTTTCAGCCAATTGCTCTATCTTATGGATCCATTGCACTGCAGATAAATGTGGAATACCCGGCTCGAACCGTGGTATGTAATTAAATTTTTCTGAATATGCAGTCATACCTCTCTGCTCCAGCATTGCATTTCGTGTTTGGAGTTTGTCGACTAAACGCTCCAAAGTGCTGAGTCTATCATCTGCTGTTGATGCGGCACTTTCAGCACGTCCTCGAAGTGGCGGCGTCCCAGAACCATCGTCTGCCTGTCGGCCTCGTTGCCGTCCAGCTCGCGATTCACTCATTTTGTCTTTTCTTTCTTTTTTTTTTTTTTTCACGTTTTCACTCACTTTTGTTCGGAAACTGTTTTTTTTTTTCACCAGTCTGGAAACTAGATTACTATCCCACCGCTGCTCTGTTAGAAAATTCAAACAAAAACTCGTAAAATATAATATTTGCTTTTAATAAAAGACTGTGAACAATACATTATAACTGCTTGGACGCTCTAAAAGGAATAATGTCCTGTATACTTTTATTTAACACTACTACAAAAAAGTCTTTGTTTTAATTGCTTGTTCAGCGTTTCTGGAGATGCGGGGACTCGTGCCGATGTCGTGGAACACTCAAGGTCGCTGGTTATTGGGTGTCTCCAATAACGCGCTAACACTAAGTCGATGTACACCCTCATAGCTGCGAAAAAGTACTGAGTCCCACTCACTCAAATTCGGTAGGTCGTGGGCGGTGTCTATTCACTCCACTTTCCAGTTTCTGTTACGCGCAGATAACGTTTTACATCATACGTTTGTAATACTTACACAAGCGTGAAACACTGGTGCATCTAACTGTCTTTGTCTGTCCTTACTGGTGTCTTTTAACTTAATCTCTTCTACACATGTATCGCCAATATGTAAAGGTGCAATTTCCTATGGTGTATTTATTTTGACGTAAGTCATCGATTTTTTTCGAAAGCAACAGTGCCCCTGAGGCTAGACATAATAAGAGTCACTCAAAAAAAACCTCATCAAATGTGGCTATGAACGAATGAGATGGAAATAGCAGTTATGTCGAAGCTCGAAGCGAAATTTTGTTGTGAAACTTTTGACAAGAGGCTGTCACAATTGTAAAATAAATGGCTAAATAGAACTACGTCTGTTTTGCTCGGCCAACTTTGATGACTTTTTTTAGGATGGTTCGTTAGTTACCACTTAAATTGGATGCAGATATCAATAAAATATAGGTACTGAAAACCGAATAACACACAGGACAACGAACTACCACAATGTACAATAATTAAAATGAAAATAATTACATCATAAAAAAATCAATTGAACTCATGAACTGTCATTTATGAATCAAATCACCACCATCCATTCGCATTAGCACCGGTTGTTGTACCGGGTGGTACAACAACTTCTAAATAAGTATGATTCCATATTATAAAGCATCACAAGTTTTATGTGAGTAATAATTTTCGTGATCTTATGTCATAGTTTTCAAGATATTTAGGAAAACCCTTCTTCAAGGGCACACTTCTGAGGAGGTGTGACTCCCTAAGGAGGTTTTTTTTTAATGGCTTTATTCAGGTTTTCGACTTTATTTTGTTTGTTCTATATGTCACCTATATTTTGACTGCCCCTTTTAAAAACACTTGAATTTAAATGAAGGCACGATACAATATCACTGGAAAGGTATCAAAAGTATCTATGCTTCCATCGCCTATGTGTCGGTTAGGTTCCACTAGCTGCTTCAGTGTACTATAGGTTTGTTTTAACAGTGTCAGAAAACTATCACCAACGGTGAGGAGTATGCGCATTAGTGTTTTAATAGTTAAATTTCCAAATTGCTGACTAACAGTTTGGTGTTTTATCGGTTCTTCCAATCCAATCCCATCAGCAGACTGTCATAATAGTTTGCTGATGGGAAGCGTATTCTTAGTCAGAGACGCGCGCACAAAATTAAATGACCTTAAATAAATGAAAAAAATTAATATAACCTGAAATGAATAATGTTTGTCTTGGCTTCTGTTCGGATTCGAAATTTGAAACTGATTGAATCTGAAGTGAGTCTGATTGAAAACGACTAACATTGTTTTCAAGAGACAATTCCTCAATAATTGTAATGAAAGTTTAGTGAACATCCAAGTGAGCGGGCAAATGGTGCCTTCCATTACCTTTTTTTAAGAGATCTGCGGTCTTCCTCAGAAAATTCCAGGATTTATAATTGGCAAGTAAACGTTAAGGTAATAGCACAGCATATTCTTATGCTGTGGTAATAGTTTTATTGTAACCTTATCTTAGTTTTGATTAAATTTTCTTAATATTTAGAAATTAGTGTTTAATTAGCTAATTTCATATAGTCTATAAATAATCTGTAAATCCTGAGCTCATAGCTCACCGAAAACTGAATCACAATATATTATAAGGTCTTTAATAAATTGCCAGCTATAAAACTGGGACTAATAGATTTAATTTAAATAATACTCAAATAAATGACACGGGAAAAAAGTGCCATACATTTGTTATAACATTCTAACTATTTCTCGTTTTATCACTTTTGTCAAATTTCTGACCGTTTGTGATTGATTTCCAACCGTACACGCGCATTTAAATAAGATTCTCAAAATATCACTGATTCTCTTAAAACAAAAGGTTTTGTTTGTTTTTTCTTTTTTTGTTGTTTTTTTTTTAAACTATCAAAATTTGTTTGTTTGTGTTTTTTTTTGAGGTTGGTTTGGTGGCTTTGTGGTTTTTTTTTTTTTTTTTGTGGTTTTTTAAAAGGGTTTTTGGGTTTTTTTTGGTGGGGGCTATTTTTCCCCTCTTTTTATTGGGTTTTTCTTTCTTTTTTGAGCAAGGCTTTATTTATTGTCGTCAGGTCATAAAAAAGACTCTAGAACTTCAGTCTGTGATATAAGTTTTTATTAATTTTGATTAGGATACCACTGTTATGTCGCTATTTTAGTTTAGTTAAGTGGAGGTTTTCTTCTATTGTTAAAAAATGTAATTACGTAATATAATATCAGATATGAGTTCATAATCTAGTTCTAGTTTATCGTCTTCAAATAGTCTTCAAATAAACGAAAATACCACAACAAAAATGACAAAGTTTGGCTTTGTCTGCAAATATTTTGTTCGGTGCTTTTGATTCTCAAAGTGTTTGGGTTTGATTGTCTTTAAAACTGTTCCAAGACTTTTATGTCTTTGTTCGGCATTTTATTTGCAGCGTATTCAGTTCTGCGCAATTTCTAAGCAGTTCCTAGACGGACCTTGTTGGAACTCGAACAAACCTAAACATATCTTCAACGTGTCTTCAGCGATGGTTGGCAACACTGTCGGCGTCAGGCGCGGCAGGACACGACCGCGTTGTGGACGTAACGGACCCACCGCGCATAACTGTACCGTGGCGCTGGTAACCTAGTGCTGGCGGAATACCGCTATTCGCGGATTCTCGACTGAGCGTGCTTCTCATACGTACTCGACGACACACACACGTCGCAAGCCCGCCTAGTCCGGGTTTGCGGCGGGCTCCTCGACGTTTATGGACTCCGGCTGCCGTTCCGTTGGCGGGAACGATGCCGCGTTTATGGCGCGGAGCGCTGCGTCTTCCAACTTGGTCAGCGGACGGGGTCAGACGGGAAATTCCATCTGCTCGGCGAGAAGAGGAAGGTCCGGCCGGCGTAGCTGACACGCGGTGACAATAATTGAAAAAACTCAACTCAAATAAGGCAACTACTTGTACACGACCTATACAAAATTGACCTTCAACTCAACAAAGTCAACTTTTTCGTGTTTTAGCTGCAAAAGGAAATATTTAGAGATATGCCACAGCACTTGTTATAACGAAAAATGAGCCAACTGAACGAAAAAATCAACGTAAGTATACCCAGTCGTGCGTGACAAAGTTCAATTTTCCACTTGAATGAATATGTTAAAGGTTAAATATTTTTAAAAGACACCTAACCTATTTTAAAGGTTAGGTGTCTATATTTAATGTATTACGCAATCTTTTTTTTTTTTTTCATTAAAAATGTACATATTCATGTGAGAATCCAATTTCCAAACGTAGTTCTAAAACTTACAGACGGCGACTTAAGAGGGTCAGTTTCGTGACATAATAGGGGAAAACGTGGTGAAATAAGAGGGGATGTGAATTAAGCGAAGGTGACTTAAGAGGGGTTCGAGTGTATAAATCTCAAGATGCCGACGTCTCGAACGAAAACACGGGATCACCTGCGAAAATTACACACTCGCAGGTGGCCCAGGCAATAAAAGATACAGAAACAACGCTAAAATGTCAAGACATAATACAACTAACTGAGGAACCGTTTATCAAGGTAACACATAAAAAGCATAGTAGGCTGAAGCCGATGATTGGAAATATGGATCTATGTAGGTGAAAAACCTCTTAACAGAGTAGCCAGCAAACCAGTGTATTTACATGTCTATAAACTCCATCCACAGACAACAGTCGACGAATTGGAGAAAACTATAAAAAAACGTTGCCCAAAGCAGTTTGTGAAAAAATAACATCTAAGTATCCGCAGTACTATTCCTCCTTTAAAGTCACAATCCCAGAAAGTAAGCTAAAGACTGCGTGGATCTGGCTGGATCTGGCTAAAGACTGCGTGGGAGCAGGAAGTGATATCTGGCCGAAGGGAGCATATGTGAATAGGTTTTTTCAACCGTGATGTTGAAAAGAGTGATGGCAAGCCCTACAAGCTAGAAGATCCAGTAAAAAATCTATCTACTGACAAGAGTCTAGTAAGACCATCCAGCAGTGACAGCGTGGGTATTTTTCATATAAATATTCAATGTGTTTGTCTAATAAAATTGAACAGTTACAGTGGAGCATCGATTATCCGAACCTCAGTTATCCGAACGACCGGTTAACCGAACCTCAAAAAATCCAACCGTACCCCTCTTCTACTCCACGAGTGGCCTGTGACCAACGTCACGTCGTCAGTGCGGGCGTTATGCAGTGGTTGTTCTCTTTTCTTTTGGTACACATTGAAGTGTGAAATAAATTTGTGTGTTGTATTAATGTTTGTTTGTTTGTTTATTTAATTATCTATGCACATACATATTGTGTACCTACACCCCAAATAGTTTTTTTTTAAATTATTGGTTATCCGAACCACCGTGGTTCCCAATTAGTTCGGATAATCGATGCTCCACTGTACTTTTATTTCTCGAAAAACATAATTTTTCTATTGTCTGTCTTATAAAGTATCTCTTATATGTATACCTAGTTTATATTTAGATTACTTTAAGACCCACCGCACACGACAGACAGTCGGTCACCGACTATTTTGAAGGAAGACACCGCAGACCAATCCAACTTTTTAGTCGGGCCGTCTTTTTAGTCTGTCGTCTGCGGTATCTCATTTAAACGTATACGTTGCATTCATACAGACAAAATTGTAGGTGACCGATAGTCGGTCGTCTGCGGTGGGCCTAATAGTTAATTGATTTAATAGGATATTTATTAGTCACTTATCCGCTGTCCTTATACCTATATGTTTTCTGTAAACTTCAATGTCTTGTATTCGACAAGCTCATCCTTTTTGACAAGTATATAAACACTTATTTCGTGTCAAAATGTTATACGGATTGTTATATGGTTACATATTAATGTGTATGTTGTATGTTGTATTTCTAAAAAATTTACCTACATCTAATCTTACCTATATGTTGTATACCTAAAAATTATTTTTTTCTCTCTTATATATCAACAAACATTGTCTATGTCCCCCTTTTTTTGACGTGTGTAAACATTGATATGTACCTAACACCAAATAAATAAATCTAAATCTAAATCTATAGACCAAGCGGTACCTATCTATTTTGAAATGAGGTAATTTGGAATTCAAAATAAGCGTTACGCCACCTGGTGGTCTCTCAACAAACCAATTACTGTGCCATTGTTTATTGAAACGTCTGTTGGTTTCTATTTACAGGTTGTATGCCCTTTATCATCGTTATTATTGCCTATAGAAAAAAGTTTTAAATAAAAGTTATATGGTTATGACTGAATTTTGTTAAAATGGTATCAAAAGTACAGTAGCGCGCAGATATTTTAAGGGATGCCCTATTATTGGGATGCCGGATATTAAATTTTTGTAATAAATAAACCTTTTTCCACATTTCTAAAATATACCATATGTTACCCCGATCTTATACCGTTTTTGAGGTATTAAACGTCGAGTCTTAGTTAAGGGGTTATACTACCCAGAAATTTTTTGTTCCATTTTTTTATTGGCTTAAATGATGCATAAACTATTCAAGAATGATGCGAATACTATTTCGTCGGGGAAAATTCGATAAATAATTTTCAACAAGACGCCTTCGAGTGCTCGAAATGTTTGAAAAGGCATTTTAAACGTATTATTGCTCTGTTGGTAATTTTTGCCGGTACAAATCAATTATGCCGGTACAAATCAGAACATGTATAATAGTCTCAAAATATCATTTAATCCATTGAATAGTTTTCAAGAAAAAAATCCCAAAAAAGATTTCTTTTTCAATGCACCTGGATAGTTATAACCCTTTAAACTAGTTAATGTAAATATGGAAAAGTTAATATTATTAATGCAATCTATGAAAATGACAATCCAAATATTTACTTGCTATATATAAAACAAAAATAAATGTGCAGCAAAAAGAGAATATAGGGTGTTGTATCCAAATCGACCAGCACCATCAAAAAATACGTTCAAAAATATTTACCGAGATGTGAATAATACCTTCAATTTTAGTGGAAAAAAGCGTGTAGTTCAATAATAATAGTAATATTCAAGTCATTAAAGACAGGATTCGTCTTGAAATAAACAATCTCAATGTAAGTAATGAAGGCATTTCCGGTGCTCTTACAAATATGAGAAGACGTTCTCATTTATGCATTCACAATAATGGTGGACACATCGACCACCTTTTATGAGTTTATATTTTTTTAACTTTTTATCATTTATTTATATTTAAATTTACTAAATAAATCTTTGTTATATATTTTGTTTAAATGTTTGGACTTTTTCTTCCTCACTGTAAATCATTTCGATCATTAAAAATTAAAACTGAAGACGGGAAAGCCAATTAGTAAATATGTGAGAGTCTGTTCTCTGTTTTCTTCATTTTGCTGAGGTTGACTCTTTTTTATCGACGTAAGTTTTAGTATTTTAAGGTTAATGTAAAGATATTATAATTATTGGCTGTTGCAGCCAAGGATTGAAAAAACTGGAGTACCTTCAAAGAAATTACCTTTTATAAAAGAACATGGTGGACGAAGTGATCGTTTAGAACTATTCGAATGAAGAAAAAAATTCACAATGAAAGATGGAACATACTCAGTTCGATATAAGACATTCTACTTAAAATATAATTAATATGTTAAACAATTTCTTCGAAAAAAAAAGGCTATGCCTTAAAGTAAATTGTTTTTTGCTCTTTTCAAAATAAACCGACCTAACCTAAAAACGTATCTTGTTTTATTCTTCTTATTTATATCAAAATTAAAAATCAAAAGAACACCAATCAAATTATGCCATTTATATATGTATATCATTTCTTAGCAAGATTTTTTTAGATACGTCATAATATAAAATATGTGACCTTCAAAACAAATGACTAACAAGGTTACACTTGACTCTTTTAAATGGAACACCCACCCTGTAGGTAGGTCACTGGAAAATTGAAATTCTCATGTTTTTTTTTTTAGTTCAACAATACTAAGGTTTCATATCTCCTATGGTTTTGCTGATATTACCAAACATATTCATCTTGCATGAATTATGAAGTATCAATTACAAAAATGTAAAAAAAAGTGTAAAAATGGACCAATAAGATGACTCCGTAGATGTCCTAACTTGTGACACCGCTTGAATTTTTTTATGAGGCTATGTGAAAAATGTTTATAAAAGATGTGTTGGTATATATAATAAAAATCATAGAAGTGATTGATAATATCAATTGCACGAAAGCATTGCCACGTAGAACAATAATTGTTATGTTCTTTGTTCGTTTTGTATTAAATTCTTTATTTCTGCGCCTACTTAATCTTCTGCGCTTAGTTTGCAAACTGAAAATTTCTGGTGGTATGTATCAGAAAAACTAGATATAGATATATGAAACTTTATATTGCTGAAATCATAAAAACATCAAGATTCCAAATATTAATGGAGATAGAGGTGGTCAATTCTCAATCAATCATCCGGTACATTTATTTCCCAGACAACCGGTATATTTACCCACACCCTGTACATCCAAACATTCGACAACAACATTCGAAAAAATTCGGCACAGAAGTCGTCACACCCAACCTGCAGAATGTACCTCACCATTATTTTTATTGTTTCTGTCGTCAGTCAGGCATGCATACAAATTTCCTGCGGTGGTGTTAGAAGCTATGCGGCGGGCCGTTGAAAATTACAAACGCAAACTGCGAACTGTAACCCTCCCCGCCCCTTCCCCTCCCCCCCCTTCTCGTCGAATAGTAAGACTTTTCGCAGCGCAATTATCGCTAATTAGCATTTTTCGATGCCGGGGATTTATGTAGGTGAGTTAACGGTTACTCGACACGCTGTGAGCAATTGTTTATGTTATTAAGTGCTAAACCTGTAAAGTTTTTCTGCGCACCTCATCGCGTCGGCATTCTTTGGGATCCATTCATTTTACGACGGCGAGTGCTTATTATTTTTCCGCATGCGGGTCCGGGTCCCGCCAGCATTATTATTAATTAGCCGTCGGTAAGTCGTACGTCTCGTGCAGATGGTGTCAAACAGTCAGGTACTATTGGAGCACCGATATAAGTAAATATCGTGAGATAAGAAAAAGACGTCCTCAAAGTATGCCATTCAATCGATCCCGCATATCTCGAATTAATACTCTTAGAACTGTTGAGTTCTGAAGTTTTTATTATCAAGAGAATTAAATACGGCAATCGCGATAGAACAAAAGCTTTTATTACCGAAAGTTACTTTTGGCATGGTAGAAGGATTTATGGTCAGTGGGTTTATTTAACACGGGTCGCCTCTTAGGATATTCAAACAGAATATGCATACATAGCCGTGGACTTCGACCAGTTTCGCGAAACAGGAAGTGTGAATAGAAAAGAAGACAGTGAGAGACCAAAGTTCGCACTGCACAAAACTTTGAAGAAGTGAGGCAAATTGTTAATGAACACCAACAAAGAACTATTGGGCGTTTAAGCCACCAAGTAAATGAATCGTGATTTGTTAAAAAAGACGTTAGTCAGTTAGATAAATGTTTCGGGAACTGTTTGTTAAATCAGTCGTCGAGCGATACTTCTTTGACAAAATTTTAATACTTCTTGTCGCCCTGCTGCTGTATATGTTACATTCACAGATCGATGCCTCTTTAACAGTAGCCCTGCCTATGACATATCCAATTCACAAACTATACTGGTGGCCGTTGAAAATGCAACGCCCTGAAGCAGTTGAGTAACATAACTCAAACTACGTCTCAATAATGTATTATATTAATAAGACAACTGATTACTGTTACAAGCTTATCTAATAAGTGATCAGTTGTACTGATAACACTTAATAGAATACGTGTCCCCCACGTACTCTTATAGCATCTTCTAGACGCCTTGATAGCGAAACAAACAGCGTTCGAATGGTCTCTTGAGGTATAGTATTATGGAATACTATACCATGTAGTACAAGCATGTAGTACAAGCTACGTGGGTAGCTTGTACCCTCGTCCATACTTCTTCTGTTCCACTTGCTGGTCCAGCATATGTTTGGAGTCTTTTTTCTATCACATCCCATACATATTCTATGGGGGATAAACCTGGGCAACGCGAAGACCAAGGAAGTCGTTTAACTGTATGCTCATTCAGAACTGTGTCTCGCTTGCTGTTGCATGTGGTCTGGCATTGTCGTGTGGAAATATGGCACCTGCATATACATATGTATATGCACCTGAAATTTGTGATCTTGCAGATAAGGTACTACCACTGGTCGTAGCATTTCATCGATGTGTCTCTGTCTTCATCGATGTGTCGAAATCATATTTTTTAATTTAAGATAGAACTCTCTGTGCAGTATGTTTGTAATGCACGATAAATTAATAATTTATTATTATACTAGCGACCCGCCCCCGGCTTCGCACGGTTTACGACATCACATTAGAAACCTCTAAAATTATCATTGTTTCTCTACTATATTATGCATGTATTATACATATAAACCTTCCTCTTGAATCACTCTATCTATTAAAAAACGCAGGCCTTCGACGCGCCGCAACCGCTATGTCCCTGCATTTTAAATCTGTAATATCTTCGAAAATATTCATTTAAATTACATGCTGTAATTTACCATATTGATCTATATTAAATTTACAATATTAATTTACAATATTAAATGCACAATGTATTTAAGGTACCTAATTTGATAAGGATTAATGCTGTATTGCTTAAAATCGCTTCGTAAATAAGCCAATATTTCTCGTAAAAAGTAAAGGATAAAAAATGATTATTGTGGGTTATCCCCAAGAGATAGACATATATCATCGCGGACTTTTTGTAGACCTTTTTAAGGTGTACAATACTGTAATACATTATTTTGATCTATCTCGTCGGGTTCAGCCAGCGTTTGCAATGTAAGCGCAAACAAATGTGTTTATTTACGACATCACATTAGAAAACTCTAAAATTATCAGTGTTTCTCTACTATATTATGCATGTATTATACATATAAACCTTCCTCTTGAATCACTTTATATATTAAAAAAAACCGCATCAAAATCCGTTGCGTAGTTTTAAAGATCTAAGCATACATAGGTAGGGACAGACAGCGGGAAGCGACTTTGTTTTATACTGTTATGATACCAAGTTTGGACAATGAAATAATTTATTGACCGCGTTTTTTAAAAGTCGATTTATAGTCGGAAAGTACGGCAACGCTGAACGGTTTGAAAGGTTTGCTTTCAGCAGTTGGCTAGGCCACTCGGCGAAAATTGTTGACAGAAAGTAATTCTAACCTCAAAAAAGTATGTCGGTAATGGTTCGGCCAAGCGGAAATTTTGATAAATCAAATAAGAAATCTCATAGATTACGTAGGAAAGGTCGTTTTATTTCGACAAAACAATTACGGAGAGTGCAATTTGACGTTGAGACAGGGAAGAAACGCAAAAAGGAACAATTAGGAGACGCGGCGTTGCCGCGTCGACAGAACGCCAGCCCAATTGCGTGGAACATTCAACATTAAATTGATAATTGCGTGCAACACAGCTGGTCACCATGTCCATGTAAATATATGTTCTTCCTAGATGTTATTGCTATGCGTGTACAAAGTTTCAGATTTTTCTAATTCATTTACTAAGGTACCTTGAATCCGAATAGACGTGACCTGTTGTTATAAACAATGGCGCACCATGCCATAATCCCTCAATGTCGCGTCATTATGCACTGATGATTTTTGCTTTTTCCTTGGCGTCATCGCATACGGACCTGATAGTCGTACCGGTACAGACAAAGCCGGGATTAATCAGAGAAGATGAGATTGTGCCATTCCTCCTTCCACAAATGATTTTCTTGGCACCATTCGACACATAGACGACGGTGTTGTACAGTCGGCGGATCGACTCGAGAAACAATTGACGTCGTGACGGAAGCCCAAAATCGAACAAGCGGCGATAAATTATATTGTGTAACCATTGCCCATTGAGCTGATAGGATTGAGCATTTCGTGGCACTTCTCCTCACTCACTGCATCAACAAAACTAACACAAGACATCGATAAGTAGACCATTTTATAGTATATGTTTTTTTTAGTTTTATATTTCTTAGCTGATGTGACCCTTTTTGAGAAACGATTAGCCGGAAATTCGTCAAATTGTATTATTTTTTTTATTTTATCATATCAAACCAAAATAAGGTCATTTCGTTATTACTGTGTATACTAAGTGTTGCAATTTCAATGGCCACCAGTGGAAAAATCGACAAATTTATAACTGACGCTCTTTTAACAAATCATGATTCAAATGTATCCTGCAATACAATCCTGAACCGTGACCTGCATACGCAGGCTTATCGTCTAAGCTCAGTCCAAGAAGTGTGATCAAATTCGACCAGCCGCAGAGAATGCATTTTCAGAGTGGTTTATGGGTAATTTGTGTAATAATCGAATCGTCTTTGAAAACCCTTTTTATGGTATGGTTTTATATGTATATCTGATTATGTTAATTCAACAAATATCAACAAACGATATTATGGAGATCTGCTTCTGCATATTCTGCAGAACTTCCTGCATACTCAGAAAGTTGGCATATGGATGGCCATATCGAAAAAAAAAGTTAATCGGACCGATTTTCTTTAAAGGACTCTAAAGGACTAATTAAACAATAATTTCAGTTTTTTGGAAGTATTTTTCCAAAGAAGACCGAATCATTAGTCGTAATATGCCACGATCCTGCATTTCACACCGTGTGACTTCTTTTTTATGGCCACACTTTAACAAATATGGTTTTTATAACCCTTTACGAAAATTTAGAAGACCTATGGGTTAGAAGTTGTTTATATGATTGGAAGGTGGACTCATTTAGTTATAAATTTTAGTTTCTTGGTTGACTGTTTTTTTTTTTAATTATGCTTAATGCAATGACAATGACAGTAATGTAGTTTTCTTAATAATAAAAATTTCAGAACTTGATTGTTCCAAGGGTAATATAAGAGTTCCAAGAGCAATAATTCAAGAGTAATAATTCCACGGCATTCTTTGAAGACTTTTTTTAAATCTTTATTTATTAAAAATGTTATATTGTTTTAACAAATATATTATGTAACAAGTTTACTTTTGACAAGTAACTCACAATTTATAAAATAAACAATGGCTCTCATATGATGTGATAGTTTTGACACGTAAATACGGTTATAAATTCGATTAAGAATAGAAATGCTTACGTCTTTTTTTCTCGGCCAACTTTGATGACGTTTTTTTTTTTGGATGTCTCTATATTATGAATATAAAGAGCCACCAAAAAAAGACGTCATCAAATCTGGCTATGAATGAAAGAGATGGAAATTTAGGTCGAAGTTTGATGCGAAATTTTGTTGTTGTCAAACTTTTTACATGTGTCTGTCACAATAGTAAAATAAATAATGGCTGTCACTGACTAAATAAGGTTATAAATTTAAGATAGAATAGGAACACGTTTTTTTTTGTTTGGCCAACTATGATGAGGTTTCTTTTTTTGAGTTTCGACCAAGAAGACTAGAACTAAGGAGACAGAGCTGCGGCTTTTCGCTGTATAACACGAGGGACTCGAATATGTCCGCCTCCAGAGGCGCTGTAAGCAGTTCTGTATAGATATCTATACGTATACCGTGGTTCTGTACTAATTTGTGTGCGTTAAAGGTTAGAGTCTGTGTGTGAATACATACATGTGGCGGATGCTCGATATTTTTCGTTAATTTGTTGTTATCTTTGCAATTACAAATTTGCGTAATTATCATTATGAAAATGTACTCAAAATATTTCATGTTACGTGCTTCAACGTTAACAATACAACAAAGGAAAATATTTCATTTCATATATAAATCAGTAATTTGAAATAATGTCAGGTTCGGAACGCTTTTTCTTGTATCACACAATGCAATACAACACTTTCGAACCATATTTATTTAACATTCGAATTGTATTTTTATTAAACCCAAACGGCATGACATACTGTGACATTTGTGAAGTGTCATTAGTGACAGCTGAAAGTTGTTAAGTTTTATAGTTTACATACTTAGTCTATTTAGTTTATACACTAGCTGTTAGTGAAGAATTGTATGGAAAGACATATTAAATATTCTAAATGTCAAATGAATTTTCTAGAACATTTAAAAACTATAAATAGTGTTGTTGTTGCTAGGATAGAGTTAGTTGTGATTCGAATGTTACCCAGTTAAGATCGACGAGTTGTAGAGTATTAATAAAAGTGTTTTGAAGTCGAAAAGCGAATTATTTAAAGATAAATGCGTAACAATACGCTTTGACAACAATACATTCATAAACATTCACATGTGGTCCGCTGCTCGTCACGTGACGTCGAGTACAGCACTGCTTACAGCGCCTTCTGGAGTTCGGTCTCCTTAGTTCTAGTCTTCTTGGTTTCGACATAACCGCTATTTTTATCTCTCTCGTTCATAGCCAAATTTGATGACGTTTTTTCTGGATGGCTTTTTATATACTCACTTTTAGAACTAGGTCCTTCTTTCATGTTTCCCATGTTTTTTACTAACTGTCGGCTTTGCGTTGCGTGTGCCATAAACAAAAGACAGTCACAACACGTTGTCACAAGCGACAAATACCTGGCCATCATCAGTAGCCTGTCAAACTCCGTTAAACCTCCGTTCTGATAGTATCGGATCCGGAGGCGGATTCGGAGGTGCAATTTGAACCGGAGGTTCCGACCTTTCGGAGTCAGAGTCGAAGCTGCGTAACATCCCTGAAGGATAACATGTACCCTCATAACACCCTGTATATGCAAAACATAGAAAAAAAATAATCTCAGCGTTTTTTGCAAATCGCCATAATAGAATAACCAATTGTATTATTTTGCTTATCACTGTATAATCTAATGCATGCTCTAAACTAAAGGGCTGCAGGTTACCTGTCATGGTATTAGGAGGCGATGTCGACGGAGCAGGTCTCTGTGCCGTCGAGGTAGGGGTCGTGTCCACCCGCGTTTCTGGAGGCGGAGGAGGTGTTTCGGCTGCGGTTGCATCCTCCACCTCCTGGAGCTCGATGGTGATTATCTCCTGACCTGCCAGTTTCACCGCTCGAAAAAACGCTCGGATTTTTTTTAAATACGCGTCGCGCACGTATTGGTTCCTCGAAAAGTCGTACAAACGAAAGAATTCCGCTTTACTTGATATATTTATGTAGATAAGGCTAGTAAAAATTTACAAAATTGGCGAACTATCAATTGAAAATTCATAAAAAACATCAAACACGCGACTTTAAACTTTTAAAAATAACACCGAAATTTCTCTTCGAAAATATCGAGACCTCCAGGTCAACACCAAAATCGAACAAATCGAGTGAATATTGGTGTAAATTCAGTCAATCCGATGGTTCAGTCAAATTCAGTCTGCGAAACAGTCTTATGAAAAGTTATTACGTTTCAAAATTAGTTGTGGCGTATATTGCTTTTCTATTCAGTTATTATTGGCTACGTCTACGGAAAGAATGAAAGGAAACTGGAAATATACTTCGGATAAAAGGCCTCTCGCTCTATGTATAACGTACAAAAAATCCTAGCTGGCTACGTTACTCGAGCATATCGAATACTTAGACCATCTACGTCTAACAGTTACTTATAGATCTGAGAACACAACGTATATATAAACTATTTAAAAAGGTAACGATCGAAAGGTACTCCGGTAAATGAATTGGACACGACAATAAAACACTTGTACATCACAAAATAGAACACATCGGGGCTTAAAATGTTTATATCGTAAACACTACGCGAGTTATTCGGCTTTTTTGATCAATATTTTTTTAATCGATTAAAATGCAGGTTAGAGGAACGCGGACGCAGGTTCATTTTTTCGCGCAGGTTTTAGAGGGGCGAGAGGGTCGTCGTCGGTTTAGCACACTACGATTTATTTGCGGTTATTACGGCCTTATTGCGATAATTGCGGGCCCAAATAGTTTTTTCTCGCCGTGGCCTGTCTGTATTTGTAAAGCGCTGCAGTCTGGTTTCGTACTACGCCGCTAGGAGGACGCCGCCGAGCACCGTTCACAAGAGGGAAATTTTCAGGAAGGAGGATGCGGGATGGAAACGCGGAAGCTCCTACGCATCGCCGCGACACCTTCCGGAAACCTGCGACCGCCTGCTCGACCGGGAGAAAATTATTTATCCACTATTTATCATAAAAGAAGTGTTTTTACTGTTCGTACAAAGAAACAGCAATTCGCAACTGCGCCAATTCGTGTGGCACAATTATTTTACGAGAAATAACCAGGAAGAAGCAGCTCAACCAAAACACTTCGTAAAATGAAGTATGCAATACGTCCCATGTGTAATACTTTCTTTGTGCAATACTTGGGCGCCACTATGCAAAATCCAAGTGTGCAAAGCTAAAACTCTTGGACTCGTTAGGATAAGAGAACATATCTGTGTACATCTTAAATAATAATACAAGAACCTTAATCCTTTTTTACAGATGTTTTTTATAGGCAATTAAAAAGTAGTCACATTTTTGTCAATGCTTGAGAGGAAAAAATATTGAAATCTAAACCGTTGTTAAGTCTGTCAGTTGTGATCAACTTTAAGATCTAAAGCTTCAAGCACAAGTTTTACGTAAGTAACACTGTTATAACAATCATAATGCTTTAGTTACAAATTCAACAGATACTTCCAGTATTAAATACTTGCAATGTGTAATACTTCCCTAATAAAATACTTTCATTATGTAATACTTTCAGTATGCAATACTGAGGGTATGGAAAAATTTCCTTTTTAACCTTTAAATGGGTCATCATAAAAAATTGGCATAAATAGCACCTACTTTTTAGTTTTGTTAATTAACAGAGTAATACATTTTTTCCTGATTCTATTGAAGTGTCCCCTACACTACATTTTTCAAAACATGTGAGTCTAACACGAAAACACAATGCATTGTAAATAAGGGGTATTAAAAAAGTGGAAAAAAACAGGTAGATCCAGATAGGAGAATATATTTTGCAAATACTTGTGATGGACTATGGGATGTGTTTTATAAAGATTAAATAGACAGTTTTGTTCCTAGAGGAAAACCTAAGGGTAGTGGATATTATAATAGCGGAGTTTCTCGTACACTAGATTTTTTTATGCGCCTGTGATATTTATATGGAACAAATTATTTTTCTGACCAGGTTTAAATTTTAAACAAAAAAACATTTATACAGTTCAAAATATAGACTGTAATCTTGCGTAGAGTAAGTACGGTATATCCTCGTTTTATTTTTATTTTATTTAATTTAGTCGCACTAATTATGTCGGAAAATAAAATTCCTCATTAAAAGTAGTGTTTAAGGCGTCTGATTAATATTTATTAGGCCCATGTAATACTCGAAGAGGCCTATTATTAGAACAACCGCTCGTCACGAATCCCATTCGTAATTAGTATTACTCGCGTTATGTAACAATTAAATTTCGTATTTCGAATGCGGTAAACAAACCGAAAGGATAATGCTCCTGTGTGAACGGGTCTTTCGGTGGACGCCTGCGTCGTGACGCTCCAAGGGAATCCTTATTTCGATCGGGGTGGTTTACTCGTTCTAACCACCGACGTTAAACTAAAATAGTAAATACGCCCTCGGCTTTCACATGAAATATCCCTCCTTTCACCTTTTACGCCGCATCATGAGGTGTAAAATTAATAAATGGGCGCTGTCAAAGTATATTTCATGGTAATATTCTGTGTAGACTTTAGACAGTACAGTGTGAAAACTAGGGTAAAAACAGGATAAAGACGTTTGAATAAATACCACTCTTTAAGAGAAAATACTTGGAAGATTACTAAAAAAAATTTTCCTTTTATATATAATTCTGTTGATTCCAGAATTAGCGAAATTAACTGTTTATATCTACTCGTGAACTGGAGTTCTATAAAATGTAAATAAATGGAGTACGGATGGAGACTGGGTTCTTGGAAAATAAGGATATCCTGAATTCTAAAAAACTAACATGGTACACTAAATTCTAAAAAACTTTTCAAATATTAATCATTTTTTAACATGAATGTTTTGACAAAATATAATGGTCGTTTTGAATCTAAGAATCCACTAACATTATGACAGAAAAATTACACTTGTTTACAAATTCTAACTCTGGTCTGCTCCAATGACAAACATACATCTAGATAGAAAGTTTTTAATACGTGTGGTAGTTTATTTGTGTGTTACTAATATTCATTCCTGTAAAATTGTTGTATAGTACGATGATATAATTCCACCAACATTATTTCACCTACCATTCGCATTAAGCTTAGATTAACCAAAACTTTTGTAATAGCACTCGACCAACAAGGAGCTGCATTTAAATATGCACTTCCAAAATTGGTTTTCAATTTTGTTCGAAGCCAAACTTAAAGAAGGCATAAGTATTAGTTGGTCTACAAATTAGAACACATTAAAAAAATGACATATGGGAAATATATGTCGTGCGTTCAGATCATCGGTTGACGACAAGAAGGATCGGGGAGAAGTTAAATTTGGATCACACCACTCTTCGTCAGATTTTGACTAACGAGTTGGGTATGAGAAAAATCTGCGCAAAAATGGTTCCAAAAAACCTTTCGCAGGAACAAAAGGACATCAGGAGAGAAAGGTGTCTTAACTTTTTGGAATCAATTGAAAATGATCCCCATTTTACGGAACGTGTCATTACTGATAATGAGACTTGCGTGTTTGAGTACGACTCGGAAACTAAGCAAGACTCAAAAAAGCAAGAATGAGCAAGTCGAAGATCGAATGCATGCTGATTTGCTTTTTTGATAGCCAGGGAATCGTCCACAAAGAGTTTGTGCCTCTAGGCCAAACAGTATCTAAACATTTTTACAGAGAGGTTCTTGAAAAACTTCGAAAAAGGGTCATGCCTATATGATCAAACATCAAGAACAACTGGATGTTGCATCACGACAATACGCCTTGTCACACAGCCATTTCAGTAAACGAGTTTTTAGCAAGTAAAAACATCCATGTGCGTCCTCAGCCTCCTTATTCGCCTGACTTGAGTCCTTGAAGATTGAAAAATCATGACGTCAAGGGACGTCATTTTAGGACCATATAGAAAACATTCAAACCGCTGTAACCGACCAGCTGAAGGCTATTCCAATATATGAGTTCCAACATTGCTATGAGGAATGGAAGAACCGTCTCCAGCGCAGTGTGGCTTCCCAAGAAAGTTATTTTGAAGGAGACAATACTAAATTGTAATTCTATTCGAATAACGAAAAATTAAAAAAAAAACAGCCTCATTACTTAATTTACACACTTGGTGTTAAAAAAAATATTTTTGATAATCTTAAACGTAGTTATCTCAAACAACATATATTCAAAAAAGATTAAAACTCAGTTTTAATCTTCTCCTGAAGTTGCCAATTTAGTTGGCGAAACGCGCGTCGAGGAAAGTATAGTAGTTCGGTGTTTCGTGGAAGACGTCCAGTTTTTGTGTCTTCGCCGAAAGTTCCAGTACCCACTCCAACATAAATTCAAATAGTCATGTACAATGGCAAAGTTAATAAAAATAGTTAGTAAATAACAAAATGACAAAATAAAAATTTAAGCTGCCCCATCTTCGTGGTCATTTGATGGGGGTGTTCCTTACGAAAGCGTTTTACGAAAAAAATCTTTAGTAATATTTTCATCATCATTTCAACTTGCTCTACAAGTCCCCCTGATTTTGCCCAACTGTTTTTAGAAACACTTTGTATCTAAACATATTAAATTTAAATTTGCATGTCAAATAAATCCATTTATGCATTCATCCTACTTATGCATCTCTCAAAGCTGTTATAACTGCATAAAACTCCTAAACGAAGGTCGCAAAGGCCACAAATAATTATTATCTTGCAGTGTCATTGCCAATGCCTCGCCGCAACCTTGCATTAGCGGGTAAAAAGCGCTGTAAACACAGTCACCTCTTGTCTCCATTATACACGTACATATAATTCTTGTATCCTAAGTATATTTTGTAATTTTCCTATCGCCTTCTAACATCTCCGTCTGAGCCCGGTTTCGACCTCCGGGTCAATCTGCATTTATTGTGTTCCTTTTAGTGTTAACGGTATACGAGACTTAAATTCTTCCATTGGCCATCAGATATTTCGAATGATAAGTTCCTAACGGGGTTCTACACATTACGAAATATTGTAATTTATATTGTAGATGTTCAGTTAACTCGATGTAAACGTAAACAAGAGCGTTCCATTGAGAGAGAACATGAAACAAAATTCATAAGCCACGTTAAGGCGCTTCTAAGCTCGTATGTCTGTCGGTCCAGCTAGATACATCGTGCTGTTTTTATTTCTACTTTACTTCTACTGGTTTATGCTCCTGCACAAAGGCCACTCTATTGGCCCTCTTTGCTCAACCTGTTCGAGATTATTTGAGTACTTTTTCCCTGGGCGCTGTATTGGTATAAGAGTGGCTTACGAGATCTCCAGATCTTACGCCCCTGGACGATTTTCTTTGGGGATATTCCAAGGCAAAATTTATACCACCAGACCACCAAATTTCAGGAATTTGCCGAAATTAAAAAAATTCCGAAAATAATTAAAATGTACTCAGTGAATTAATAGACTTATTTATTGTCAAGAATGGTTGGCAATTTGAGAACCAGTTGACTCTGTCTCCAGTCTTAAATAATACTAGATTTACCAAAACCAAAACCAAAAATAGGAGATAGCCATTTAAAAAAATGAGCATGATGTTATCTCTCGAAAACAGTTGACTTTCGAAAGGTGTTGTAGGTAATTTTCGTAAGGAAGCATGGGACTCATATCACATTTTAGGACATGATTACTAGACCTAACTAAGAGGTTATAATAGCAAAATAAACTTCAAATTAAACTTGCGAAAAATATTTTCAAAAAAACCAGAAGAAAAAATATTAGACCGAAATATTTCCTTTTTAGAACAAAATGTTCATTTGCTTAAAAAAATACAGCGATTTTAAAATATCAAATACGAAATGCTGGAATAAAATTCAAATTCAAATTACTATAACTTTTACAAATTTCAAAATTTCCATGAAATCGCAAGTATAAAAAGACTTACATATATGAAAGACTGTATTTATTTGAGTATGGAAAAAAAATCGCAATTAATTTGCAAGCCGTTTAAGAGAATCTGGTGAGGCAGACTTTTATTGAACATTTTTTTCGCAAGTTCCGTTTGAAGTTTTTTTGCTATTAAAACCTTCTACTTAAGTCTAATAATCACTTCCTAAAATATGATGTGGGTCCCACGTTTCGTTATGAAAATACGAGAATATTAAATTCCACCAGACACCACTGGTGATTTTATAAACTTTTTCATTTACTATAGTTTACAGTAAATAATGATTAATGAGATATATGTGTTCATGACTTTGGTATTTAAATTTATTTAATTTTAATACAAGGTTTGTTAAAATGACATTTTGTTTATTTCCAGAATAACTGGACACCGAGTTCCAGTTTTTCATATAGAAATAAATGTGTTTTTGGGTTATGCTAATAATTTTGCCTTCAATTAAATATTTATTTCTTCAATTATTCGAGCTCATTTGGGCCATTTTTTGTTTGAAAAAAAAGATTATCCTATTTAGTTAGATTAGAATGTTGGAGATTGTGAGAGGGGAATTAGATACTGATGATTATCAAGCTTGAAAATTCACAGCTGTGAAAATTTTGATGTTAGAATCGTACCACTGTTTTAACGCCATTATTATTATGAACATATTATGATGGGGTGTTCATACTAAAAAAGTAAAAACAAAAAAAACTTAAAAGTATCGAAAGGGTTACTATACAACGTAAAAAAACTAATTTTGTTTAACATTTTTAGAAAATAATTGGTCGATTTTTTAATTAATATTTTTCCTCGCAATTTTCAAAAGCTTTTTTCAAGAAGTTAACAGTGTTAGATAGAAGATCTATGTATATGACAAAGAGGAAAATACCCTTAATGGCGCAAAAACTGCAGACTGCAGATATGTTGAAGAAAATTGAAACGTACACTCGAACCCTCTTATTTCACCTTCGCTTAATTCACATCCTCTGTTATTTCACCACGTTTCCCCCTATTAGGTTGCGAAACCGTCCCGGTTAAGTCGCCGCCTGTAAAAGTTTTAGAACTACGTTTGGAAATTGGATTCTCGCATGAATATGTACAATTTTTATTGAAAAAAATGATTGTGTAATACATTTATTTATTTAAAATAGGTTAGGTGTCTTTTAAAAATATTTAATCTTTAAAATATTCATTCAAGTGGAAAATTGAACTTTGTCACGTACGACTGGGTATACGTACATTGATTTTTCGTTCAGTTGGCTCATTTTTCGTTATAAGAAGTGCTGTGGTATATCTCTAAATATTTCTTTTTGCATCTAAAATGCGAAAAAGTTGAGGTTATGATCGCGACTTAAGAGAGGATAAATTTCGCGACTTAAGCGAGGTAATGGTGCACGGATTTGGCGACTTAAGAGGGGTTCGAGTGTATTCTTAAAACAACATATTTTGAACTGCTGACCACAATACGTGAAAAATCTACTCACTTGATCGGGATGAAATTTTGTACAAAGCTTCAGCACATTCATGACTACCGTCTGAATTAGAATAGTTTATTAATTGAATTAGAAGTCAAGTAGCAGAAGTGCTGACAAAAAACTAATAGAAATCCAGACCTAAGTCCGATCCTGACAAAGTTTGACTGTGCCTCAACTAAAATTAATAACTACAAATGCTTAAAAATAGACCCCACCTATAAATATTTGTTTACTTCTTTGTTCGTTGCCTTATAAAGGTACGCCTCCTTATCTAGAAAACAAATTGGTACCTAGGGGCTAACTTTCATAATCTTAATTTAAGCCATATACAGATGTACCTGAGACGCCACACTAAAACAATCTAATGTATGAGATCAAAAGAACTCTATCTTTATAAAGGCGCTTTATTAGAAAAACAATGTTTCTGATGATATCGTATAATTCCTGTTGCCCACATCTGAGGTATTTATTTACCTTTTGTTGCATTTCACCATTGCCATTAATAAAGTAAACACAGAAACAATATTTATATACATTCTTTTTTTCGTAAAAACCAATGAAACGAAACAATAGGAAATAAAACAAGACATGAAAAAATAGGTTCGTCAGTTAATTTTAATACTTCTTAAATTGAACAAAATAACTAACCTCAACAATATAAAATTAATATTGAGGAATTAAAAATATTTAATTTTGAAAGTATATCATTTATCTATGGCCTACTAAACCTTTTGAAGTAAACAACATCGCATACTGCACACAAAAAAGTAATTTAAAACATATCCGCTATTTATGAACCGATTACACTAGCCGACAAAATTAAAAAAGGTTGTGTCTCTTGGATAACACCCTTCAATAACTACATGTTTTTTGCATGTTGAACCTGAATTTGATATTAAGAAACACGTCCACCATGTAGATTTTGCGTAAAAGACTTTATACTTACCTATATCTACTGGAGACAATTCTAGGAAGTTTCAGACAAGAAAATGTATCGGAGTCACAGATGCAGAAGGAAATGTAGTCACGAGTGGCAAAAATCACGTTTCGTGTCATTTATTTCGTGTCATTTCTGTTCTTTTTTTATTTATAGGCAGTGCAATAATATCATAGCGTCAACTTGAAGATTCTGTCAGCTGCGAAACAAACCTGATTCTGAGCTTCTCTTCTCATCTACTAAGCGATCTACTTAATCCGGACGCAGATATACGTTCTAACTTAGATATATTTCTTGCTGCGGAATGTGAATACATCATTGCAGAGGACACATTGGAAGATAGATGAATATGAACATAGATGAACATGAATATCCCACTAACACAACTAAAATTTTGAAGTAGAATCCGGTTTTAACATATCAAGGAACATTAAAAATGACAGCCCGTGTCAGGAATTTTTCATGGATATCACAACACCGACAGCTTCCAGAGACATAAGGCCTGATAAAATGATGGAATAAAACTATGAAATGGAATTATTCCTCTTTCTATTCATCTTTAGCCCGTTTTCCCTCTGCATCTGTGACTGAAATTCACTTTCTCATATGAACTTCGGATTCAACATATCAAAAAACATTGGAACTTATATCTCAGGACAAGGATGCCTTATGGATATCACCATAGCGTCAGCTTTTAGAGCCATGAGGTCCGATAAAATAACAGAAAACGTGATTTTTGTTACTCCTAGTCTATTTTCCTCTACATCTGTGACTCGGATACATTTTCATGTATGAAATTTAGCTTCAACATGTCAAAAAGAAATGAAAAAAAAACTCTCAAAACCTACATTTCCGACACTGACGCGCTTGACATTTGACATATATATGGTGTCTAACCTCTGCTGTAAGAAATGGATCGTTTTACGCTTGAACAACGTTGGGAAATATTGAAAAATTATTTCCAAAGTGAATGCTGTGTTGCAGAAACAGTGAGAAAATTGAGAACAATTTTCGGTCGAAATGAAGCTCCATCAGCACCTAGTATAAGAAAGTTCTTAAGGAAAGTTCGTGAAACTGGCATGCTAATGGCTAACAGAACATTAACCATTCTGTTAACAAGAATGGTTAACAGAAGTCATCCACGTGCTCGTCCGGTGCGCACAGCTGAAAGAATTGCTGCCGTTGCCCAAAGTGTGCGTGAAACCCAAGAACCTAAACTCGTCACAGAGCACAACAACTTGATATCAGTCGCACTTCTCTGAGGAGAATATTGCATAAAGACCTCGGATTATTTGCTTACAAGTTGCAACTTACTCGAGAGGTAAAGGAAAATGACCATCCACTTCGTTGAGTTTGAAAATGACGCCGATTTCAATGGAAAAATCATTTTTTCGGACGAAGCTCATTTTCATCTTGGATGACTTGTTAATAATCAGAACTGTAGGATTTGGGGTTCCGAAAATCCACAAGTACGCATAGAGAAACCAATGCATCCTGCAAGAGTAACTGTTTGGCGTGGGTTTTGGAGTGGTGGCATCATTGGTCCGTATTTCTTTCAAAATGAAGATGGTAACAACGTTACAGTAAATGGAATGCGTTACAGAGACATTTTAACTGATTTTTTGTGGCCGCGATTGGACGATTTGGACTTGGACGAGCTTTGGTTGGAGCAACGTGTCACACAAGCAGTGAAACAATCGATCTTTTGCATACTAAATTCGGTAACCGTGTTATCAGCCGTTTTGGAGACGATAATTGGCCATCGCGCAGCTGCGATTTAACACCGTTGGACTATTTTTTATGGGGACATGTTAAGGGCCGTTGTTACTCCAACGATCCACACACAATTGACGCACTGATGGAAAATATCAATCGAATTATTCGTGCAATAGAGCCACAAATAATCGAAAATGTACTGCAAAACTGGGTGAAAAGAATGAACTACTGCCAAGCCAGCCGCGGCGACCATTTAACTGAAATTGTTTTTCATAAATGATGGGAAGGCAAAAATCGTTTAAAAATATTCAACGATGTAATTTTAATAGCAATTTTAAAAAGAAGAAGAATCATCTGATGGCCCACCCTTTATAACTCATTTTGGAACACCCTGCATATCAATAAATTTTGAAATGCGCAAGAACCTCAGTGCTCATTTGCACAATGTTTCATGGAAGATCTAAAACGTAAGCTAAAGTAGAAGTTTCCGGGAGCCAGATCGGTGTAAATACAATTTATATCGACATTAATTGATGGCTCGTAGAACCCGCCAGGTGAAACGTTTCTTCGGGTTTCGATAACGATCTACCTGAACGGAAAGATTAAATTACTCGCGCCGTGGTTTTTTATCGTTTTATTTTCATTTCCTCTCACAATGGACGCGGCTCATAGACAATTTCTACCTGATCATGGCCAGGATCTGAGGTCGCGACCTAACTGTACATAGTGGATATATGATCCTTGCCATCTGTTTATATTATATTATCCTATCTCTCGCGTACCTGAAGTACAGCGTGGGAGAGGAACTGAATATTGTGCATGCGTCGTCTCGCACACACAAATATTTAAATTGTGGGTCTTTGAACTTTTTTTTATAAGAATCTAGCGATAGGCAGATGCACGACGCTCCGCGAAAGGACACTGTTTACGAATGATACTTTGAGCAATTTTTTTATTGTCACGACTGTACAGGGTAAGTATTATAAATGTTAACCCCCTTTTATTTTTGTTATTTCTGGCCGATTTGGTTCTTTCAAAAAGTGGGTTCGAACGATTTTCAACGTAGTTTCCGAATCTGTTAACGGTTTTTGACATTTTTGAAAAAATATACGAGTGTGACAAAAAAATATGGTTTTTTTAAATGGAACACCCTATATATTCGTACATATTTTAATTTATTGTTCTTTTCTGAATACAAATATATACAATTATAGCACATTTGGATGAGGATTTTCTGAGTTATGACGAAATATGTAAAATGACAAATCTAAACCGTAAATTTTAGAAATATACTTATATTGCAATAAAAATATGACACAAAGGGAATTTGGAAGGCGATATTCTGATCAGACTGTGCCTGCTAAAGCGACGTTCGAGAAAATTTACAATAGATTTTGTAATACAAATTCATTAAATAATGCATCTAGAAGAAAAACGAGGAATGTTATTACCTAATGAGGAAATACAGATTAATATTTTATTATCGGTTATAGAAGATCCAAGTCGGTCTACTCATTCTATATCTAAAGATTTAAATTTAAGCCAGAGCAGCCTTATGCAACTTTTAATAAAAAGGAATACATATAAACCTTTTCACATCCTTCCTGTTCAACATTTAACTGAAAATGATCATCGACACAGATAGTGTTTTGTCAACAAATCATTGACAGATATAATGAAAACCTTGATTTTTTGCATAATGTGTTTTGGACTGATGAGTCGTCATTTTCTACTGCTGGTTTATTTAACAGGCATAACAATCATCATTGGGCCACAGAAAATCCTCATATGGTGAAAAAACTAAAAAACAAAGACGTAAAACTGTTAATGTATGGTGCGGGATACACCGAAACAAAATAATTGGTCCATTTTTTTTTAAATACTCTCAAAGGTGAAGTTTATCTTAACTTACTACAACAACAAGTTGAAGGATATTTGAATAACTTGCCAGTTGTTTTAAATTTAAGAACAATCTGGCAGCAAGACGGAGCTCCCCCACATAACGTTAGGCCTGTGACGAACTACTTCAACCAAAAATATAACCTGTGGATTAGAAAAAAAATGGTCCCATCCATTGGCCAGCAAAAAGCCCCGATTTAAATCCACTAGATTTTATCCTTTGGGGTACTCTCAAGAACAATATTTATAGCGAAGAACTATCGGGGGACACTGTGCAATTAGAACAGCTGATACGACAGGAAGTAAATATTATTAACGAAAATGCAGCGGTATTTGAAAGCGTCCGATTAAATTATTTACAGCGATGTTTCAAATGCATAGAAAATAATGGAAGTTATATTGAAGATACAATGTAATAATTATTTTCTAACGTTTGTAAGTTTGATATTTCTGTTTTATTTGTATCCTTATGTGTCTGCTTTTGTTTTATATTTTTTGCAACATTTATTAAATATATAATACATATGTTGATAACCGCTAGTTATGCATAATAAATAATTAATAAATTGACAAATATTTTACGAATAAACAATTTTAGACATTGGAAATAATTTTTAACCACTTTGACGTATATACAAAATTATAATTTGCTTTCGTAGGCAACTTATAATATATGATAATATGTAGATTTGTTGTTTTACATATTTCATCATAACTCAAAAACTCCTTATCCAATTATGCTATAATATATATATATATATATATATATATATATATATATATATATATATATATATATATATATATATATATATATATATATTTGTATGCAGAACAGAACCATGAATTGAAATATGTACGAATATACAGGGTGTTCCATTTAAAAAAATCATACTTTTTGTCACACCTTGTATATTTTACAAAAAAAAATCAAAAACCGTTAATAGATTCGGAAACTACATTAAAAATCGTTCGAAACCACTTTTTAAACGAACCAAATCGGCCAGAAATAACATAAATAAAAGGGGGTTAACATTTATAATACTTACCCTGTACAGTGTGACCCAAAGAAGAGGACAATTTATTACTGTAGTTCCTAAAATGATTTTCTTACCTTTATTCCAAAAAAAAAATTATTAAGCCTCACTCACATTTTCCTAGTTTCTTATACTAAATATCTAGGATTTAAAACGCACGATTTCGCAATGAATTGGATACAAGATTTTTTTGTTAAGTAGTTCAAAAATGGGCCAAACATAAATATTAGTAATAATTAGGGTCCGAAAATGTTTGCTGCAACGCAGGGCTCGGCACTATACATATGTACATTATATACGCGTATATTTCTTGCGCATGCTTACCTACGCCACTGACTGATCCTCCCCATGTGCCGGGACCAGCGTCAGCGCGGTAGTACACAGTACACAGTAATAGTTAAATACAGTTTCACATGCGGTAAGACGCAAGGATGTGGTAAGATTTCCGAACCCTAGTAATAATATAATAAAATATTGTTTTTTTCATAGTCAAGTAAACACAAATTATTTTTCTACTTGCCATTTGTTATTTCACCACAACATTTCAATTTTGAGACTATCTGTAGCTGTAGGTATCTTTTAAACAAACAGAAAATTTTGCAAAAACAAAATAATTAAAAATAAGTTCATTCCATACAGTCCATTATTTCTCAAATATTGTGCAAGCTGTCTCTAAAAGCTTCTGGTGGGGCATATATTTTTCGAATTCTTGTTTCGCACGCTTGAAATTTTTTTGCTATTATAGCCTTCAGTGGCGTCGGTGGAATTTGACATGCTCCTATTTTCGTAAGGTGGCATGGGCCCACACCATAATTTAGGGGGTGGTTACTAGACCTAAGTAGAAGGCTATAATGGTAAAAAATCTTCAGGAAAAACTTATGAAATTTTTTTCCAAAAATGTCTGCCTCCGGGCAGATCATGAAAACGGCTTGTAAATATTTGCGAAATATTTTTTTTTCATAATCGCCGAGTAAATACAAAGTCTTTTTATACTTGATTTTCTTGACATTTTGAGATCTGTAAAAGTTATGGAAATTTGAATTCTTATTTCATCCCAACATTTCGTCTGTGAAATTTTACAATAGTTGTATCTTTAAGCAAAATAAGAATTCAAAATTGCAAAACTCACAAGTAAAAAAAATGTATTTACTCGGTGATTATGAAAAAAAAAATATTTCGCAAATAATTTGCAAGCCGTTTCCAAGATCTGGCCGGAGGCAGCCATTTTTATATATGTAGTATTCCCTGATTTTTTTGTTACCATGAGACCACCAGCTGATACTGCATCGTACCGATTTAAAACAAGAGTATATTATTCTTATAATGTGCCTTAAAGTTTTCAAATTTGACATAAAAGATATCATAAATTCGAGGGCAGGAAACTTATAACACCAAATTTTTGTTAAAAAAATCTGGATCATAACTTATAATCTTCGGTCTCAACTGGGTTACAACTTATGAACCAGCTTTTCCAGCCGATATGGTGATATTCTTTCGCTATATCCGGAATGTTACAATAACAGCTATGATGTGTTCCAGTTGCAATAATATACCTAATACCTGTTTCCAAAATATCTGTTTTTGGCAAGTGAGACCCTAACATTTCATCGGTTTAAAGGTAAAATTCATTATACCAAATCGATCTACAATTGTCAGATGAAAAAAAGTTACAATAGTATGGGCCATAACTAAGTTAAAAAGTAATATGACTTTTATCTTTGGAACTTCTGGACATAACGCGGATTATTGAAGAATTGGCTTGAAATTAGTTAATGAGGTTTACCTTTAAACCGACGATTTACCAAGTAATGAGTATGTCTGTATGTATTAGGGAACCCATATTTGCTTTGTGCAACTGTAGCTACATCACCAATTAATTTTTCTAGTACAATGCCTTGGGAATGTTGCGGTCTTTCCGTGACGTCATCAAAGAATTGTGATCTCTGGCAACAATACGGATACGGTATGGTCCAGTTTTATAATTGTAAATTAAGCGTTTAATCAAATAATTCTAACCTTATAATTTGTTAATCAAGTTTCTTCGCGTTTTAGGCTCTAATTTTATGATATTTAAAGTTCTTTTAAATATTATTTTTCACGACACTGACGTTGCCACACCTAAGTACAGCTCCGCCATGTAATAGTCAGCCGCCTAGTATATTTATTCGAGTATTCATTATTATATTACGATGTATTTTCTGTGAACTATCGTTTT
The DNA here is from genome assembly GCA_029963805.1 of Aromia moschata. Lineage (NCBI taxonomy): Eukaryota > Metazoa > Arthropoda > Insecta > Coleoptera > Cerambycidae > Aromia > Aromia moschata. The sequence continues at coordinate 1,232,444 of JAPWTK010000036.1, forward strand.
ATAATAATAGAGTCCCACGCTGTTGCGACTCGCCCGATTAATTTCTCTATTAATTAGTTAAAACTAAAATCACGATTAAAAAACTAAGTTTCGATAAAAAGGAACTTATATAGTTAGTCTTTTTAAAGTTATAGTCTTTTAAAAAACTGCTTTATTATTACACTATTTTTATATATAAAAAAATATTTAAACCGATATATAATCCTTGATTATTTCATAAGAAATTTAAATACTTTTTAATTTAAAATTAGTACAAAAATGTCATTTTTCTTTTACTCATATTCTTGATAAAAAACGAAAAGAAAAAACAAACTTAAAAGAAGGAACAATTTTATTGCATCACATTTTAAATATGCACTTTTTTGTGCCGCCCGGTACCCGCTGGGTCTTTGAACCGATCTACTCACTGCGAATGTTAGCATCCAGTATTCGGTAGTGAGCGAACAATTTTTTTTTTTTTTCTCGGATCCAGGTAGGTGTGCCAAGTGCAAAAAAACGAACATTAAAATTGGGAAGGAAGAGTATTTTTTGTGTGTTACAAAAGCGGCAGGGTTATTCAACCTTGGTGGCAGTACAGTTAGAGAGTTTTTGGTGGCTCTGCAATGATTCACTCGATGTTCGTGACAAAATGCTGCCAGAATACCTAATCGGTGTGATGTTACACTGTATTGCACAATAACAATGTTTCCGCGTCTTTGGCAGATCTCGTAGGTATCTGAGGATGGGTCCGGTGTTCCCGAGACATTGCGGTTGCGTAAAATTTGTCTATCACATACATATAGGGTGTTCAGTACACAAATACTATGCTTAATTTTTTATTGTTAGCTTTAATTTAGCTTATGGAAACAAAAAATATAATACAATTAATAATAATCTAATGGATTACAAACCACGTCTTAAAGGTAAGTGAGTAAATTACTGAACCCAAATATAAATCTAATACACGGTGGAGACTTTAACTGGAATATATTCGCTGGCGGGGTGGTGAGTGATTTTTCAAAAAATTCCCCAGACACGTCAACTTTTAAATGTATTTACCTACATTTTTCAAGTAATGTGAAAAATATATCCCTTCAGGGGTGGCTGAAACCACCCTCGACATGATTTTTTCAAATGCAACCCTATGGCTTGTGACCCCTCATTGTAAAGCTGGTGGAAAGAGCAATCCAACGCACTGATCAAATTTTAATTTTTGGTATGTTTGTAGGGTTGCATACAATTAAAACGTAATTTTATAGTTTAATTTATTTTTAACGCAACAATTTCGTACTCAAAATGTATGTTGTTTAGTTTTGGAATGTAAACCTTACTTTTCATATGTCCCCACAAAAAAATTCGAAGCAATTTTTTGCCACAACTGATATTTGTTATTTTTTGCTAGTGTTTTTACACGGCCGCAAAGAATAATTTAGTTTGTATGCTGTATTCAGAGTTTGAAACGAAGTGTTATTTCAAATTGGTGAAAATGTCTTATTTAACTGAATCATTAAAAATCGAAATTTTGATGATGATTGGATATGGTGATAAGGCGCGAACTCAATGCGAAGTTGTTCGCTTGTTTCGAGAAACGCATCCTGACTTGCCACCACTAAATAAAGGTACCATTAGTAAAATTGAGGCACAATATCGACAGATGGGTCATGTCAGGAAAGTACCGAGTAAGAGGCAGGCTGTTGTTGATGACGACACGAAGTTGAATTTGTTGCTTGCTCTAGAAGAAAATCCAATCACTCCAGCCCGTCAACTGGCCCGTGATAGTAATCTTATTCACAAAACAGTTTTAAAAATACTTAAATATGAGAAAAAACGCCCATATAAAATGCAAGCTGTTCAAGAGCTACTTGAAGATGATCCAGATCGACGGTTGGAATTTTGCGATTTATTGATGACTTGTATTGATCAAAACCAGCTATCTTTAGAGTGGATAGTTTTCTCTGACAAGGCTACTTTTATATTAAATGGGCACGTAAATCGCCAAAATTGTCGTTACTGGGCTGAAGAGAACCCCCATTGGATGAGGGAACTTCATACTCAGCGCTCACAGAAAACTAATGTGTGGGCCGGAATAATACAAGATATAATTGTAGGACCATTTTTCTTTGATGACACTCTTAATGGAGCAAGATACTTGCGTGTACTCCAGCACGAACTAATGCCAGTGCTATGTCATTTATTTCCAAACCCCTTAAACCCTAACTTGACCGACGAGAGGTTATGGTTTTGTGGGGACATCTTAAAAGTAGGGTTTACATTCAGAAACTCAACAACATAGCAGATCTGCAGGAAAGGATAAGAGAGGAAATCGGAAAAATAACACCGCAAATGTTGCATAATGTAAGGGACGAAACCTACCATAGACTGGGATGCTGCCAACAAGTGAATGGTGCACATTTTGAACAATTGTTACGTTGAAAATAAATTTAATTTTTAAATTGTTTTAATTGTATGCAACCCTACTATACAAACATACTAAAAATTAAAATTTGATCAGTGCGTTGGATTCCTCTTTCCACCAGCTTTACAATGAGGGGTCGCAAGCCATAGGGTTGCATTTGAAAAAATCATGTCGAGGGTGGTTTCAGCCACCCCTGAAGGGCTATATTTTTAATATTACTTGCAAAATGTAGGTAAATACATTTAAAAGTTGACGTGTCTCGGGAATTTTTTGAAAAATCATTCACCACCCCGCTAACGAATATATTCCAGTTAAAGTCTCCACCGTGTATAAATACAACAGAATATTTAAAAATTATCTGATGGCCACGTTGGTTAATTTTTGCAGCTGAAGAAATTTGAAATATGAAATAATACGTAACCATGGGACATGGGCCTCAAAGCGCAATTTGGAGGAATATTCTGCAAATAGTGGGTTGTTCTTCAGAAATGAAAATTAAAAACTTTAAAGCAAGAAACTATATTATCCTCGAAATTTGAAAAACTTTTAATAATGAAATTAAAGACAAAGGATCTATATCCTTATACAGGGTGTCCCCGATTTTTTAATCGGGACTTTTAAGGTATTCCAGAAAAAGTGGTTTTAAATAAAAAGTTCTTTACATTTTCTCGGTTTTTAACTGTCGAAAAAATCTGAAAAAATTCATGAGTACAGAAAATATGATTAACTTTATGTAAAAAAATTTTCAAGTTCAATAATGACCTTGAATGAGCCGAGAAAAAAAATAAAACGTAAAAAACAGGGTTTTTTCCATACCTAGCGAGAGGAAAATTTTTTGGACCTAAAATTCGGTCTACCTTTCATAATTAGCCGTAAGAAATACTTTCATCATGCGAAGAAAATAAAAAAAAGGGGGGGCATTTCACCATACTTATGGGGGATACCCTTTGGGATTGTTTCCCTTATTTTCTGCGCCTAGTGTAATATTCATAATTGATCGTAAAGCTGCGAAATTAAAAAAAAAAATTTTGACCACAGCTCATTTTTACATGTCATGTTTTCAATACACTGGGTAAGATAAACTAAGTATATTTCTTCCACATCCATCACATTAAACCATAACATTCCGACAATATGATGCAATGATATTGTTCTCCAATTCTAGGAAATAACTGTATTTTATAATGGTTATAGAACACAAACTTCGTGACCCACAACGTTTTTTAAAGAACAAATTATATATCTCTGTTACATTTGTTGACCCATAACTGCTTCCGAATGACTTATTATGATAAAAAATTTCCCAAACTATCTACAGTAGGTATGCGAGTTTGCCTCATTTTTCTTGGAAACATTATAAGAAGTCTATTTTTATGTTGTTTTCAATCAGCCTATAAAAGATATTTTAGAGAAGAATAGATTATTGAAATGTGTTTTTAAATTTAAAATTATTAAAGACCTGACTGTAGTAATAGGTATCAAACGTTAAGAATAATATTAGCAATTTTTTAACGGCCTCATGTTCGTTCTTTTTATGGAATGAAAATTCTTTCTGAAAAAAACTGTGCAAATCTCACACATATTTGACACAAAATGCAATGACTTGCAATCATTTTTCTTGGAAACATTATAAGGGTATAATAAGTAAATGGTGTGACGATAATTTATTAACTTTTAATACTAAAAAAATGTTTCTCCATGAGATTTACAAGAAAAGCAAATAATATTATTTTTACATACAACATAAATAATATGCCATTAACACAATGTGAACGGTTCAAAGACCTAGGTGTTACGTTCGATTCGAAACTAACCTTCGTTGATATATCATGACGTTACCCAACAGGCCTTTAGATTGGATTTGTATGTAACCTAGGCAGGCAGATATAGACACTATTAAGCTATTGTATTACTCTTTCGTTCGTTCTAAGCTGGAATATGGTAGTATCGTATGGAATCCAAATTATAACATACATAAGAGTAACTTGTGCAATGAAAAAGTGCAAAGAAATTTTGTAAAATATCTGAGTTTCAAAGCTAGACGGCACACCACAAGTAGAATTACTAACCAGGTTTCATCTCAACGCTCTCATGCAAAGGAGGGACTATTTTTCTGTTATTTTTCTTTATTAAATATTAAATGGCATAATTGACTCTCCCGACATATTACAATCTTTATGTTTCAACATCCCATCTTTTCGAACCAGAAATAATTCTTTATTTTACATAAAAACACCTAGAACTAACATACGGCAGTTTTCCCCCTTACATGTTATGTGTTCGACTTACCACTTCTACCAAAATAAGCTCGATATATTCGACACTAAGTAATGCCACTACGTAAGCTACGTAAAAAAATGTATATTGTCAACCTAATTTGTTTTTGTTAAATATGTGTTTTGTTAATGTTTGTTCCTAAGTATTATTATTTTAGATAGGTATAGTTTCTTATTTCGGTAGTTTTTGTTATTCATGCCATGTAATTGGATTGTATCTGTTTATGTTTATATGATAGTTGCATGGAAAAATAAATAAGAAGTATATCATTGTGTTCGTTTCAATCAGCCTATAAAAGATACTTTAGAGAAGAATAGATCATTAAAATATGTTTTTAAATTTAATATTATTAAAGACCTGATTGTAGTAATATGTCTCAAACGTTAAGAACAGTATTAGCAATTTTTTAAGGGCCTGATGTTCGTTCTTTTTTATGGAATGAAAAGTCTTTCTGAAAAAAACTTCGGACAAACGTGGTTTTAACCTTGAACGGGTTTCAAGTAAACTTATATATCTGTTCATCGGATGTAAACCTTATGTTTTATTAGTGACAATTTTTTAGTATACGTAGTTAAGATAACTCGTTTATGTTCAAAAACTTCAATATATTTGAATACGGTACAATTTTCGTTTAAATAATAATTATCTGTCAAAAAAGGCACAATGTACTCCGCCAATAATAATTGGTCTTTATCTATCATACAAGTGAAAACATCCCATGAACAGAAACTGTTCAGGCCCAGGACCAACCGCGCACGCGCCTCTTGGAAATTACGAATGAAGCAATCCATCCATTCAAGGTTAAAACCCCATTATCCGAAATCTGATCTGACACAAAATGCAATGAGATACAACACAAAACGGAGGAATAATATGGTTGTAACTTAACAATCACATTATTCCTCCCTACCTCCTAAAATTATGTTAATTAAACAGCTGCTACATTTTTGTTTCAAATAATTTTCTAACAACATTTTCTGAAATTTTAGAAAAAAATAAGTTCCTCCAATATTTTTTTTTGTAGCTCTAAAAATAACGAAGAGGGGGTCTGGGAATCCTCTCGAACTCTCCCTGTACATGATGCAACTGGTATACTCTCATTTTATTAAAAGGCCGCGAATTCATTGGATAAAAGTTGTAACAAGTTTTTTTTGTACACCGATGATGCTTCCTCTGTTAAAAACATTCAACAGGGATTTATTTTACCTTTCGATCACTGTCAGGTAGTAAATGATTAACACCGTGTAAATGGTTTCATTGTTGCATGAACGTCGATTCTTTCTCATGATCTGACAACCGATAGATATCCCAAAGTTGTTATATGGTTTTATTTTTTTTGTTTTGCTCTTTAGTTATGTTATTATTTTAATTGACATATCTTGTTTTTCTAAGCACATTTCAATAGACTACTAAATTCTAGATAAAATGATAACATGCTTGTTAGAAAAAAAGCTTACGTCACAAGTCAAAAATATTCAAAATGTGTTCATTTATTATCTACTGAAGAAATATTTGTTGATGTAAACCGCTTTGTATGATATCTGATCTTGATAATTTATACGCAAATTCTTAAGCTATCTTCGTTTCAATCAAGAAAAAAATGAATTTGATTCGATTAGTAAAATGTTGAGTCTGCCCGAAACAAAAATCTTAAAGTTCCTCTTAGCAATAATCCATATTTGCATTATCAAAAAACCTTAATTATGGTAAAAAATGAACCTGGAGTGGGTACTGGAACCTTCGGTGTAGAAACAAAAAAACTGGACATTTTCCACGAAACGCCTAACTACTATACTTTTCTCGACGCGCTTAAAACTTTTTTAATCTTCTCCTGAAGATGCCTAAGAACTTAGTTGGCGAAACGTGTGTCGAAAAAAATTATTAAAATTGAATTATAGTAGTTCGGTATGTCGTGGATAACGTCCAGTTTTTTGTAAATAATGAATAAAGGTTTTTTTAATTTTTTTTTAACATAACCACAATTCTTTATAATCGTCAAAAAAAATCGTTTGATTTTTTTGACCACTGCAACTGCCTTAATTTTAAATGTCAATTTAAAAATTAATTAAGACAAGTTGATATACCCCCTTCCCCTAATGGATCGCTGGATTTCATTCCACAAATCTTGAATTCTTCAGAGTCCAAATCGTTTACACAAGCTTTCAATAAAAACACTAATATAATAAGTTTATAACTAATAATAAATAAAATCTTTAATAGAAAAAATACCTCAATAATATATCCATTACATAATACATATATCCATAACATTTACGTTAACCCAATGTATATGTGAATATGACCAAAAAGAGAACAGAAGATTTGGTGATTGAAGATCGAGATTGGTGATCGGAAAGATGCAGTGTGTTTCATTTGAATTGAACAAAAATAATGTTTTCAAAATTTCTAATCTGGATTTCGATTTGAAATTAGCCGACTGTAACATAAGATTTGAACACTTGAAATAGTAATTTCGAAATATTTTAGTTGTAGAGTCAGTCACTGTATGTGCTTATGACACGCAGAACATGAAATGACAGCCTACTACCCAAAAAAAATGACGCCAGTTTTTCTAAGACCCTAACTGTCAATTTAAAAAAAAACATGAAATAGGTATGTCCAACTCAAAATTATAAGCTCTTTTTTAAATTTGTAAAAGTATATAGGGTGTTTAATTTAAAATGAGGACGCTAATCAACGCCTAGGAGTATATGAACACCCTATACATGCAGCAGTATTTTTTAAAAAAAGTGGAAAAAATGGGGGCATCAGCTTCACATGTTACATATCAACATTTTTTATAAAAAAAAAAAACTATACGATAGTATAGTATATATTATATAGACCAAATATGCACTAAAAACTCGCTCTGTGTATATTTTCATACTTAAAAAGAAAATGTAAGAAATAAATATAAAAAAGTAAGACCATGAAATGGAAATAGAAAACGACGACTTACCCTCTGATGACCTTTTGTGAATTTTGGAGCGTCTTCTCCCTCACCACCACACACCATCAATACAAAAGTGTTTGGCGACACAAAAATAAAAACGAAACACGCGTTACAACACAGTTTACAGGGCTATGTAGCGTTTTAACAACACGAAGGAACATTTCGTGAAGTTATTTAACATTTTTAAAAAACCGGGAAAGGCTGACATTAATTTAAAACACAAGGTGTTGTCTCGACAATACATATCACATATCACTCGCAGTAGACAATACACACTGCACGCTGTTCTTTCTTATCGGTGCTAACAGAGCCTGTCGCAAAAACTCGTTGCTTTTAGGAGTGCAACAAAAAAATGACAAACACGTATAAAAAGGACAAAAGTAAAAGATAATCACGAATATCATTCATTATGAAATAAACATTGTCCCTAATAAAAATAGAATATTTAAAATGTCGACATAAATTTATTTTGTGAAGATTTAAAACATTCCTCGTAGTTAGTTAATGCAGTAATGTTTTTGTCTTTCATTAGTCGAGAAATCGCAGATGACCTTAACAGAACCGAATTAAGGGGAATTAGGTAGCAGTGACAGTTGTTAGAATTAAATTTGTATTTTCGTAAGAAAACATGGGAGTCACATAATATTCTTAGAGGAGTAATTATTACACCCAAATAGAGGCTATAATATGGAGATATCCAAAAAAAACGTCATCAAAGTTGGCCGAGAAAAAAAAGACGTATTTCTATTCTTGATCGAATTTATAACCTAATTTACTTGTCAAGACTGACACATCATATGACAGCCATTGTTTATTTTACAAATTGTAACAGTCACTTGTCAAAAGTTTGACATAACCGAAAAGCTTAGACATGACCGCTATTTCCATCTCTCTCGTTCATAGCCAGAGTTGATGACGTTTTTTTTGGATGTCTCTATAGCAAAAACAACTTTAATTAATGAAACACCAATACACAATCTAGGCAAATTTAGTTGTATCCAAAGTTGCTTCGTTTCGCCGCTAGAGAGCCACAAAGACATGTTCATTTTTTTATTATCTTTATATTTATATTTATATTTATATTGTCGTTTATGTTGTAACCGATTTTCGTCATTTTGGTTTTACTTGGTGCTATTAATGTGTATTTTAAAACATAAATCTTTTAAAAAAATATTACAGCAACCATAAGAAGGACTGATTTTATTATTAAGATAGTTACATATTTATTTTTTTATTAGTTACCTTGTTTTATTTAAATTTTTCATCTCTATAGCACCACTCTCTTTTCATAGCACCACTATGTGAGGACACAAAACCAATCGAAACTGGACGATAAACCTATATGGCTTAGTATTGATGAAACAACGGATTTACGAACCTTGACTTTCCCGCGTTGTGTCATATTGTGGATTTATTTACAGGCAAATAAGTTGATGTCTCTGAACAAAATATAAATGGGCTTTTACAAAACTTTACTTATGCCTAATTTACGTCTGTAGACGTTGAACGCTCTTTTTCATCTTCTGAATGGATTTTAAGTAACAGGCGCCAGAGCTTAACTCCTGAACAGTTACTAATAATTTATGGAAACTCGAGTGGCAGTACGGACACGTCTGTGTTATAGCATTGTTAACCATGAGTTATGCAAGTTCTGTGTCTTGTGACTATGATTCCTTTGCCGATTAGTTGGGCTACAACAATCATCCCACATGTATAAGATCTGTCCTGTTTAATATTTCGTAACGTTACTATTATATATCTTGGAGCCGCTCCTGGCAAAATAGGCATCTATTATAAACCTCCGAGATGAATGTCAGACTACCTAAACATATATAGAACCAGAAGCAGTAAGTCTTGCTTTGTCCCAGTAATGCTGATGTCGTTTAAAAGTTTTTTTATTTGTATATAAATTTATTTTCTACCGTGTTAATTTCCCTTAATGATCGAACGCCATCTGGTGGCTAAATAAAGCAACTACGGCTACATTATGTAAGTTGACCTAAATCTTTCACTTTTGGGTCAGGGAATCTCTGCTCTAATGTTATACACTCATTTCCCCCGACACCCCGTATGAAGTCGAATTTATGCCATAATTTATAAACGCACTGTATAAGGGAGAAAGTGAAAACGGCGGATACGCCCTTGTATTACTTCTGTGTGATTTCCCTTCTTGTTTCCTCGAAACTCACTTTTGCTTTCGGGTATTAACCTAAATGAGACCCATATGAAAAGGTCAATACAGGTCGAGTGACCAGACGGTCACATCGATTTCTACATTCTAATTTTGGACAAACTTTGCATGCGCTGATAGCGATCGTATCCATGGATATTTTTTTAGGTAACATATTCCATTTTTTTTTTGCGAAGAGGGTGGGTGTATATATCTTGTTAAATAATTCTAGTGACAAATAACAATTTAAAAGAATAAATACAGTAAAAAAAAATATACGAGAATTTTCGTCGAGGACATCGAGTATTGTGTTGTGTTGTACAGAGCATTCACAAGTAAAGTTTAAACTTTATATATTTTCCCTTCTCTTAAAACAATTTGGGCATTCATTGTTAAACTAACACACGAGGTGTGTAAATTTACACACCTCGTCTTTAGTCTCATTGCTTAATTAAGTAATGAGGCTGATTTTTTAATTTGTTTTATTCGAATAGAATTACAATTCAGTATTGTCTCCTTCAAATTAACTTCCTTGGGAAGCCACACATTCGTCATAGCAGTGCTGGAACTCATGTACTGGAATAGCCTTCAGCTGGTCGGTTACAGCCGTTTGAATGTTTTCAATGGTCCCAAAATGATGTCCCTTGAAGTGATTTTTCGATCTCGGGAAGAGAAAAAAGTCACAAAGACTCAAGTCAGGCGAATAAGGAGGCTGAGGAGCTACAGGAATATTTTTACTGGCTATAATCTCGTTTACTGAAATGGCTATGTGACAAGGCGCATTGTCGTGATGCAACATCCAGTTGTTCTTGATGCCATGTCTCACATGCATGTCTTGATGTATGTCTCACATGCATGACCCTTCAAAGATTTTCAAGAACCTCTCTGTAAAAGTGTCGATTTACTGTTTGGCTATAGGCACAAACTCTTTGTGGACAATTTCGGCTATCAAAAAAAGCAAATCAGCATGCATTTAATCTTCGACTTGCTCATTCTTGCTTTTTTTGGGTCTTGGAAAGCTTCAGGTGTGCCATTCCATGCTTTGGCGCTTGGTTTCCGGGTCGTACTCAAACACCAGTAATGACACGTTCCATAAAATGGGGATCATTTTCAATCGATTAAAAGTAAAATTTGATCTTTTTCCTAAGTGTTTTGGAATTAAGATTTTTATAAGTATGTGAAAAAAGTGTATGTTGTCGTATGTATGTATTAAATTTAATTTCCCCGATTATTTTATCGCAAGAGATGAACACAAGATCCCGTATTCTATCGATATTTTCATCGGTTCTTGAAGATGAAGGCCTTCCGTTGCATGATTCATCTTCAATCCACTCTCTTCCTTCTGAGAATGCAGTAAACCACCGAAAAACCTGGGCTCCGAAAAAACACTGTCTCCATAGGCATGTTGAAGTATCCGTTGTTTTGTTGTTTCACTTTTAAAATATAAATAATTAAGTAAGCATTTACATCCTTTTACAAAAAATAATTTTAAAGGCGTTTTTTTGTGAAAATTTCTTTATGTCGTACTTGGACTTCGCGCAGTTTTTCAAACCGTCCATGATGCGAAAAGCCCGAATGGACACGTCCAGTATCCGGGAATACCGTGAAAGGCGTACGCGAAACAAAAATCCGAGACGACTATTTCGGAGGAGTAGTCGCAAAAAAATCGGTCAGTGCATGCACCTGTTAGAAAACGTGGTGGCGGTCCTTCGAAAACAAAAAAGGGCGAGTAAATGGGACTTTGGTAAGAAAATACAGTAACCATATCACATTTTTGTGTACAGTAAAGACAAAAAACTGCTCTTTCAGATTTCAGATAGAAAAGTTGGTCTTCATAACAGCGAAACGCGAAAAGATAACATTACTTCATGTCGACAGCACGGCAAATAAACTGATGAAAAACTTTTATTCAGAAAATTTTTTCATACAGAATATTATTAAAAAGTTACAGGTATTATGCGCGACTTTTTTGCCACACTGAATCAAACTATCCACCCGGTAACTATTAATTAATTAAGGGGAGGTTCTCATCTAACTACCCAAAAATATTGATTATTGATTAATTCATGGAAGAAAGTAAAGAACTCCACTTTTTTGGTTCTTTTTTTTATATAGTTTTTAAAATTTTTTTTTTTTTTTTTTTTAAAAAAAAAAAAAAAATAAATTTTTTTTTTTTCTTCAACACGCCCCCCCCCAAAAAAAAAAAAAAAAAGCCCGCCCCGGGGGCCCCCCCCATTTTTATTTTTAAAAAAAAAAAAAAAAAATATTTTTTTAATTTTCCATATTTTTTTTTTTTTTTTTTTTTTAAAAAAAATAAAAAAAAAAAAAAAAAAAAAAAAGGGGGGCCTTTTTTATTTTTTTTTTTTTTTTTTTTTTTTTTTGGGGGGGGGGGGTTTTTTTTTTTTTCTTTGCTCTTTTTTTCTTTTTTCTCGGATGTTTTTTTTTTTTTTTTTTTTTTTTAAATTCCTTTTTCACCTTCCCCCCCCCCCCCTTTTTCCCCCCCCCTTCTCCCCCCCCCCCCCCCCCCCCCCCCCCCCCCCCCCCCCAAATTTTATTTTTTTTTTTTTTTTTTTATTTTTTTTTTTTTTTTTTTTTTTTTTTTCCTTTTCTCCCTCCCTCCCCTTTTTTTTTTTTTTTTTTTTTTTTTTTTTTTTTTTTTTCTCCCCCCCCCCTAAATTTTTTTTTTTATTTTTTTTATTTTTTTTTTTTTTTTTTTTTTTTTTTTTTTTTATGGCCCCCGGGCCCCCCCCTCGCCCCCCCTTTTCCCCCTTCCCCCCCCCCCCCCCCACCCACAATATACAATAATAATTTTATTTTATTATTATAATTAAACGTACTTTAAGACCTATTAAATAAGTACCAAAAAAGTTGAGTTCTTTATTTACTTCCTTCCATGACAAAAAAATCGAGAAAATTGTATAATTTTTGGGTCGCTAGATGAGAACCTCCACTTAACGGTATTAATTTTGCTAAATTGTTTTTCCTAAATCTTTTTAACAAACAATTATTATCGGCTACGTTGAAACAAGTCATTAAACGAAAAATCACGCCGCCTCCTCATTCATCAAATCCAAATATAACTCTGATAATATTTATGCGACATTAAAGATCACCTACCCCCGTATCCGCGCGAGTCGCAAAGAAAACCGCAGGGGGATGAAAATGTAGGAAGTGCGTGAGTACACGGAAAAGTGCGTCGAACTCATTAACAATAACAATAGTGTGTGTGGTGAGTGTGAAAGGTCGGCGACCGGCCAATAAACTGCCGAAATACAGCCCGGGTCTCGAACAGAACCATGAGCGTTCTCCTCTTCGACGCCGGGAAGGAACAAAGAACGCGTAATTCGGACGATAATAATAATTCGGGTAGAGCCTGGCGGTTCGACGCGTAAGGCCGGCCACACACGTACAGTTTTAACTATCAGTTTTAACTGTACAGTTATAACTGTCAGTTATAACTGTCAGTTAAAACTTAACGTGAGTGGGTATTTTATTCTCAGTTCAACTCAACTGTGCAGTTTAACTAAGACAAATAAAATTTTAATATTTCAAACTGAAAGGATTAATTGAACTGAGTGTGGGAGTTCAAACTGTACAGTTCTCAGTTCAGTTTGTAACGAGCCAGAGTGCGTATGGTCAAAGATGTCGCGTAAACATAACCAAGTCATTGTTGATTTCATTTCTATATATAGATCTGAACCTTGTCTATGGCAAGTTAAATCTAGTGAATATCATGACCGCTCCAAAAAGATGCTGCTTACAACAAATAGGAGAAGTTGAAGGATGAATGGCAAAGAAATCTGCTGTAACAAAAATAAACAGCTAAGGTCTGCTTTCCCAAGAAAAAAAAATGGGGCCCCAAAAAAAATTTAAAAACTTGGGCACCCCCCCCAAAAAACAAAAAAAAAAACCCCCCCCTTTTTTTTTTTTTTTTAATTAGCGACGAAGTCGTATATATAGATTGATGTTCAATTAAAAAATATGTAAAGCACAAGTAGCAATCACTACCTTCTACATTACATGGTTCTAAATTAATCGGGGACTGAAAGATACGAAACCGTGAGGCAAGTATCCCAAAAACGTTTTCGACAATGTGCCTTGCTCGAGATAATCGATAGTTAAACACCTCTTTTTGGGCTGAATCTAATAGTCCTTGCCTAAATGGCTTCAAAATATCCGTCCTGAGAGGAAACGCATCGTCCGCAACGAAGACATACGGAACATTCATGAAATTGTCAGTAACATCGTCGGGCTGAGGAATATGTAAATTTTCGTTCACCAGCTTTTCAAAGAACGATGTGTTCTGAAGAACTCCGCCATCAGACATCCGTCCATTTGTTCCAAAATCCGCCAGTATGAATCGGTATTTGCGTCAACTATTGCTAGAAGAACCATACTGTGTGTGCCTTTGTAATTAGAATAATAAGATCCAGTTGTCAGGGGGAATGATATCAATGTGTTTGCCATCCATGGCGCCGATGCAATGTGGGAAATGCCATCTTTCCTCAAACAAAGTTGCAATCTCCTTCCATTTTTCTTCTGAGTTGGGAAACTGACACAAGCACGAATAATAAATAATAAATGTTAAAATAGGTGTATTTTAATTTTTAATATTCTATAATATTTTAACAATACTGTATCTTTTTATTTTTTAAGGAATCGGCTGACAATCCTCTTCTGGTTGAAAAAGATGTGAATGATGATGTTGAAAGCTCTACATCTCACAATTGCGGATGCTCAAGCACCACAATGAAAAACACAAATATCATGGCCTTGTTCTAGTACAAAAAGGAAGATAAATGATCTAGAAAAACGCCTGGCCCTCATTGCGGAAAAAAATAAATGACGTACTATTTGAGGCTGAAATGGGTTATCTAAGCACATCACCAATGTATAGTTATAGTTTATCAGCAAGTCAAAGTCCTAATAATATTACCCCAAGTATCACTCCAACACCGCCTCCAACTGAGGTACCTGGTTCATTCAGAGAAATTCATAACAACACAACTGGACACTCCTTCAATTCTGAGGACAACACAGCATCCTCTTACTCTCAATTCTCATACAATACATTCTCAATTTAATGCTCTATAAAAGAACTAGGCAAAAAAATGTAACTTATTGACCATTAAAACGATTCTTTAAAATTCAATTCGATTCCTTTGTAAAAATAAAAGCAGTCTGCTAATAAAAATGATTATGTTCTAATTTATCTTATTAATTTAGAATTATAAAATATGTAGGTACATACCTGCATATACTTTGTTATACTATACCGTAAAACTTTGTACAAGGCGTTACATGTTTCAGGGATAATATTTCCAAGTGCTTGAGGAGATATTCTTGGTAGAAAATTTGAGACCCTCGTACGACCGTCCTGTTGCTAGGAATCTCAAGGTAGCAGTTAATCTTTCATGTGTAGATATTACGGTTCTCATGACTGTATCTTTCTTCTTAATCAAAAGGGAAACCAACAAAATCAGTTTTTGGTACACTGTTTGAGTCATGCGCAAATAATTAAAGAAATCTAATGGTTCTTCACTTAATTCTTTTAATAAATTTATGTGGGAAGATAAATTTCGTTTTTGCAACCACTGCTTGCACCACTGTTTACGCTTTTATTTTTTTCTTTTTTGTAAAATTACAAAAAGTAAACCGAGAGCGGCCAAATCGTCCTGCTAGTTCGAAACTATGGAAAAAATTGAAGGATTGAATTGTACGTTTGTGTACATTTCAGTTCACAGTTAAATCTGACAGTTATAACTGTACAGTTAAAACTGTACGTGTGTGGCCGGCTTAACAAATGTAAACACCGGGTTATTTACAACGCGTATTAAAAATAAAAATATACTCGAAAAATAGAAAGCGCTTGATTCAGATTTTTATTAATAAATCCGTCCATTTGCTGTAAATCATACTTTTCTGTAATCAAATAAGTAACAAAATCGAAAAGAGACACATGTTAGACCAGGCTGTAACTTTTTGGGTTCGATTTTATCCATGTCATCCCCAATTTTTATTGATATGCATCTGGAATATCACATTAAATTATAAATCGATATGCGCCAGTTGAAAAAGTTTTGGAATTTTTTTTTTAAAAACAAAATGTAAAAAAAAACCTCTAAAATTTCCGTTTTTTCCTTTTTCTTCTACGTGACTCAAGAACTATTGATTTCAGAAAACAAGTTTTTTTTTTTTATTAAATTTTACACTGGGTATAATATTCGTACATTATAAATTAAAAACTACGCTGTTATTGTTGCAATATAACAATAATTGAAAAAAACACTGAAAAAAGTCTTTCCTGAATTTTTTTCGACCACTTAAAGATTACATAGGACCTTCAGATCGTGGCTCAAAAAACTTTTCGTTATGATAAAACAACACACCAAATTTCATCCAAATCGGTCTAATAGTTTTTGCAAAATAATTTTTCAATCCACCCTTTGTGAAAAACTGAGATTTTCAAAACGTTTTACAGCCGTAAAAACGAATTGTGCAATCTGATTATAATTATAAAAAGAGCATTCAAGCTTTCGAACCTTTTTTGAAAATTTAAAATCGACGTGCTCTTAAATCGTGTCATTATATTTATAACTCTAAAATATTCCCTAGGCTCTCCCAATCAACGGATTTTGGATTTTCAAAAAAAGATTCGGAAGTTTGAATGCTCTTTTATACATACAAAATTGTTCAAGGCTTTCTTGTCGGCTCTATAAAATTTGAAAAAATCGATTTCTCCAAAAGGGTTGAAGTGCAAAATTATTGTGCAAAAACTATCGGACCGATTTCAATGAAATTTGGTGTGTTGTTTTATCATATCAAAAAGTTTTTTGAACCACGGTCTGAATGTCGTGTGTAAGCTCTAAGTGGTGGAAAAAAACTTTGTCTTTCTTCAAATTGTTTTCCAAGTATTACAAGTTTTCTAGCAATACAACACTTTCTTTAATTTCTAGCCTAACATACCTTGTATAAAATTTAATAACGTTTCCATTTCTTTCACGCGTCCATTCCATTTTTTTCGCAACAAATCCATTTTTCGAGCAACTTACGATGGTTGTAGCCCGGAATTAAAAACAAATAATTTGACTTCAAAAATGCGCACTTAAAATCTTTGTAGTAACTTTTGAAACAACCTGTATAATGTTAAATACATAGTTTGATAACTGGAATATGTTGATTTATGAGTTGCTTTCACTTTTATCATTTTCGTATGAGAAAAAATATTGTTAACAACTGATAATTTCCGTGGTATTTACATAATGCAAAACTTTATTTGTTTTTACCATCGTTGCATACATACCTACGTATTTAGGCACTCATGATGAAGTTTAAAACTTACATACTGTTTAAATGATTTGTACAAAAAATAGGTGGTCATACTTGTGATCATACATATGGGGCTTGTTGATGTAATTTACATATGTATTTTATTACGTAATAATTCAGATGATAGACTTGATATTTTTTTTTTTTTGGTTGGATTTTACTGGCGTCGACTGCATTGGTCATTGGCCAGACTTGATATTAACAAACTGTTTACTGATCTGTTTAAAATTCTTTTGAGGGCTTGAAGCCGATTTCAAAAGTGTTATTAATTTATGTTAATATCCCTTTGATTTTAAAAAGTGAATTAGGGCTTCCAAATCCAAAGGACTTTAAGTAAGGTCTTGTAGCTTAAGGCTTTTACTGCTTTAAACGAGGGCTTTGCCGAGCTCAGACCCACAGTATATTTTAGACAGTCATTATTAGATCCAAATAAAACTATAATAGCAGAAAAAACCTTAAACGAACCTTGCTAGAAAAAAATCTCAAAAAAAATATCTGCCTCATCATAATATCATTAAAGGAGCTAATGAAATATTTGTGAAATATTTGTTTCACATACATATATAAAATGACTATTAAAACTTTTTTTAATTAAAATCCCTTTGATTTTAAAAAGTGAATTTCTTTCAAATCCAAAGGACTTTAAGTAAGAGCTTGTGGCTTACCTAAGGCTCTTAGTCCATTAAACGAGGGCTTTGCCCAGCTCTGACCCACAGCATATTTTAGACAGTCATTATTAGACCCACATAAAACTATAATAGCAAAAAAACTTCAAATGAACCTTGCTACAACAAATCGCAAAAAAAATATCTGCCTCATCATAAAATCCTTAAAGAGGCAAATAAAATATCTGTAAAATACACGGTGGAGACTTTAAATGGAATATATTCGCTAGCGGGGTGGTGAATGATTTTTCAAAAAAATTCCCGAGACACGTCAACTTTTAAATGTATTCACCTACATTTTGCAAGTAATGTGAAAAATATAGCCCTTCAGGGGTGGCTGAATCCACCCTCGACATGATTTTTTCAAATGCAACCCTATGGCTTGTGACCACTCATTGTAAAGTTGGTGGAAAGAGGAATCCAACCCACTGATCAAATTTTAATTTTTAGTATGTTTGTAGGGTTGCATACAATTAAAACAATTTAAATATTAAATTTATTTTCAACGTAACAATTGCTCAAAATGATTCACTTGTTGGCAGCATCCCAGTCTGTGGTAGGTTTCGTCCCTTACATTATGCAACATTTGCGGTGTTATTTTTCCGATTTCCTCTCTTATCCTTTCCTGCAGATCTGCTATGTTGTTGGATTTCTGAATGTAAACCCTACTTTTAAGATGTCCCCACAAAAAGAAATCCAGTGGTGTAAGATCTGGAGATCTTGCTGGCCACTCAATATTACCTCGCCTCCCAATCCACCTACCGGGAAAAATTCTGACCAGATACTGACGAACAATGGCAGCATAGTGTGGTGGGGCCCCATCTTGCTGAAACCATAACCTCTCGTCGGTCAAGTTAGGGTTTAAGGGGTTTGGAAATAAATGACATAGCACTGGCATTAGTTCGTGCTGGAGTAAACGCAAGTATCTTACTCCATTAAGAGTGTCATCAAAGAAAAATGGTTCTACAATTATATCTTGTATTATTCCGGCCCACACATTAGTTTTCTGTGGGCGCTGAGTATGAAGTTCCCTCATCCAATGGGGGTTCTCTTCAGCCCAGTAACGACAATTTTGGCGATTTACGTGCCCATTTAATGTAAAAGTAGCCTCGTCAGAGAAAACTATCCACAAATAACTGGTTTTGATCAATACAAGTCATCAATAAATCGCAAAATTCCACTCGTCGATCTGGATCATCTTCAAGTAGCTCTTGAACAGCTTGCATTTTATATGGGCGTTTTTTCTCATATCTAAGTATTTTTAAAACTGTTTTGTGATTAAGATTACTATCACGGGCCAGTTGACGGGCTGGAGTGATTATATTTTCTTCTAGAGCAAGCAACAAATTCAACTTCGTGTCGTCATCAACAACAGCCTGCCTCTTACTCGGTACTTTCCTGACATGACCCATCTCTCGATATTGTGCCTCAATTTTACTAATGATACCTTGATTTAGTGGTGGCAAGTCAGGATGCGTTTCTTGAAACAAGCGAACAACTTCGCATTGAGTTCGCGCCCTATCACCATATCCAATCATCATCAAAATTTCGATTTTTAGTGATTCAGTTAAATAAGACATTTTCGCCAATTTGAAATAACACTTCGTTTCAAACTCTGAATACAGCATACAAACTAAATTACTCTTTACGGCCGTGTAAAAACACTAGCAAAAAATAACAAATATCAGTTGTGGCAAAAAATTGCTTGGAATTTTTTGTGGGGACATATGAAAAGTCAGGTTTACATTCCAAAACTAAACAACACACATTTTGAGTACGAAATTGTTGCGTTAAAAATAAATTAAACTATAAAATTACGTTTTAATTGTATGCAACCCTACTAACATACTAAAAATTAAAATTTGATCAGTGCGTTGTATTCCTCTTTCCACCAGCTTTACAATGAGGGGTCACAAGCCATAGGGTTGCATTTGAAAAAAATCATGTCGAGGGTGGTTTCAGCCACCCCTGAAGGGCTATATTTTTCACATTACTTGCAAAATGTAGGTAAATACATTTAAAAGTTGACGTGTCTCGGGAATTTTTTGAAAAATCATTCACCACCCCGCTAGCGAATATATTCCAGTTAAAGTCTCCACCGTGTATTTATTTCACATACATATGTATGTGAAATATGTATATCACATGACTATTAAAACTTAGTCCTGTTATATAAATAAAAATTTCCATAATTTTAACAGATCCCGAGAAAAAAATCAAAATAATAAAATACTGTGGTTACTTGGTAATTAAGAAAAAAAACGCAAATATTTTGCAAGACTTTCTGGTGAGGCAAGCGTTTTTTGAATCTTATTGGAATTTACTATTATAGATTTCTACTTATCACTACTTTAAGACGAGACATGGTCCAAGCACCGAATTAAAAAAAAGACAGAGCATATTACAAATAATCTAAATGAGAGATAATATGACAACAGAAAGTAAATAAAAATAGAATACGAGAAATTTTGAAAAAATATGATTGATAAATGATGAACCCATATGTTTTTGTAAAGAGTAAATAAAGAACCGTGACCACATTGTAAACTAAAATAAAAATACATTTAAATTTGTTAATCCAGTGTTCTCTACTGGAATTTCCCTGTGCCACGCCTATGATTATACAGCTCGTAATAGTAACGTTAAACCACATCACGTTTTTACGACTCTTTACTTTTAGCACTAAAGACTGTTTGTTTTTAGGTACTAGGTTTGTTAGTTGCCAACTTACGTCTCATCTCTCCCAGAATATGCCAACCAAGGCAGATATTCACGCAATTTCACGCCTATTCTTATATTTTTTTCTCCGCCTTTTATTTGTATGTATTTGTCGAATAGCGGAGCAATTTTTTTGGATTTCCCACTTTTTTTAACTCAAGTTGGCACTTCAGATTTACAAATTATTGCCTTGAAGATACTTAATCAAATCACAAATGACGGTAACAAGTAAAGTGTTTGTTCTTCTCACTTGGTTTTGGAAAAAAAGCACAGTAAAAATTCTGGGAACCTAATAATTGTTATTTTTGAATATTACTTTTTTGACAATATTATTTGATAGCAGGTGATGGAATGTGATAATTTTAATTTTCACAATTTCGCAAGGAAGCAAGGGACCCACAGCAGATTTTAGGTATTTATTACTCGACCCAAATGAAAAGCTAGGCTAGCAAAAAAATTGAATGAAACCCTTTTGACAATAAATTTGGCGCACCGCCAGAAACAAATTGCAAAATATTTGTAAAATGTTTATTTTCCTATGAAATAGTAATTTTCTGTAAAAATTATTTGTGAAATAATTGTATTATATTGATTTTCATAATTAATCAATCATTTAATTGTTGAAATTATTAAAATTTTAAATTTTTTTAAGTTACTGCTATTGACTTTAGCAGATCTCGAAATTTCGAAAAAGACACAAGGCTAAAAATACTCGTATACCCGTATTTACTTGAAAATGTAGAAAAACATTTCGCAAATATTTTGCAGTTTGTTTCCAATATTTTTGAGGGTGAGCCAGATTTTTGAAAAAAAAATCACTTGATAAAAAAAATTCAATTGCAATTTTTTTTTCTATCCTAACCCTCTATTTGGCTCTAGTAAGAACCCCTTAAATCTGGTGTGAGCCATACTTCCTTGCGATAATGCGAGACTTCAAATTCCATCAGCCGTTACTGATTGTTATTAAAACTGAAGTTAGTGGTAAACTTGCTTAAATCACAAAACCTAAGAGGTAGATGGATAATGATTTCCCCAAGGGCTCAAAAGAAAGTCGCAAAATAATAAAAAAAGAAGATATTGCATAGTGTATCTGTTTGTACATCATTTCTATGTGAAGTATTAAATGTAGATAATAAATACGAAAAGTGACTGAAGATTAATTACTGTTAATTAACTGTACCTAACTGTAACAGTAATTATATTAAAATTCAAGCCGTTTGCTCCGGGTCGTGTTATAAAACAAATTAAAACAGTTGCTTGTCTAATGTTGTTAGTCTCGTAGGAATATATCATAGAGGGAGTATAA
Organism: Aromia moschata; assembly: GCA_029963805.1. Classification (NCBI taxonomy): domain Eukaryota; kingdom Metazoa; phylum Arthropoda; class Insecta; order Coleoptera; family Cerambycidae; genus Aromia; species Aromia moschata. The sequence goes on from JAPWTK010000036.1 coordinate 1,254,257, forward strand.
TTTTAGTAAATGGATAGAGAATAATAAAATTCAGAAAACTTTTTATTTTAGATCGTGTTCACCATTCTAAATTCACTACTTCCACGTCCATATTTTCATTTTTTTTAATCAACTACAGTGTGAAACTTTAATTTCTCAAAATTCAAACTATAACACTGAACCAAAAGAAAACAATTTCATGATTTGGAATTCATATCTACATATTTTTATTGATTTTGAGTTTAGTCGCTCTCTACAGCCTTTAAAATAAAGGTACTCATCAGCAAAAAACTAGTCACTAGGTATTTGAAGATCCCCTTATAGTTTTGCTTATTAAATCGCACTGTATAAGGAGAATTACTTTCCTCTTGTGAAACAGTGACAGTTGGTGAAATTAAAAATTCGCGTATTTTCGTAAGGAAACATAGTACCATATCATATCATATTTTAGGGAGTGATTATTAAACCTAAATAGAATTTTATATTGTAAAAAACAAAAAAACTTCAAATGAAACTTTGTAAGCAAGCCAAGTTTCATTTGAAGTTTTTTTGATATTATAACCGTCTATTTCAATATGATTTACTCAAATATAATAATCAATATGGTTCCTTAATACGGTTCTGTTACAGTCCACAGTTTCTTTAATAATTGTATTTGAGTTTAATAGCGAATAACTGAATGTATTTATCAAAAACAAGTTTTTGTCTTACCGTTATCACATTTTTTTTGCTTGAAAGAACGTTCTGCTGGCGGTATTTTAGCGAAATTGCTGCTTTGATGTTTTTGCTGATTCTATGTTTTTTTATGAGAATCTAGATTTTCCTTTATTATGCTCGAACACAATTTTATTTTATTCACTTTTGAATTGTTAAAATGAAAATATTTTTGGGCTTTTGTGAAACATAAGAGTTTATTGATGAATGTTCCAAAATAAAAATAACACAGTGCCACAAAATGTACTCGAGATGTAACTTCTCTCAGCCCAATTGGCCCATATGTTTTTGGGGTCGTAGATCACGAAGCCGGTATCCATATGACTCCAGCACGTCTGGATCAAGGTCAAATTCAAAAAAGTTATATCACTTGAAAAACGTATTTTGACATTCATTTGACCTTGAGTCAGACGTGCTGGGGTAATGTGGATACCGGATTCGTAATCAGCGACAACAAAACATTCTTTTTTTCAGTTTCAAAACAAGTTTTTTTTTCAGACAGTCAACTGTCCGAGATCTGATATCTCGTTTCATAGCCGAAATATATACATATAGCCATATATAATTTGAATAACGGAATTTGACCTTCGTTTGACCTTGATCCAGACATGAAGGTCAACTGGGCTGAGAGAAGTTACCTTGAGTTATCTTAATTTCATTTTGTGGCCCTTTCATACCCAAGTCTAATTAATTTTGCTAGTGAGTGTACACATTTATATTTCTGTCTGTAGTTCAACTATTCCATAATCATTTATACTATTTATAAAATGTTGAAATCGTGAACCAAATCAGCTATCCCGTGACGTTGACCTTCTCCCATAGCAACGCCAACGGAATGCCGGAAATTGCATCGAAACAGACTGATTATCGCTGAGAATAAAATTTTCGACAGTGTACAGCGCTTTGCCGAATACAAATCGCAGAAGGATGCGCCAAATTCGCCATAAAGAGATGAAACCATGAGAACCGGAAGAAGCGTTTCAAGACTACCCGTACCAACGATTTCATTAATTATAATAATCAGAGGTTGCGAAAAGTTTATATAATTACATCGCTTTACGAATTGCAGGATGTACAAAGAACATTCCGACTATTAAATGCGGAGAATTTAACATTAACGTGATGCGTATAATATGAGGTGTGACTATTAAATAAAAGAACTGATGCTGCTACCGGCGCGCTGCGAGCGTGTTGCAACAGGTTTGAAAAGAACTGTGTCTGGTAATACTTTCCCCACCCTGAGCTCGCTGAACAAGCCAGTGGGTCGCTCAGTTTGACTGTAGCAGTCGTTTGAATTAGTCTACGCACCAGTGACGCGTCGAAAAAATGTAAAGTGTTCAGATGGAGCAACGGGTTAATCTCAAGTTTCTTGTTAAACTGGGGAAAACTTTTACAGAAACTTATGCAATGTTAAAAGGAGTGCACGGGAATGAATGTTTATCCTGCACACAAGTTTTTAAATGTTTTAAACGGTTTAATGAAGGACGTGAAAAGACCGAAAGCAATCCGCGCCCCGGACGGCCCTCAACGTCAAAAACGGACGAAAACATTGAAAAAATTGGTAAATTAATCCGCGAAGATCGTCGTCTAAGCATCCGAGGGCTTGCTAAAATAACAGCAGTCGACAAAGAATGTTTCGCCAGATTTTGCATAAATGCGTTCAACATCGCAAAGTTTGCGCAAAAATGGTGCCAAAACTCCTCAGTCCCGAGCAAAAGGAATCAAGAATGAACATTTGCGCTGACATTCTAAATAACATTGACACTGATCCAGGCTTGTTAGATACAGTGATTACTTGTGATGAATCGTGTTTTTTTTATCGTCGAAAGTGTGGAAGCGGTTAAAGCAAAAGCGACGGAGGTTCTGAAACAGCTGACAGAACCGCTTTAAACAATGGAAAAGTCGTATGGAGGGGTGTAGAGGGAAGCCGGAAGAATTGGTAACGAATAAAAAGTGTTATGACAGCAGTTCGGTTATTTAATAGCGACACCTCGTATACAAGGTGTCCAGTTCACAGATGCAGTTTATAATAGATGTGCGTAAAAAAAAAAATCATTTTCGAGAAAAAGTCAAAGTATTAAGAAAAGTGTTAACTTGTTAACAAAATACGATCCACAACGTAAAAGTGGCATTTTCGTCTAAAGAAAAATTGTATGCAATTGTAACACCATTTATTGAAAAAATCCTCCTGTATTTCTCGTGACAAAAAATGGCGATTTGCAGGAAAATTGAAATTCCTAAAACTCTAGTTCAGTACTTGACATACGAATAATGACAAATATATAAGTACAATGAAAATTATGCAGCAACAGTTGGAGTTGTACAGTCTGCTTGAACTTTAGTAATCCACAAAACGCGCAAAAAACTAGTAGGTATCGTCATTTTACTTATCAGTTGGATGACAAGGGGTATGTCATCACATCAAAAGGTGAAGTAGTTTATACAAAAGGGAAAGCTTACCTCGGATAAGTTCCAATCGGATAAATTCCTGATGACGGAAAATCGTCTTTACCGTGGAATATTGGCATAGGAAACTAGGGATAAGAAACGAGGAAACGGACTGAATATTTTAGTAGTGCTTTCTTTCTTGATACTTTGTATCTTTGTTTACACCTTTACAGATTTCACTTTGCGTCATTTTTGATTCAGCAATTTTGATTGTTATCGAAGCATGGCCAAGTGCTGTCTAATTTTTTATACATATTTACAAAGGTCTTGCAACATTAACGGTGGTATGTACTAGAACTGTGACGATAATAAAATAATTGGGTGAAAAAAAGGAATGACTTCCTCACCCAAAAGAGTTTATGTAAAACAAAAATATAATAAACATAGTACATCACCCATATTTGTGTCAAAGCTTTCCCATAGTATGTTTGTTTATAAAAGAAAAAAATGTTAAATATTATAAAAAAAAGATTAAATTTGAAATTATTCCCTTTTTCGCCTCAGGGATTCACATTGCGAAATCGTTATTTTTCGAATAACGATTTCGAAATTAAATCCCTGAGTTGAAAAAGGGAATAATTCCAAATTATGTAGTTTAAAAAAAATGTGTAGAATAAAAAAAAAGGTTTACAATTTTTACATTTACATGCAAACCCCCCTACCTATACCTCAACGCACCTTTCTAATTGTTTATAGATGACCATAACTTCTTTGAACCTCTTCAATGACAGCTTGTCAGTTGTCAGATACTTTCTTTAAAAGTGTCGATATTATTTGATATAGACGTCGAATGATTATTTGATTCAAACGATCAAAAATAAATACGTCGGAAACCACTTGGCAAAATTCGATTTTTTTATTTTTTTATTTTCGAACATCCTGCATACAAAAATTTCTTTTTTCTCGCCGTGAATGATATTTTTTTGACAAGCAAAAGGTTTTATGAAGAATGACTTTTTGTTGAAAAAAAATTGTTTTTCATTATACCTATTGTAAACCGCATTCGTGGACACACTGCATATAAGGGAACTTCTAATCAGATCGCCTTTATCGGATCGTTTTGATATCCGTAGGACTGTGCTTTATCGCCAGGTGTAATCGATAACTGTAGAAACGACTGTCTAACTCTAACAGTTATTTACCGAAAGGTTCGGTGTTTGTGTGTTGTTCCCGAAGAAAACACCACTACACCATATAGATATTATATCAAAACAGGACCGTTTTTATTCAATTGCCATAGTAAATAAAAAAATTAAAAAACCACACCAAACTTCTAGTTTTGATAACAATATTATGTGTGATACTATTGAAGGATTTTTATTAAAAGAAAAATCATCAGAAAATTTTCAGAAGAGGTAAAGAACCTTCCAAGGAAACCATAGGTTTTATATTTTAAGATTTCGTAATTTATGACTGGATATTTTTATTCGACATCGCTGTCACACTGGCTGTTTTTGCAAAACTAATATACACATATCTTGAAACACTTTTAATACTGACTATATAGTCAATATATACAAACCTGTATAGATTTTCGAACCTCCATTTATTATATTATGTAGCCCTTTGTATATAAAGTGTTGCCCTTTCCAATGCCGACATTATCCCACTATTCGCAAATTTTGTTATTGGTCGTTTTTGATAAAAACCCATTAAATGTTCTCAAAAACAGTGTTTAAGATAAAACTTCTTTAATTCGCTGATTTAATTGATTTTCTTTGCTGTTTTGTTGCTTTTGTGCAGTAAATAATAAGTACAAAAAAATAAGTAAATGATTATTGAAACAACTTTAACCTTTAAATGAGGTTTGACAAATATATTTTGCTAAAAATATAATGAAAACATTGGAGATAACACGTCACTAATGGAAAGTTGTTTGTGTGTACTAATCTAACGATATTTGATACTCCCTACCAAGGGCGTAGCCAGTATTTGGGGGGGGAGCGTCCAATGCAGGGTAAACAAAAAAGGAAAAAAGGTCATTGAAGGCAAGGACAAGCGCAATCCCCCGGACTATTTTGGTTTCTACTTGACCATTTGTGGGGGGGGCGATCGCCCCCTTGGCTACGCCCTTGTTCCCTACTCGAAAAATCCTTTAAATAATATTCATTTGTTATCAAAATCTTCTGCCCATGAATGTATTTTTTTTACCAATTTCTGGAATGTTAAATTTGACAAACAAGATCTGAAATCAATTGGATTTTAAATCTCATAAGTCAGTTATGGTTAATTTAATTAATTCCAACCAATCCAAGATGGATTTAATATAACACCAGTTTACAGGTTTATTATTCCAATGACGAAAATAATTATTTTGAGAGTTGCTGAGATCGCTAAATTCAAATTTATTGTCAAAAAAAGTTGTATCACGTAATATTTTTTTTTCAAAATATATGTTTATTCCCTTTTTTATAATGAATAAACAGGTTTACTGTTTAAATTCTTCCTAGCTTCACAGGAAAGAAAAATAAGATGTGAAACCAGAAAGTCGAGTTTTAAGACATATCACATCCCAACCCATCTTGTGGTAATTAACTAAAAATGTGGAAACAACTTGTCACTTCTTATATTTCCCAAGAATTTTTTGACCGCAATTCCAAAAGAAGTTCATGCAGCCTTTTTAATATCATATGAACAGTTTTCAAATTTATCCTTGTTCTAATCTGTGGGCGAACAAATATTCCTTCTTTAAGTTTGTTTCCAGATCAATCTGGATAAATTTTTGCATTAAATGCAGCTGCAGAAGTTAAAATACGTACATACATATTTCCAAGTCTATATTACTACCTCATATCATACAATTTCTATTAAATAAAGCGACAAGCTCCTAAGGCCGGCCCTGAGTTACAATCCAATGTTAAACCCTTTCCCGTCTCTCTCCTTATTCACAGTTAGGGTTCATTCTCACGAGGAACCCATTAATATTTCGTAAAAAATGTAACCCGCCTTATGCACTACGAGATACCAGATAAGAAACACTTACGGCCTATCTGGAATAAGTTTTGTTTTATTGGTATATAAGGTTTTGTTAGAGGAAATACACAGTTAGGTACGATTTATACGTACATACATATGTACACGATGATTACTTTATCTTGACCACTTCTTCACTCGAAGTTCTCGGACTCATATTAACGGGAAATCTTCGGAGTATCTAGCTGACCAACTGAGCCACTTTGTAAAAATTTTTCCTAGACATAAAATATGTCCAAGAACTTTAAAAAGGGTTTAATATTTTCGGAATTATTCACGACCAAACCATTTCATCGAATTGAGGCCTTCCGTAACTACCAAGTGTTTTGTCCTACTATTTACCATACACGGTTATTGTTGTATCTTGATCACGTTTTTTATTCATAAACGGCTAAAGGAAATTGTAATCTGCAAAAAGCATCATGTTCTTATCATCTAAGGGTAGAATTTGGCGCATATAAAAAATAAAACTGATCGTTGACTCTACTAATCGAAAGCTCTACTAATTTGGAGATTATTTTCCAAATAAGTACCATTTTTTAAATAATTTCAATTCTTAAAAAGTTTTGACCTAATACGTGATTTATAACTACGTCCCTCTGTTGTAAAATATCATAAACCTTTTTTTTATTTTTTTACTGATTGTTACTCAAAATTAAGATACAAAGTCTGCACAATGCTTGCATTAAATTCACAGGACCACAAAATAAAAAATAAAAAAGTTACGAGTCTATCAAGTGTGACACCATATTTCTATGTATTTTTTGCCGCTGACACCGAATCTGACCAGTTTAGATCCAGCACATCAGGATTTACATCGATGCAGGACATCGCTAAAATCGAAAAACACCTTATAAAAGCCAAACATTTGTTGAAATCACTATGGAACATGAGAATTGTGAGCTCAAATGACAACATTTATGAATCTATAACATTTTTGTGCTAACGCCATAATCAAAAAACTAAATATGAGTAACTGCTGTGAAAAAAATAACCATTATAACCTATAACAGAGAGAAAAAAACAAGCTTGGAGGAATCGTATTGGAAAATCTTTAAGTAACAAGCTTGATTCGCAAAATCTCATCGTTTTCTAGCCTCGTGACATTTTTCACAATTACCACGTTACCCAAATGACTCTTAATAGTAGTAAACCAGAATCTACTAACCACATGACCTGGGAAACTATTGACTATAGACGATTTGGTAAATTTTCTCTCCCTTTTATCTTCAAATGATCTGGGAAGCGGGTTTCGCTTTCGCTTCTTCGGATTTTTCCTCTTGAACCCCCAACAGAAGTTTGCCATCATATTTATATCCATCTACCTTGATATCGTCTTCCATTATCTTGATATCTTGATGAAATATTTCTCCTTGCTCTTCGCTGTGATCTCCAAGATTTTCTGGAAAGTAATCTAAATGCCAATGGTGAAAGTGTATCTTGCAATTCATCAAGCAACCCAAACGATTGCATGGTGTTTTACTATTTTAGCGAAAAATCATAACGTGGTGGATCTAAACTAAATTCAGATTCGGTTTCAGTGACAAAAATTACATGGAAATATGGTGTCACACTTGACAGACTCGTTTTTTTTATCTTGTGGGCCTGTGATATTAAAGAGACACTGTGCAGGATGATCTACATTTTGTTTCTACCTTAATTTTGGATGACAATCAGTATGATCGAAACATGATATTTTTTGTAGATTACAATTTCCTTTTAGCCGTTTACGAATAAAATGGAGTGGTCGAGATGAAACAATCACCGTGTATATAGCCGGACAGAACACCTGCCGGTTATGGAAGGTTTCAATTCGTGAAAATGGTTTGGGTGTGAACAACTCCTAAAATAATAAATACATTTTAAAATTCTTGAATTCCACAACGTTTGTCTAGAAAAAATTGTTATTTAAAATGTCTCAGTTGGTCAATATATTTTCATAAAATTATCACCATCATCACTTATCACTTGTGCTTATTAGACGCAGAATTTCACAAGCTGATGCAATCCCATCGGAAGCAAACAAATTCAATACTGTAATACAAAATTTATCAGAATTCAAAGAATCATCAAAATGCGTGTGTAGAAATACCTTCGCTGCTGACTGTATGTTGAATCACCTCTATTTTTGCCACCCGGAAAACGGAAAAGCTAAGGAAAAGGTTACATGAAGGGTCAGTGACGGGGTTCATCAACCTATGCGTACTATGAATATTACATAAATACACGATATAAATTTGGGCAATCTCCTTAAATACAAGGCCTGTTGAATTGTTAAATACAAGTACGTACTGTAATTTTCAATGCCCCTTTTTTTTAAATTTTTAATCTCGGTTCTGTGAATATGTACAGGATGGGCCTTTATAGTTTTTTATTTGTTTTATGACAAGATTTTTGTACGACTATTTTCATACGCGTTGTTTATAGTTTTAAATGCATGTCAATATAAAAATTTAAATTTTGATATCAACGGCTTTGTTTTGATACTTACAGGGTGATCAATTTTTCATAGGAAGTGAGTTTTTGTCAGTATCAAAAACGGTTAAGAATTGTAAAGAAGGTATATTGCAAAAAAAAAATCGAGGCGTCGCGATGCTCCACATCATTAAGCTATATTTGTTATTTCTGTCTTAAAAGGCATAAGTTTCTGGCTTTAGTAAAGGCAAATAAATTGATACATTATTTACATGAAATCTTTTCAGATCTCTCAACAATAAATTTTTCATAACTTTTCATCATCATCATGCCATGACTTTTTAAATATTCAAAATACATAAAGAAAAATGTTAAATAGAAAAAGAACTCATAATTAATGTACCTATGTAATGGCAAAGTAAAGAAGGTATCTAGCTGAAAAAAAATTCTTCAGGCACGCTTAACGTCATTAAGACGTTAGAAGTTAATATTTTTTATTTTTGCCTTAATTTTAAGTGAAGCCGAGTAAAGGTGGTTTACCTTTCATAAAAATTAATTTCTCTCAGCTGTTTTCGAGAAAGACTCACTTCCTATGATAAATCGATCACCCTTTACATTAAGAGATATTGGTTACTGTTTTTAAATTTGTGACTAATCTGTATCAATGAATTGACTAATTATGTAAATACTCGTAAATAAATCAGTTAGCAAAAGGTGAGAGATTCTTTGCTCAGAAAATAATTGCATTATTAGTTCGGTACCTAATATTGTACAAAAAACCTCACTTTGACTTATTTATTAAATCCTTTGTTTAATCATTTTTTTTTTTTCGAAATTATTAGAATAGTTTAGTTCCAAAAGTCATTAAACATTTTTTATAAAATATGTACAAGGTTACTAATTATACTGGGTACGTCATCTATCTTAAGACAGAAATATGTCTCGAAAATGATGCAGTTTTTAACTAAATATTTCGAATAAAAATAGTTTAATTTTAGAGCAGTAAAAATGATCATACTATTTTTTGACCTTGACAACGTTTTAAAGATCATTTAAAAGTCAACTTAGTTTTTTTAAATGGAAACCAATATATTTCTCGACTGAAAATCATAATCTACAGAAAAATTGGAGTACATATAGAGACATCCAAAAAAAAAACGTCATGGCTATGAACGAGAGAGATGGAAATAGCGATCATGTTTAAGCTTTTTGGTTATGTCAAACTTTTGACAAGTGACTGTCACAATTTGTAAAATAAACAATGGCTGTCATATGATGTGACAGTCTTGACAAGTAAATAAGGTTATAAATTAGATTAAGAATAGAAATACGTCTTTTTTTTCTCGGCCAACTTTGATGACGTTTTTTTTTTGGATGTCTATATTTTTTATCTGAAATATTTTTTATCCAATGTGAAATTAACCGATTTATTGTAAAAAAAAATGTTTGAGATAAGTACTCGCATTTTTCTATAACTTAAGATAAGGAATAAAAAATACTGATTTCCATTTAAAAAGAAAAATAAAGTTGACCTTCAAACGACCGTCAAAGCGTTGTCACGGTCAAAAAGAAGTATGGCCATTCTGCTGCTCTTCTAAGATCAAACAACTTTTATTAGAAACATGATAAAAATTCACCGTTTTCAGGAAATATGTCTGTCTCAAGTTAAATGACGCACCCGGCATATATGATACACGTCGATACATTCGTATTTTTAGTGAGAAAACCGATATCGTGGAACCAGAAACCACCCTGTACAAGCTGAACCGTTATACATAATAACATAAATTATTACTGATACCAGTGAGCTGAAATGAGCTTATTTAATTCAACATCTTTAATTAAGTACCGTTATACGTCCGGAAAAAATATTTCGTCGGTAATGATACAACCAGTTACTACTTTCTTTCGACCAAATTTTCATGCGAAATTGCCTCAGTGGCTTTCTTGCAAAACCGAATATTAAATGTTGGTACTGGGTGGGCCACCGTACACCGAACTAAAATTCATAACTGGAATAAACAACTGGAATAATTTGGGAAGAGTTTCTATGTTCTCTTCATTGTTATAATGAAATATACTTAACACTGCATTCTATCTTTTTTTAAATTATTTAAATTATATCTATGATTTCTTTCAATGTATGTATTATATTAAATGAAAAGAATTTTAAAAAATATTTGATTATTTCTATCCACGCTGTATTTCATTTTATTTTTACTTTCATTTTCCGAATACATAAGTCAATATATTGTTTCTGATTTCTTTTAATGGCCAATTAAAAATAACTGAAATTTCTTACCTCTTATAGTGCTGGGCATCGTAGCATTTCCTTATCCAATGTGGGGAAGATATAATGTCTATAATGATCACTGCTCTAGGACAAGCATCAAAAGTACAAAGCTAAACTAATATACTTCCTATCAAGGCCCATCAAAATACAGATGGACCGAAATATTGATACATAGGCAAAAAATAAATACTGGTTATTAAATACAGGTACTTAAGTTAGAACAATTAAATATAATTGAATATTAATAACTATAGTATTAAGCACTAAACCGACAAGATAGGGGTAGGGGAAAATGTTAACGAATAGTCCACTGCTAGGCCTTTTTCTTCTTATAAGTTCCGAACAATTTGCAAAACATGTTTATCCTTTTTGCACTGTCACCAGGCGAATTCCATTTCCAAGACGAGTTCCTGCAACAAGAAGGATCCATAAAAATGCAGTACTTAATAATATTCACGATTTATACCGCTGGACAGAGTGCGTTGACTTTTAGATGACATCTGCGGTACAACCAGCTCGAATAATATTACTCATAAAAAATTGTTTTATTTTTAAATATTAACAATTTACGCGTAAAATGCAGCGAGGCAGTTTCCACAGCTGGTCTAGTATTCATTTTATTTTGATGATACGATGGAACTTTAACGCTTATGTTATGAGTTATGACGATGACTATTACTTGATGTTTTGGTGAAGACGCCGGTTTTTTATATTTTTTGAAATTCCCAAAAAATATAAAAAGCGGATCGAAAATATCCCTTCTAAAACTTTGAGAGATAAGTGTAAGAACAACAAAAGTTGAATAACCATCGAATAAGGCAAAGTATTGAAAAACATTATTTTTTAAATAAATATATTCTCACAAAAATTACATTACAAAAAAAAATATCAAAAAACACGGCAAATATTGAAAAAATTGTCATTTATCGAGATTAAAAAAATTACCCCACAAATGTCTTTTTTTATTTATAGATATATTTTTCGTTATACAACGATATCAATTCAGCATAATTATTCATTCTCTGTCTTTGTAGACCACGCGGTACTTGCTTCGAAATGAGGTTGTTTCCACACATTTCCACGCAAAATGAAGGTGTGGAAAATACCCATTTTTTTCCTATTCTTCTAGATAATCAGAGAACTAAATGAGTAGTTCTCTAAAGAATAGTTGAAGAGAAAAAAGTTTGTTTATTGAACTTTATTTTTATGATAGGAGAGAAATTAAAAAATTCGTTAATTTCGTTACATTGTTGCAAAAATAGCAATAAGTGGGAAAAAAATCATGATTTTTTTCCGACCAATAGATTATACATACATATATTGGACTTTCAGATCGTGGATCAGAAAACTTTTCGGTATGATAAAACAAGACACCAAATTTCATCCAAACTGGTCTGATTTTGAGTTTTAAGAACAATATTTATTAAAACAACCCTTTGCAAAAAAAAATATCATTTATTATTACAATTACCATTTTATTTCCAATAAAATTTAGGACTCATATGGAAAAAGTACAACCCACAACAGATACCACTTGGTCTATTGTTGAATATTATTGTTGAATATTTCAAGTTATTGTTGAATATTTCAAAAATTAAAAAGTTCAGCCCTTTAAATTTCCAAGGGTAAATTTTAAAAGGGAAAGTAAAATTTCCTAATATTACTTGCACTTTTCATACCTATGTATATCAAGTATACAATGCAAATTAATGATCGGCAATTTATTTAATAATCGGTATTTGTTGAACGCTGTCGAGGCACTCTGTAAGATGACGCGGATTGAGGCACGTTGTCTGTGAGTACGATGAACTCTCTGTCAATTGGTGGACTGCATGACGGAGGTTTCCAGGCTCTGTCAAATCTGTGTTTCTATATTGTACCATTCCCGAATTAATTTATAAATATCTATAACAACGTCTCAAATTGGATTCACGCACAGTGTAGCCCATTACAAAACCGGAACACCTTTATATTTTTTTTGTTATTTATTATTCAACTTGAACGATTGCCGTGTCAAAATATAAAACACAAAAACAGCAGTTTTTGACAGAATAAAGTGTATGATACCTTCGATCTAAGGTTTACTGTAATGTTTTTTATACGATAATGTTTTAAGGAAAAGTGATGTACGCTAGTTTTGAAGGGCACAAAAGAGGTAAAGTCATTGTTTTTCTGTTAAAAAAAAACTAAAGCTTTTTCTCAATATTCGACTCTTTAAAAAGATTACAGCAGACCTTGAATTGAAGATATCAAATGTGTTATAAAATAAAGCTGTTTAAATATGTAATAACATTTACGAGGTGTGTAAATTAAGTAATGAGACTGACAACGTAGCTCCCAATCTAACAACACTGCGGAGACGGGACTTGGAAGGGCCATAGGTTAGTTAACATGTAATGCACCTTTAATACAATTTTGATCTTCTTAGCCATTTGTTTGTTCTTTGTAACTGTTTCCATAAATCGTTTTTTTTTTCTAGTGAGTTTTAAAAATGAGTGACATTAATTTTGAACAACGGTGTGGTATCAGGTTTTGCTTCAAACTTGGACATAGCGCAACGGATACTTTTGCAAAATTTCAACACGCCTACGGATACTGTGTTTTTTCAAGAGCCTAGGTTTTTCGGCGGTTTAAGGCATCAGATTTTGACTAACGAATTGGGGATGACAAAAATCTGCGCAAAAATGGTGCCAAAAAACCTTTCGCAGGAACAAAATGACATCAGGAAATAAAGGCATTTTGACTTTTTTGGAGTTGATTGAAAATGATCCCCATTTTATGGAACGTGTTATCATTATCAACATTACTGGTGATGAGGCTTGGGTATTTGAGTACGACGGAAACCAAGCACCAAAGTATGAAATGGCACACTTCAAGCTCTCCAAGACCCAAAAAAGTAAGAATGAGTAAGTCGAGTATCAAATGCATGCTGATTTGCTTTTTTGATAGCCAGGAATTGGCCACAAAGAGTTTGTGCCCCCAGGCCAAACATCAAGAATAACTGGATGTTGCATCACGACTATGCGCCTTGTCACACAGCTATTTCAGTAAACGAGTTTTTGAGCCAATTAAACATTCCTGTGGCTCCTCAGCCTCCTTATTCGTCTGATTTGAGTCCTTGTGACTTTTTTCTCTTCTCGAGATTAAAATATCACAATTATTTTGAAGGAAACAATACAGAATTGTACATTGTACAGAACAGTCTCATTACTTAATTTTCACACCTCGTATGTCATATCTTGAAAACTCCTTAGTTCATTTAGTGTTCTGGCAGCAAATTTTAAAAACATTTTAAAAATCATATACATTTTGTTGCTTTGTGTTTTCTCGTATCTTCAAAAATAAGCGAAATAACGCGTTGGTCAATTTATCCTCTGTATATAAATAACCCTGTACATAACCAAACGCAAATTCCCAAATAAACGCAACTTAATTACATTTGACACACAAAAAAAATTAAAACCATTTCCTTCATTAAACTGATCTCCTCCGCAGTTCCTTCGACAAAATAAAAATCCGCGGCGGAACAAACGCTTCATTCCGAATCCGATAAAAAAAATACAACTTCGTTTCATTATTGGTTTTGGTCAAGTGATCTTCAGTGTTAAGATACTTCTTATGGTCGCGCCGCAAGAACGGAGCCTCGGAGTCGTCCGAATCACTTGAGCAGAACGTATTTGAATAGTGCAATAAAAGTAAATGCGACCGATTCCAGTCCACAGTTCCGCAGAACTATAATTGTTGTGTCCTTTTCGCTTCTAAGGAAACGTCGAGGAAGGCTGGCGCGGGTTCAACGACCGCGTGTGCGGTTCCTGAAATTTCTGGATACGAGGTGTGACATGTGGACGATAATATTTCAGGGGAAAAATAAAAATACCCGGAAATCGTATTATCGCACACAGAATACGATTTTTATACGCGATGCCAGACATGTTGTAAATGTACAGTATGCCTCGACGTAAATATAATGTATGCAACCGTGTGAATATTTTTCTTGTACAGGGTGTCCCCCCCTCCCCCCCCCCCCCCCCCCCCCCCCCCCCCCCCCCCCCCCCCCCCCCCCCCCCCCCCCCCCCCCCCCCCCCCCCCCCCCCCCCCCCCCCCCCCCCCCCCCCCCCCCCCCCCCCCCCCCCCCCCCCCCCCCCCCCCCCCCCCCCCCCCCCCCCCCCCCCCCCCCCCCCCCCCCCCCCCCCCCCCCCCCCCCCCCCCCCCCCCCCCCCCCCCCCCCCCCCCCCCCCCCCCCCCCCCCCCCCCCCCCCCCCCCCCCCCCCCCCCCCCCCCCCCCCCCCCCCCCCCCCCCCCCCCCCCCCCCCCCCCCCCCCCCCCCCCCCCCCCCCCCCCCCCCCCCCCCCCCCCCCCCCCCCCCCCCCCCCCCCCCCCCCCCCCCCCCCCCCCCCCCCCCCCCCCCCCCCCCCCCCCCCCCCCCCCCCCCCCCCCCCCCCCCCCCCCCCCCCCCCCCCCCCCCCCCCCCCCCCCCCCCCCCCCCCCCCCCCCCCCCCCCCCCCCCCCCCCCCCCCCCCCCCCCCCCCCCCCCCCCCCCCCCCCCCCCCCCCCCCCCCCCCCCCCCCCCCCCCCCCCCCCCCCCCCCCCCCCCCCCCCCCCCCCCCCCCCCCCCCCCCCCCCCCCCCCCCCCCCCCCCCCCCCCCCCCCCCCCCCCCCCCCCCCCCCCCCCCCCCCCCCCCCCCCCCCCCCCCCCCCCCCCCCCCCCCCCCCCCCCCCCCCCCCCCCCCCCCCCCCCCCCCCCCCCCCCCCCCCCCCCCCCCCCCCCCCCCCCCCCCCCCCCCCCCCCCCCCCCCCCCCCCCCCCCCCCCCCCCCCCCCCCCCCCCCCCCCCCCCCCCCCCCCCCCCCCCCCCCCCCCCCCCCCCCCCCCCCCCCCCCCCCCCCCCCCCCCCCCCCCCCCCCCCCCCCCCCCCCCCCCCCCCCCCCCCCCCCCCCCCCCCCCCCCCCCCCCCCCCCCCCCCCCCCCCCCCCCCCCCCCCCCCCCCCCCCCCCCCCCCCCCCCCCCCCCCCCCCCCCCCCCCCCCCCCCCCCCCCCCCCCCCCCCCCCCCCCCCCCCCCCCCCCCCCCCCCCCCCCCCCCCCCCCCCCCCCCCCCCCCCCCCCCCCCCCCCCCCCCCCCCCCCCCCCCCCCCCCCCCCCCCCCCCCCCCCCCCCCCCCCCCCCCCCCCCCCCCCCCCCCCCCCCCCCCCCCCCCCCCCCCCCCCCCCCCCCCCCCCCCCCCCCCCCCCCCCCCCCCCCCCCCCCCCCCCCCCCCCCCCCCCCCCCCCCCCCCCCCCCCCCCCCCCCCCCCCCCCCCCCCCCCCCCCCCCCCCCCCCCCCCCCCCCCCCCCCCCCCCCCCCCCCCCCCCCCCCCCCCCCCCCCCCCCCCCCCCCCCCCCCCCCCCCCCCCCCCCCCCCCCCCCCCCCCCCCCCCCCCCCCCCCCCCCCCCCCCCCCCCCCCCCCCCCCCCCCCCCCCCCCCCCCCCCCCCCCCCCCCCCCCCCCCCCCCCCCCCCCCCCCCCCCCCCCCCCCCCCCCCCCCCCCCCCCCCCCCCCCCCCCCCCCCCCCCCCCCCCCCCCCCCTCCCCCCCCCCCCCCCCCCCCCCCCCCCCCCCCCTTCTTCCCTCCCCCCCCCCCCCCCCCCCCCCCCCCCCCCCCCTTCTTTTATTATCCAAGTTTGACGTCTCACTGCCGATATTTCGGGTTACTTTTGAGCTAGAAAGGAAATTCGAAACGCTGAAGATATGCAGAATTTTCCAGGGAATCCATAAAAAATTCTGGACATCCTATGTTTTAGGGCGACCATTTGTGACGTGACACCGCGAGAGCGCTGCATAATTCTGCAAAAAACTGTATTAACAACGCTAAAATAGTTATTTAAATCAATCTTTTTTCTCCAAAATCGATCGTAAAAAATACAGTATCTAATTTAAAATTAATTTTAAACCAAATTTACTATTTTAAAAACGATGAATTAACGAATTCAAACAATCGTATTATTTTGGCACTCAAATACGTTTTAAAAAATAAAATCGCAGATTTTCTAGGTAGAGTACAAATGTGTAAATTTCTAGGTAGTGATTAACGATGAAATAACTATTTTAATAACGCTGAATTAATTGATCGTTTTTTTTTGTCTAAATTCAATCGTAAAAAAAGAAAATAAAAAATCTTATAGGTACAGTGCTTTAAATACGTAAGCTCTCACGTACACTTTATCACGATTTTACGAAGATTAATTAACCATTTTAAAAATAATGAATTCATTAATTCAATCATATTGCATTAGCTCTCAAATCAATTAAAAAAAGAAAATTTCGAAATTCTAAATATAGGACTATATGCTCTCTTTAAGCTTCCTCACGATTTAACGATGATGAATTAACTATTTTAAGAACGGTGAATTAATTAATTCAATCAATCATATGTTTTGCTCTTAAATCAATCGCAAAAAAGAAAACAGGATTTGAAGATAAAGTCATTTAAATACATGGGGCTCTAACCTTCCTCACCTCACGTCAGGATGAATAAACTATTTTAAGAACTATGAATTATCTAAATCAATTAACAATTATTCTTTAGCTTTTAAATAAATTGTAAAAAAGAAAAGATGACCACCGGGTGTGTAGGTATAGTACTTTAAATATACACATAGGTCCTTAAAGCTTCCTCATAATTTTATAACGATGAATTCAATATTTTAAGAACAATGAATTAAATTCAATCACTCATATATTTTAGCTCTCAAATCAAATGTAAAAAAAATACAGTTTGTAGGTACTAAACCTGCAAAAAATTCGATTTAATTTTTAATCTCGCTCGGTAATGGTAACTCTTTGTGCTTGACTGAATTAATATACATTAAACGATTTTATTTTTAGTTATACAGGGTGATTGGTCGAAACCATTCATTAAAAGTAATAGGGCTTGCAGAAGCCTATGATATTTGAAAATTTGGACTTAAGCTAATAAGTCTATAACGAACTTCATGAAAATATTTTCAAGATGGCCGCACTTTATATAGGAAGTGATGTCCGATTATATAGGAAGTCACCACCTACATCCTTATTTTAAATGGAATGGTGCCTTTTGATTGCAAATTCTACACATTATTAAGGTTGACTTTCTTGAGGTTTCTCTATATCTATTTTTTGCCGTTTTGAGTTATTTCGGGTCTTTTGAAATTTTGGTCATTAGCACCATAACATTTGAAATCATCTGTAGCTGTCATTTTAGAAAATAAATTATCGGTGTTGGCACTGTGATTAGTAGAATCGTTAGACTTTGCAACAATGGTTTTATTATTGCTCAGTTATCTACTGGGGTATTTAGACCTTCCATTTAGCACAATTTCAAACCATCAAGTCCAAATTTTCAAAAATCACAAGCTTCTGCAAGTCCTAATACTTTTAATTAATGGTTTCGATCAATCACCCTATATGTACATATATAACATATATAAAACGATATTAAATATAAGATATTGGCATATAAGAAAATATATGCCAATATATATTATCAAATTTATTTCTTCACTGTCTTTAGTCACTCGTTTGTTGGAGCCTATATTACATTAAAAATACTCAAAAACATGCACTTATAATAAACGAGTAACAGTGTTCTGAGAATTCCCGGAAGTATATCTTACGGGAAATACAACAGCTTTTATATGCCTGATTCAACAGATTGAGAATAATACAGGTGACTATTAACCATATTTGAAATTGGATAAGATAATAACATCCTAAACGCAAAAAACATAAAGAACGTTAAATAACTTACGAACAAAGCCATTTTCCAAGCTGAAATAATGTAACTCACAACTGCCATTATTGCGGTATGTCATACACATACATATGTTGTATGTACAGGAAAATACAGGTACCTAATAAAAATAAAATAATTTCTGTGTTAAACCACAAAACCACAGTTGGAACGCATAAGGCTACGTTGGGTTACTTATCTGTTTTTAATTATTATTACTTGAGATTTAAATATATTTATTTAAATATGTTTACTTTTTTGAGTTCAAAAGTAATTCAAATACCTTTCAGAAAGTTGATACAGTTTTTAAAATATTTGGTAATATCAAGTACATTTTAGCTCCGTTGTTTCGTAAGCTATATAGACAATTCTAAATCACATCCGATAATCTTTAAAACTCAATTCAAAATTTCCTAAAATTTTCGCCTGCTTCATTTATCGACACAAAAATAGTCCTAGCTAATTTAAATATATCAGAAATATAATTACAACAAAATAAGAATTTCTTCTTCCTAAATGTATATATTTTGTTGAGGCAAAAGTATTTTCTCCCCAAACATTGTTTTAATAAGTACTTATCCCTATATTAAGACGTTCTTTAGTCAAAAGTTATCACTTGTCCAGTAAAGTATACAGGCATTACTAGAGCACGGAGGTTAATAATAGATTCCAGGACCGGTCTTAACGCGACTGGAATATTGTTATACTGGAATATTGTTATAACAAGCCATCTAAAAAAATCATCAAATCTGGCTATGGACGAGAGAAATACAAATAGCGGTTATGTCGAAGCTCAAAACAAAACAGTGTTGTTGTCAAACTGTTGACAAGTGGCTGTCACATAATCTAACAACCTTGACAATTAAATAAGATTATAAATTGAAGATCAGGAATGGAAACACGCCTTTTTTTGGTCGGCCAACTTTGATGACGTATTTTTTTTAGTATAAGTTAACCTGCGCTGATCGAGCCATCAGTCGTGTGCATGAAATGTCGAATTTGTAAAAACCGGGACAGCGTCCGTCACATGTTTCAGTGGAGCGTTGGATAAACATTTTGCGGAAGTGGTCTTTAATGACAGTGAACTTCGTTGTACCCTGTGTGACAGTGTATTGACGTGGCACGTAAAAATATATGTTTTTCAACATGCTGCTACAGAGAAACATAAAGCTCGTGTAAGTGATGGTGTGAGTACGCGAGACAGACAAAGACACTTTAACTTGGAGTCAAAATGACGATAGTGTGTAATATTCCATTCGTCAAATTGGATCATCCCGAGTTCAGTTCAAGTTGTCCAGAATGCTGTGAGTGGAAAGTCCGAGAAGTTAGTTTACCTGCAGAAACAACTGTTGGACGATTTTACATAGCACCACTATGTGAGGACATAAAAAAATCGTCTCGGAATTGCAGGATAAACCAATGTGGCTTAGCGTTGGCGATGTTAAAGGACAGAACATACCTAGCGTAGTGAATGAAGTAAAAGCCATGGAAGTGCATTTAAAAGCTTCAAGGACATATACTAATTTCATCCACGTCACATATTTGGCACACAGGCTTCACCGAATTGCCGAAACTGTTACTCTAGTATTGACAGCCTTGAATGTGATACGAGTGAATGTGATACATGCATTTGTGAAAGCAACGTCCAGGTACGTTTTAGTACGTTCCACCAAGGACATCACTACCTGCGTAACCTACTTGTATTGTGAATCGTTGGGGCATATGGGTACAGGCAGCTATTTTACATGACAGGCGCTAGAGCTTAACTCCTGAACATATGGAACAGTTATTCATAATTTATAGAAACTCAACTGGCAGTACGGACACGTTATAGCATCGGTTACCGTGTGTATGCAAGTTCTGTCTTGTGATTATGGTCCATTTGCCGATTAGTTGGGCTACAACCAATCACCATCACATGTATAAGGTAAGACCTGTTTCACATTTCGGAACGCACTAATAGTGGTATCCTGGAGCCGCCCCTGGTAAAACACGGAAATATTGTTAACCTCCGAGCTCTAGTCATTATGCCCTGGAGTGGGTACTGGAACCTTCGGCGTTTTTTTCTAGTCATTATAATTGAAGCCGGCAGATCCGGGCGGCGGGCCATCTCAACGGGCCATATCTCAACGTAAATAACAGGGTAAGTTTAACACATATCTTTCTAAATTGCAACAGTGTATTGCTTCCATGAATTTTGTTTTTGCACATACAAGTAGTAAGTAGTATGACGCGTATGGTTCTGGCCCGCCGCCCGGATCTACCGGCTTTAATTATAATGCATACTATAATAACTAAACTTACAGATTTTGTGTAATATAAAATAAGCATTAAATATTTCAAACAGAGAGAACAAATATATTATAACAGGCTCTCCCAACAATATACGCAACGCTAATTGAAGTAGACCATCTAAAAGTTTTGTAATTTTTGAATCTTGTAACTTTTGAATAAGAAGTCCAAACCTTAAAAAGTTTTCACGAGTTGTTTGCTCGGACGTTAGGTATAACTTGACTATAATATTTAACTATAATACAACATATACTAGATTTCAACAAAATTTGTACAGGGAATTTAGTTTTGCAACGTTTTTTTTTTTCTAAAATGTGAAATAATATATGGCGTAAACCGAGCAGCTCGTATATAACAATTTACTCCTCAAACTGGAGAGTAAATGGGGAGTAAAAAATATTTTTTAAATTTTGGGGATATCTGTTGATATTACATCTCAAGTAGACGTCGCGCGTCGTTTTGAGTTCGTTAAGGAACCATTTTAATTGAGAGGCTGAGCAGTCAAAGTCATGACTTTTTACAGACGAAAGAAGAATTATCCTTTTTCAAAACAATTTTCTACGAGTATTTACGACAAAAATTTATCCATCAACAAAGAACCATTTAGAATTGTATAACCATATACCGTGTGTGTAAAGCCAACATCGGCCAGTTATGAAAAAGGATAAACAGGAGCGAGATGACAGATAAGAAGCAACTGCACACGCATCAAAGGTAGTGAGAGAATAAGACCGGCCCTCTCACCACATGTGCTTGTTGTTAGACCGAGAAGTGTAGCATTTGTCCTTTTTCACAACCGGCCGATGAGTTTTTTACACAATTCTTTACACAGACTGTATAACCAAACCTAATAACAAAAGACAATATTTTGAGAAATCTGTTATTTTCTTAATTGTACCAAACAGTCACATGAGAAAGCAAGAAATAACTTTGTGAAAGTGCACTAGAGCCCATTTCGACCCTGTAATAAATCGCTATGTATGATCGCTACTTATACAAATTAGTTAAAAAACTAAACACCTAAACAAGCTGTTACGAAAATTAATTATCTAAATTAAATTCTTTTAAATACAGAGATAATTCTATGTTTAAACGCAGTGTAGAAACATTTTCAGTAAGAATCGCCCTCGTCTCTAGCACACCGCTGCAATCGATCCGATCGTTCTCGGTTGATTTGAATCTATGGAATGGCAACAAAGAGCCATTGTGTAAAATCAGAGACAACCCAAATGACGGAAGTCGTTCTTAACCGGAATTAACCTGAATATTAAAAACTGTATAAAAGTGCGTAAACTCTCCGTGTTGCGTCCTACACGCAAGTTCAACGTCTCCTCTTTGAACTCTATCCCGAACGGCTGGAAGTGCAGACCTTTCGTTTTCGCTCTCAATGGGGGTGGATGAACCCGCCAAACTTGTTATCTAATTGTTCGCGTCGCATTTCGGGAGTCAATAAGAATTTTCGACTTTCTTAGAGCGCACTGCCTACTGTCATTTATTATTATGCAGTGAAAAACTTAAAGCGTGTCCAGGGTGAGTTCGTGAGAATTTCCATCCCCTATTTCCTCGTTACTTTTCGACCTATGAATTTTTCTACAGGAACAACTTATTTTGTTTGAAATTTCACAATATGCTGTAAAAAAAATAAATGAAACAAAAATTTAGCAGCTGTTTAATTACCAGCAACATCATTTTTATAATGGAACACCCTTATGCCTTATGCATTTGTTGGATAAGGCATAAGTTGTTACATATTATGTATGTCGTACTTTCATCAACAGGCTTTTGAAACATTATGCATCGAATATATAAAATAATACAATCAGTAATATAACGTAATTTGTGGGTATAATCAGCTGTGGATAGTTACTCTTTGTTGCCAAAAATAAACATACAAATTGCCGTCTTTATTCCTTTGTTGTTTATATTAGTATAAGTCTTTTTTTTGCATATTTTTGTAAATGATTATTATGATGATATTATTATTAACAGATATCTAATGAATAATACATGTCAATTTTGCTAATAATTATTTTATCAGAAAGGATAATAAAGTATAAGAAAGATTAAAAGATGCACCAAAAAGTGATAATTTATTTAAATATTCATAATTAAGCCATACTGAATATATAATTTTATACATTCGATGTACAATATTTCAAAAACCTATGAAAGAAAATACGACATGTTGTTGTAATGTTGTAATTGAAAGAACAAGTGGAATTCACGAAATAAATAAAATACAAGGTGTCTCGTTAAAAAACGACTGCTACATTTTTTATTCTATTGTTTTTCCGACAACATAATCTGAAATTTCAGAAAAAACAAGTTCCTCCTGTACATTTTTTCCAAAAGTAACAAAGACTGGTGATGGGAAAAGAACTACCTTAATGGAATACTGGGGATACGAGTTTTACTAAAAATCCTTGTGTTTACTTGTTAAGTCTATTTCGGCCTGTTGTGTTTCGGATTTTTCATTAATAATATTATATTCAAGTCACGCACCAAAAGTATGTACTCCACGCATCAAAGTGTGATACACGAAAGTAACGGAGTAGCCTTACTAAGGTTACCAGTTTTAGTGGCGTCTGATAGTCGGAAGAATTGATCTCGATTTACCCAGACCGGGGGTACCTCCCCCGTTTTTGAGAGCTGGTGGTGGTGTTGAAGTGACTTCATTCATCAACTCCACGTAAAATACCCCGGGAGGGGGATTATATTGATTTGGGGATTGAAGGGATTTGAAAGGAAAAATCATCCACCACCATTGTGTTCAGCATCCTCGAAAACGGGGTGGGGGGGGACAGACATTTTGCCACTGATATAAAAAAATACCCCTTTGGGGGGCTGATTTTTGACCAGTGGAGAGGTTGGTGGGGGTAGGAAATAATCTTCAACACCACCACTGTGCTCAGCATCCTCGAAAACGAGGGGAAAGGACATTTTGCCGCTGATAAAGAAAACTTCTGTAGGGGGTGAGTTTTTGGCTGGTGGGGGGGTTGGGGGGGGTCCCAAAGAGAAATTCTGACACGCGCGACCGTGTTCAGCATCCTCGAAAACGGGACGACAGAGGTCTTTCGCTGATAAAAAATACAAATCCCCTTGGGTAAATCGAGATCATTTTTTCAGGGTATTTTCCGACTCACAGACGCCACTATTTATTATGGAATTACCACACTACTCAACGTCTTACATATAGCGGAGGCTGTAAGTACGAATTGAGGTAACCTCCATCGCATAGGCAACTAGTGTAGCATGGAATGGGGCTTGCCTCGATTTGATTCGATTGCAGGAGTCCTGTGAGAGCTTTTTAGTGTTTTACAACCTCCATTTCACACAATACGTTGACCAGTGCTATAATTTCATAATAAAATATGGCAAACTTGCGAAAGGTTGCTAGTTATTTTCGTGTATTATACTTATCGTATTGCGTACGCCTCTGTGACGCGTTCCGTTTCTGCCAAGCCAAATCATAACTCATAAATAATTCCATCTAATGGAATATAAAAACAGCGTAGATAAGCCTAAAATGTTCTGCAAAAAATAAAACGTCAAGATGTGGCGTTTAAAAAAAAATGTTGCCTGTTTGAACGATATTTTAATACACGAAATATTTTAAGCGAATTGCTTGCTTTTACTATGAAACATGTTCAGATATTAGTAGGTACAATTTCCATATACGTACATATTTATATTATTGAAAATCATTGAAATTCCTCACAAATTGAAAATATTTATAATCGATTCTTTTAGCATAACTCTAATTTGAAAAGAGTCTCATATTAAACAACGAGCATTTAGGTGTAGGATAAATTAAAAATGGATACAGGGTGTCCTATTGTACACGGCTGTGAAAGCCAATTGTAACCAAAATATAGGATGTCAAGTTATATTCATTTTAATTTGTCAATTATTTTGATCTAAATATAGAGGGCGTCTTCTGAGGTATTCTGAGTGCTAAAAAACCGTTGTCAAAACTTTTTTGCGCTTTGAAGTATTGTTTTTATTAAAAATGCCAATTTTGTCATCATTTTTGCGCAAAAAAATGGACATCTTGTAATCATCCCTCCAAGAAACCGTTTTCAAGATACGAGGTGTGCAAATTAAGTAATGATAGTGGCAACGTTGCGCCAGATCTAGCAACACTGGCGGAGACGGGACTCGGAAAGGCGGTAGGTTCATGTAATGCACCTTCAGTAAAAGTTTGAACTTGTTAGAGTTATTTGTTTGTTCTTTGTGACTGTTTTCTTAAACCGTTTTTTTTTTCTAGTGCGTTTTGAAAAATAAGTGACATTAATTTTGAGCAACGGTGTGCTATCAGGTTTTGCTTCAGACTTGGACACAGCGCAACGGATACTTTTGCAGAACTTCAACACGCCTACCGAAAAAGTGTTTTTTTTCAAGCGCCCAGGATTTTCGGTAGTTTAAGGCATCCTCAGAAGGAAGAGTCGATTGAAAATAAACCACGCAGCAGGAGGCCTTCATGTTCAAGCACCGATGAAAATGTCGATAGAATAAGGGGGGTTGAGATCGTAGGTTGACGACAAGAATGATAAACCACTCAACGGAAGGCCTAGGGGAAAAGTTAAATTTGAATCACACCACTGTTCATCAGATTTTGACTAACGAATTGGAGATGAGAAAAATCTGCACAAAAATGATTCTAAAAAACTTTTCGCAGGAACAACATCAGGAGACAAAGGTGTTTTGACTTTTTGGAATCGATTGAAAATGATCCCCATTTTCTGGAACGTGTCATTGCTGGTGATGGAACTTGGGTGTTTGAGTACGACCCGGAAACCAAGCGCCAAAGCATGGAATTTTTTAGCCAGTAAAAACATTCCTGTGGCTGCTCAGCCTCCTTATTCGCCTGACTTGAGCCCTTGTGACTTTTTTCTCTTCCCGAGATTGAAAAATCACAAGAGATATCATTTTGGGACCTTAGAACATTCAAACGGCTGTAACTGACCAGCTGAAGGCTATTCCAGTAGATGAGTTTCAGCAATGCTATGAGGATTGGAAGAACCGTCTCCAGCGCTGTGTGGCTTCCCGAGGAAGTTATTTTGAAGGAGACAATACTGAATTGTAATTGTATTCGAATAAAATAATTTAAAAAAATCGTTAGTGTCATTCCTTAATCTACACACCTCGTATTTACGGTTACTGTGGTGCAGACTGTTAGCGAACACTGTATATTACCTCAATTTGTGTGCTATTTTTTATTGCACTTTCAAAATACTAAAACTTGGAGCACCTGATTAGTTTTATGTTAAACTAACTAGGAACTCTTTTCACCAATTTCAATTGATTTAGAAAAATCTAAACAAACACGGGCACAACCTTCCTTCTTAGGACACTAAAAGTTTTCTGATAATTTAGTAAGTAACAGGAATTAGGTTTTGATTAATAGTAGTAAAAGATTTAATTCAATACTGAAAAAAAAAAAAAAAAACCGTTACTAGCGATAGTTTCCAGATAGAATAATTAAGTCTAGCTAAAAGCGAGCCATTAATACTCCTGAGCGCATAAAATAGTGCAACCGTAACATAAAATCTACGAATAAATTGCATAAAGCATAAACAAATTAAAATTTGAGTAAGCTTATTTCAATGTCAGTGACACCGGGCACAGCTACCAGAAGGAGTGAGGGAACTCTTAATAAAAACAATAGTAAAACCTTACGAATGCGGGCACCTTAATAAAAGATTCATCCGTTTAATGGCGATGAGTATTTTGTGAAAGATTTTTGACCCAGCAGATGACGTAACCGTCAATGCTACGGATTAGGCAACCTCATTCAAGCTAGAAGTTCGTTAGAATACAATACAATTCGGTTACTATTAACGACTGTGCAGCTTTAATGTCGAATTGTATATTAGAATTAATATTGTCATCGGCAAATTTTTGGCTTATAATAGTAGCAATTGATTATCAAAAAAAAATTCAAAATAGGAATATTTTTAAACAAAATCAAAACATATTTATAGTTTATATACACCGCTTTATATAGAGATCAGGATTTTAAAAGACACTTTTTCCGAAAAAGAATCCATTTCCAGATCGTCTTTTGTTTTCTAGCTATGATGTAATTGCACTTTTTTTATGACAACCCTAATGTTTTCAACGTTTTCGAAAAGGGGAACATTTTCTACATACAGTTGTGTAAAAAAGGTAGTATGTCGATGAAGAACATTCTTGAGATATTTGACTTTAAAGTTGTCTTATATAAGGCAGTTTAGAGTGACAGAATAAAAATAATTTAATCGAAAAATATATTTCCCAGATCAAATGTAACAAAAAACATCCTTATTTATTTTGTATACAAATGTATCTACATGTGATCTTTACTATTGGAAGAACGTAATATATAAACATAAAAAAAAAACAAAAACAGTACATTACAAAAAAAATAGTCTAATTGTAAGTAAATAATAAGAACAAGTCTTATTCAAAGTGACCTATGTACCTCTTCATCTTGGTAGTCGTCCATTCACCACAAATTCCTGAAAAACCTTATGATCGTATCTTTAAATTCATAATAATAAAAAAATAAGTCAAATATCTCGAAAATTTTCCTCTTTTACATATTATTTTTTAACGCGACTCTAACTAGAAAATATCCCTCGTTCCGAATAGACTGAAAAACAAATTGAGTTGTTACTTAAAAAAATGGCCATAGCTCGAAAACAAAAGACCATCTGTCAAATCGATAATCGACCTGTCCGAAAGTAATAAATCTTTTCTAAAATGAAATCGATTTTTTTCCTTTCGTTGTGAAAGCACTGTAAATTTAAGAGCCTTAAACAGAATTTATGTTTAAAATATCTTTACTACTGGTTTCCTATTATTTACTCGTTTATTTACATAAATTGAAATTTAATAATATGCATATATATGAAAAAATATTTGTGACGTTTTATGATTCTGGATAAGCAATTCTAAACTGTTAAGTTGAGTGGTTTTTATACAGAATGATTAATGAGTAAATAAAAACAAAGATATATTTTATACAAATATGGTAATTCCAAACCAAAAGTTTGGTGAACCAAACAGATTGTCTATAATTCTCAATTTTTATTTCTTATAAATTTTTTTAACGCAATTCTAAAAGATATCCGTGCAATCTTTACAACCTCAGAGAGTTTTTTTTGTCATCCACTGACTTTTTTGTAATTTGTGTGCCAACAAATATTAAGTTTGGGTCTGGATAACTCTGAAAGAACTTTTTGCAAGTACTTAAATGCAGCTCTCTGTTGGTTAAGTTTTTCATTAAGCTAAGCTCAATGTGTGGGGGTTTTAAGCTCAAAGTTTTTGAGGGTGAGAATTTTTTTGGCGTTTTTATGTTTTCCAGGATTAAGTTAATTTCTACTCGAAACTGGACAGACTTTTTTAAAGTAATGAGATTCTACTGCAGAATAACAAAATAAATAAAAAAAAAGATGTTACTGTTATTTTCAGAATAATCAAAGTGTTATACTTGTCAGACTTGCGTTTGAGATATGCCAAAACAGTTAAACAGCTGCTGCCAAGATTTAGTAGCATCGTTAATACGATATTTTGAAAAAGATCGAGACTAATGGTCAATTACTACCCTTAACAGCTAATTGAAAGTGGTGTTTTAGCGTGTATCAACAGCCCTAAACTTGAATGTTTCTACGGTTAATTCTACTTCACAAAAAAGCAAAAAACAATGAACTTTTAAAATCACCTAGAAAGCGTAATCCTACCAAGAGGGTTACAAATAATGTAGCATTGAATACAAATGCTATTCGTAACATGTATAATAACTATTATTTATATACAAAAAAAAAACTACACTGCACTCTATATAACCGAATGGTATTTGTGAGAAAATCTTGAATTTATTTATATATATATTTTTTTAAAAATGTCAACAAAACCTCCGTATTAATTTTTTCTGTTATTTTTTGTACTTGCATATGTATCCACCAATCAATGTTTTTTAAAACACATTAACAATAAACAAACAAAAAGAATCCATCCATATGTTATTCAAAAAATTCCACATGTTAGTCAAAATGTTTTCTAAATATGTACTGAATAATTTTGTAACAATCTGGCATCAGTGTGCTCCAAAACACGTGTTTGATGACGTGCATATGTTTTTATTTTGTATTAAGTAGGTATATATTGGTCAAATTTGTCAAATAATGTAATTGTAACCGATTATTTTTGTTTTAATAATATGAATATGACTGACGTGTGAAATTGTTTTCCAGAACTTAGCAGTTCAATTTGTAACTTCATTTTGACGCGCCCTGTACGATTAAAATAACGAGAGACCAGAAGAAAAACAAATAATAGTAACCGTCACACTCCATGCAGAGACAGATCGACCATTTCGAGCGTTTTTGTTTTATATACTTTATTTTTTCGATCGACGTAACCCATCAATTGTAAGAAGATGCAGCCAATCATCTGTGTGAACCGGTACCCACCGAAAAGAATCAGAGACATTCCAACTGAAAAGTTCATAGACCTTCGACGGTACAAGGCCGGGCACCAGCACCTCCACTTTTTCTTTTGGTAAAAATGAGAGAATGCCCATTGAATTAAGACGATTCGAGCGTTGATTTATGCTCCTTAGAATGCGAACCTCCTATGGGAGAATTTATCCGAAATTAATGAGCACTAATTTATGTATTAGCAGTTTGTCGGAAACATATGTACCTATATAAAAATTTAATTCTCACTAGTTTCGGCTCCATAGGCACTTCTTGACGTACCTGTTTCTACTTTGTACAAAATAAAAATTTTGGGTTTTTTTTTTTTTTTCTTGAAATGATCTAAACTTTACATTAGTTTGAATTATGGTTTGTGTCTTTCCTGGCCTTTAAACTGGTATGGTGCGTTGAAAAAGTGTTCATTTCACAAGTATCAAAGTGTTATAGTATATTATAGTATGGTAGCATCTTTGATTGTATTATTTTGGGAAAGACTTTCGCTTTGCCCAACCCTCCGATTTTGATAAGGGATATATCATTTGAAAGCGAAGCTTTTTAATTTGCTGTCGATTGGTATCAGTCCCAAAGTGCGGAAGTAAAGGGTTAACAAGTTATAGCGCACTAAATATTCGAAATGTTGTCACCCCAAAATGCATTGAAGTCAATGCAAAATAAGCTGTGAACTTTTTAATAAAAAGAATTTATGCAATTGATCAAAAAACCCCAATTTCTTTGTTTTGATCGTGAATTACGTGACTAAGTGTTACGTTACATTACGTTTCAGTGTTACGTTACGTTTCAGTTTTACGTTACGATTAAGTGTTACGTAAGTAAGGATTACGTGATTAAATAGTTTTTTGAGTCAATGTTGCTCAAATAAACCAATAAAAAATGTCGAAAAATAAATATTTAAATCCTTTTTCTCATTAATTTTATTTTTTCTTAATTATTTTAGGTTAGGTTAGGTTAGGTTAGGTTAGGTTAAAACCCCCAATTTCTTTGTTTTGATCGTGAATTACGTGATTAATGGTGGGTTCATGCAGAAATTTTTAGTAATAAGAATAAGAATAGTAATAAGAATAAAAGTTAAACCTTCGTTTTATAATGACCCAGTTCATGCAGTAAATATAATTTTTAGTAATAATTTTAAAAATAAGGATTTACTGCATGAACTGTCATTATAAAACGAAGGTTTAACTTATTTATTTTATTCTTATTATAAAAATAACTGCATGAACCCACTAGTGTTACGTTACGTACGATTAAGGATACGAAGTAAGAATTACGTGATTAAATATTTTTTTGAGTCAGTTTTGCTCAAATAATCCATTTGCTCAAATAAACCATTAAACTTTCGAAAAATAAATATTTAAATCTTTTTCTCTTTAATTTTATTTTTTCAATTATTTTAGGTTAGGTTAGGTTAAAACCCCCAATTTCTTTGTTTTGATCGTGAATTACGTGATTAAGTGTTACGTTACGTTACGATTAAGTGGTACGTAAGTAAGAATTAGATTAAATATTTTTTTGTCAATTTTGCTCAAATAATCCATTTGCCAAATAAACCAATAAAACATTTCGGAAAATAAATATTTAAATTTTTTTCTTTAATTTTTTCAATTATGTTAGGTTAGGTAGGTTAGGATGTAGGTAGGTGGGTAGGTGGGTAGGTTAGGTGAGTGGTTTCATAGCTTATAGATTATAATTTATAATTTAGGTTTCGATAGGTTTTAAACAGGGGAAGCCGGACCGAAGAAGTTGATGAAAAGGGTATAGATATGTCCTATGAAAGTATACGCCGTTATATCATTTGTGTGTTTAATGGAAGAGGCCACGAAGACACTGTTGTTGACTAAAAGGGGCATTAAAAAAGACTCGCTTAGCAAGAAAAATATCGACCTGGGGAACACCATAGTCTATCTTTACCATCACAAAAATTTTCCAGACTTCTACTAACATCTCGACCGTCTCAACAACATTCCTACAGATTCTGTCAAATTCAGTCAGCAAGGAAGAAAATGATACGGTGGGTTTGCACAAAATTAAACATCATGTTATGGATTTTAACCACTGAAGCAGCCCAAGTTTAACCATGTACACCACATGCCTATAATTGTAAAATGGATTATGGAAAATAATGTAACTGTAACAAAGCTGGAACGCGTATTCGAGTATGTGCTTCAACTGCCATGAAGGAATGCAATGCACCGAACGGGAAAGAACAGCCCACGGGCCAGAGAAGGAAGGGGGAACCCGAGCTAAAACGAAAGGATTCATTTGGGCCATTGGGGAGGGAAAGAAAGGGCATTATTATACTTCAGCTTCTTGTTCTTCGTCAAACTTTCTAATACCAAACCAAGAATATGTCTTCGGCAGATTCTGCAGGTGCTCCTCTTTTGTAGGTGTTGCCTATGCCCTAGATACCACACGGCCGTTATGACATCCGCCACTTGGACTCCAAAGGCATCGCTGTATGATAACAATATTCGAATTTTTCTGCCATGACGGCATTAAATGCGTTCAGTAACTTGGCCGAATCAACAGAAAGCACCAGACAAAGATACGCTAATTGGAAATATTTTGGTAATATCCGTTACCACCGAGGAGGTGCCTTGGGGCAGAAAAATTGAATATGCATAGGAGACTTTGAACTCAAAGACCTAAGGGACCCGATTAGAACTTGTAACCATGGAGTCTTAATGCCCTACAAATCTAGGTTTTGATCTGCTAGGTTTTGATCTGTCTCAATCGTGGCACATTTTCCATAAGAAATCATAAGAAACTGGAAATAGTTCTTTATTAAAGAAGGCCCCCATCAGTGGGTAAAACTATCATCTCTCAGTGGATTTGGCCTGTAGGGAAAACCCCTTAAAATACTTTGGCCCTAAGCTGGTTGTCCCACCTACGACCCAGGTAAAAAAATATTCTGGTATTGGTTCTTTCATTAATCTAATTTGCGATACTTTGCGAATTAGTATTAAAGGCCTTCACAAATATCGTTTTAAATACTCGAGATGTAACCACAAAAATGTTAAAAATGATATGCCACCTTCAGTTTTGATAAGAAACCCAGGAAGTAAGAAATTGTGGGCAAGGTCAAGTTCGGAAATAAAAATATTATTGTTTATTAAAACTATTGCTGCTGGTACCACATGTCTCGATATCTGTGGATTAACACAATGAATGTTGATAATAAAACAGCAAATGTTACGGTCAAAATATGATGTATAAACCGAAGATTAAATTATTGAAAAATAAACAATTCCATAATAATAAAATATAGTTATAAAACAAGTCTGTGTGACTAAAGTTATAATTATTTTGCTTCTAAAGTACTTCGGAAGACGGAGCAGAAAAATACATAAATCAATTGGATCCGCAAAAGCATCGTTAACAAATAATTTTAGATGCGTTTACCGTTTACCGTAACCTGCACTTTGTGCTGTATTACTTTTTTGTCTAATAATAACAGACGAGCATGAGAAAATAAACATAGAGGTGTGAAATCGGCATACCTATTAACATCAACATGCAGTTCGTAAAGTGTATACCACCAATAAACATTACGCAATCTTTGTTTATCTTGTTAATGTAAATGGTACCGATTCTGCATTATGTTTCCTAGTGTCCTAAATTTGGCACTACTATTAGCCGTTATGTTAATAATCATTATAATCATTATAACTTCTATTTAGTTTTTTACTTATACAAAGACACTCTAAAATGGATGCACATTCTCAAAAAAAAAACTGAAGAACTTAAATTCAGTGAACTTATCTGAAGAACTTAAATTCAGTGACGTGGATATATAATCACTTTCCGAAAATAAACTTTAGCGAATTTCGAACACAAAGGATAATGTTTAGAACAAATGTAACAGAAAAAATAGATAGCAAATCATGTTTCTGTCTAGTATACGAGGTGTGTCAATTAAGTAATGAGACTGGCAACGTAGCGCCTGATCTAACAACACTGCGGAGACGGAACTTGGATGGGCGGTATGTTAACATGTAAATGCACTGTTTTCGTAAACCAATTTCTTCTGGTGCGTTTTAAAAATGAGTGACATTAATTTTGAGCAACAGTGTGCTATCAGGTTTTGCTTCAGACTTGGACACAGCGCAGCGGATACTTTTGCAAAACTTCAACACATCTACGGAGACAGTGTTTTTTCAAAAGCCCATATTTTTCGGTGGTTTAAGACATTCTCAGAAGGAAGAGAGTCGATTTAAGATGAATCACGCAGCGGAAGGCCTTCATCTTCAAGAACCGATGGAAATATCGATAGAATACGGGATCTTGTACATTCAGATCGCCGATTGACGACAAGAATAATCGGGGAAAAGTTAAATTTGAATCACACCACCTGCGCCGATGAGAAAATGGTTCCAAGAAACCTTTCGCAGGAACAAAAGCACATCAGGAGACAGAGGTGTCTTGACTTTTTGGAATCGATTGAAAATGATCCCCATTTTATGGAACGTGTGATGATGAACTGGTGATGATACTTGGATGTTTGAGTACGACCCGGAAACCAAGCGCCAAAGCATGGAATGGCGCACTTCAAGCTCTCCAAGACTCAAAAAAGCAAAAATGAGCAAGTCGGAGATCAAATGCATGCTGATTTGCTTCTTTGATAGCCAAGGAATTGTCCACAACGGGTTTGTGCCTAGAGGCCAAACAATAAATCAACACTATTACAGAGAGGTTCTTGAAAATCTTCAAAAAAGGGCCATGCGTGTGAGACCAAACATCAAGAACAACTGGATGTTGCAACACGACAATGCGCCTTGTCACACAGCCATTTCAGTAAACGAGTTTTTAGCCCATAAAAACATTCCTCTGGCTCCTCAGCCTCCTTATTCGCCTGACTTGAGTCCTTGTGACTTTTTTTCTCTTCCCAAGATTGAAAAATCCCTCAAGGGACGTCATTTTTGAACCATAGAAAACATTCAAACGGCTGTAACCGACCAGCTGAAGGCTATTCCAGTATATGAGTTCCAACACTGCTATGAGAATTGGAAGAACCATCTCCTGCGCTGTGTGGCTTCCCAAGGGAGTTATTTTGAACGAGATAATGCTGAATTTTAATTCTATTCGAATAAAAATTTTTAAAAATCAGTCTCATTACTTAATATACACACATCGTACTTTTCCTCCGTTACTTAAAATGGAGAATTTCAGTGTATGAGGTTCTTAAATATACTAGTTAGCGGAATTTACAAAACTAAATATAGATTTCAAAAATGTTATTATAAAAGTTTACTTACGAGAATGATAGTGATTATTAATGTTTTCTGTCAAATACGATTTTGACATAATCATTGAAAATATTTATCGCCACAAAACATTTTTTAAGAGAATGATGATTAGTGGTGGTTTTATTAAATTTGTTAAACAGCTTCAGAGATCTAAACTGAGCTCCATTTGATTCTCTCAAAACACTAAAAATTGGTAGACACAAATTCCAAAAGAAAAAATATTATATATATATATATATAGGTATAGAAAAAAATGGTTTTGTGACCCTTAATTGAATTACCTATATCAAGGTGTACAAAGAAACAATGTGTAAAAAACTTCGAAGTAGATATGATTTTTATGTATAGAGGAATCACGTAATCAGGAGTATATACACGAGCAATTCGTAAATAATAAACGTTCTTGGTACCGAAAGAAATTGACACTCGTATTAACGCAAAATAATATAAAGGGTGTCCCAAATTTATGCAAGATTTGAATTACGTAGAAAACACAGTTTTATTTTTCAATTGTATTGTTTTGTCATTGAAACATAAAGGAATATGTTATGTATGGAATAGCACATCGGGCAAATGACTTCCACGGCTTTGCTGGCACATACGCACTCTTTTGTCGAAGTTTTCCATGACCATTTTGCATAAATGGGGCTGAATTTCGTTGATGCAGTCGTGTTAAATTACATGATCTAGTGGGCAAAATCTGATCACCGAAACGAGAGACTATACGCCCAGGAAATGTCTCATACAGTAATTGGATTGTTTCACGGGCATGATTGTTGGTATGTCCTTGTTGTCATGACTTGTTAAAATCACATGTCGTCCACATCAATATAATCCAATTTAGGCAGAAAAACTCGGTTATCATGTCGCGATATCGAGCACCAGTAACAGTAACTGCTTGACCAGCCCCATTTTCGAAGAAGTATGGTCCATTGACGTCTCCAGCCCAAAATTCGCACCAAACAGTGACACGTTGTGAATGCATTTTTTCACATGTGAGTTCTCTGAACCCAAATGCGGCAATTTTGACTATTAACAAAGGACATTCTCGCCATCAAGGTGGGAAAATGATCTTCATCGATTAGGATGACTTTGCTCGAAAAATTAGCATGCACTTGTTGTTGTTCAATAGGTAATCCATTCAACGAACTCTCTTCGCTGTGCATGGTCATTAGGTTACAGTTCTTGTGTCAGTTGAACTTTGTAAGCTTGAAGACGCAGATCTTTAGTAGAGAGCTTCTTGAAATTTGCAATTCTTGTCCACGACGCAGAACCGATGTTCCTGGACTTTCACCAACACTCTCGCGCACTGCTTCGATATTATCATTTAAACGGTTTGTTATTGGACGGCCAGTGTGTTTAGCGTCCCCACTTGATCCAGTCTCTCAACTGTAGCAGCCAAACTTTCATTATTTTTTAAATATTTTTCAACAATGAAAACGCATGGTTCTCAACATTTTTGCTCTAAAATCAAAGTATATTTCTCGCTTGTACAATTGCCCTCAGTTATGCCTGACAAAATATATTTAAATATTTACTTTTTTTTCAAGTAGGTATATTTTCAAAATTGTAAAACAATCTGCTTTAGTGAAATTAAAAATAATCCTGATCCTCCCTTGTATTTTCTGTTCCTTCCAACTTAAGAAATTATTGAAAAAAAAATATTGAATCTAACTGACTTTTTTATCCAAACAACACCAACTACAATATGAAGCTCACAAAATGAGTTTTTAACGATGCGAACATTTGCGAAATGCGAAATTTTAATTACCTAATAACCTTTATACATGCCTTTATAACTGTAATTTGAAGTAATTAAAAAAAACTTGACCGTGTGCAATTTTCTAAAACTGGGTGGTCTCTACCTCAAAAGCGCGAGAAATTTAGATATATGTATGTGTCCGAACCACATCCACGCGTAATAAAGACTTGTTTATAATTTCGAA
The DNA here is from genome assembly GCA_029963805.1 of Aromia moschata. Taxonomy (NCBI): domain Eukaryota; kingdom Metazoa; phylum Arthropoda; class Insecta; order Coleoptera; family Cerambycidae; genus Aromia; species Aromia moschata. The sequence goes on from JAPWTK010000036.1 coordinate 1,290,782, forward strand.
AATGTTTTGTTATGAAAAACAAAATGCGTACCAAAATATACGCAATACACATTAAGTTAGCACAGGAGAAAGAAAATTCCAACACATTGGTACGCAACCGGAATACAAAGGAGATTCCTGTTCCAATTATCCATTCGATTCATCCATTGTGTTATTGTTCTGGTAGACCAAGCGGCATCTGTTTTCAAATGAGGTAGTTTCGACTTTTTCCAAATTATCCCTAATTCTTATTGAAATGTCTCTCGAATGCCGTAAGAAATGTTAATTTTAATATGCACAAGTTGAAAAAGTTGTGGAAAATTTGTTATTAAACAAAATGTAAAATAATCCCTAAAGTGTCCATGTTTTTTCTTTTCTTCTAAATAACTTGTGAACTATTTTTTTAGAGAATAGTTGAGGAGATAAGAAAGTTATTAACGTTTTAACTAAACTTTGTTAACTAAAATTTTTTCACATATAAAAGAGCGATCACACTTCAACCCATTTTGAAAATTTAAAATCCGTTCATTAGGAGAGCCTAGAGAATCTTTCTAAATTATAAACATTTTAAACATAAATAATATAAATAACCCTCCTTTATGTTCGATCAAAGGATATTTAAAAAACATAGCTTAAATTACTTTTAAGTGTTTTTCAAAATGTCTCAGTGTCATTATCTTGGCTTCTAATAAGTCAATTTTAAAGTTTTTTTTTAATCAATGTCTCGCGAGTCAGGGAAACCAAATATCAAAACGGCAATGGCAATTTGTCAAAATGGCAATAACATTTCGTTGTATTATTCCAATTACCTAGAGTCATATCGTCATTACACTAAAAATTAGGTGATATCCAGTATGGAAACAGTCAAACAACCCAAAACAGTTGCCGCTTGGTCTCAAACTAATCTTTACTGTAGCATCGAGGAACTTTGGTCGCAACTAAGGTTGCCAATTGTCCCGGATTTTCCGGGACGTCCTGGATTAGGGATATTTTGTACCCGAACGCTAATTTTCACGGAAATCTAGTTGTTAAAAAAAAATAAGTATAAAAGTATATTTTATTCAAAGTTGAAGTAAATTATATACCTATTTTTCGTTTGGCGAAAAACCTTCTTTTCATCACAAAAAAAAAAAACAAAATTGTATAGATGCAAAAAAGACGCCCTTTTGGTAAAAAGTGCTACCACATTTTGTTAGACCAAAATTTTGCCAAACCCTTCGTTCAACAACTGCATTTTAAGTAATACTATCAGTATCTTTTTTTGATTTAAGATGTACAGTTCCAGGGTTCGTGCTCACAACAAATTACCGTTTCGCGACTTCGGCTGTAAAAGCTCCATCTATCAATATTTTTTTCATAAAAAAAAATAATTTAAAAACTTGAATCTAAGTACTAAATGATGATATATTGCTGACTGGAATAAAAAAATTGTGAAATTCGCAGTTATTTTTGTGACCCAACTGGGGGTCACCCCTTAAATTGCACCAAGGAACACGAGATCTCATTTTTCGGGCACCAGCTATGAATCACCCTGTATGTAGATTTTTAAAATTCAAGTCTGATATTAAAAATAATTTTAATCTTAAATATGTACGTAATAAACCGTCCAGTTGTTTGGGCCCGTAGCGTCGAGGAAATTCGGCCTCAAGTCAACCGCGTTGTTCATGAGCCCTAACAACTATATGTTCGGACAAACGCATTTTTCGCGTATTAGACTGTTTTTATGTATAATGAAGCAAAAATTGACTAATGCAGCTGACAGTACATAAGAACTCAAATAATTTAAAAGTATATTTTAATTAATGTTTTCAAAGAACCAAATTAACAATGTCACAACTTAACAAAACAAATAAAATTTAACAAAATAACTGGCAACTAAATGTTCGGAAAACAAAATAGTTTAGGTATTAATAAGGCGTTACGTCACCTTTTGCCTTAATTACGGCCCGAATTCTTGCAGGCATTGTTTCAACCAAGCCTCGACAGAGTTCTGATGAAAAGGTGTGCCAAATTTCGCCGTTTTTTTTCCTTTAAAGTGAGAGACCGTTCTTTGAGGATTATCTCTCAAAACTCTTTTTATCTTATGCCACAGTGTTTCAATGACATTTAGGTCGGGGCTGTTTGATGACCATGATAGGACTTTAATATGATGTTCCCCGAACCACTTTGTCGTCTTTTTGCAGTATGGGAAGCTGCGCCGTCTTGTTGGAATATGAAATCATTGTTTGGGTACATATCCTGAACAGTCGGTAATAAACTATTCGTATCTAAGTATTTGTATATATTTGTCAGCATTGACGGTACCCTCTATGACCTCACACTGTCCCAAACCTTAAGCGAACATACATCACCAAATCGTGACACCCTTCGGGAATTCTACGGTTCCTTTAAGGCAGTCCTTATTAAAAGATTCACTTTTTGTTATTACTCTTTTTCTGTGATCGCCTATGCAGACATCAAATTTAGACTCGTCACTGAAAATTACTTTTGACCAGTCTTCTATAGTCCACCATACCTTCGATTTGGCCCAATTCAGTCGATTTGTTGTGCCTTAGTTAAAAGGCCTTTCTTTAGCCTACGATCATTTACGAAAAATGAAAAATTAAAAATTTGAAAAACGAAAAAAGTAGGACATTATAAAAACTGAGCCCAGACTGATGAATGTATTTTCTGCAACATTCGCGGGATAGCCTTTCTCCTGTTTCAGAGTTCCATTGCGCTGTTATATCCCTTAAGGTGTTCCGTCTACTTTTTTTTGAAAATTTTCAAAAAACAACCTTTGGCTCCTTTCAGTAACAAATCTGGGTCTTCCAGGACATTTACCTTTTACATCAAATTTCCAGTCTCGCGGTAATGCTTTATGTCCCCAACAGTAGACTTTGCAAAGCACAATTATTCTTCGGCAATTTCGCGGATCTTTTGCCACTGCAGTATTTCTTTAAAATGAGCTGCCGCAATTTTTGATCAGTCGCACATCCACGGCCCATTTTTATTTAAAAATAACGAATGTTCGCAAAAATCAGAAATCACCTGTGACCCATATAATTAATAAACTAATGGTTACCGCGGCAACAATACATTTTTCTTTATATTTTAGGGCAGGTTTCTCGATTTTCCTAACATTTACCTGTCAGCATTTTTAGCAGGTTTTTATATTTTTGGCCATAAATTCCTAACAAATCCAAGCTAATAATAATTTTCATCGTAATATTATCTTGCAAATGTTTGTAATTTTATATATTTTAGGTTTTTAAAGCGTGGTTGTAAATTTTTGCATGACAGTGAATAATTTTTTTTTGAAAACATGCGTCTGTCTGAACGTATAGTTGTTAGGGCTCGTACAAGGATGTGTGCCAGTGCCAGTATAACGAGATTTTCCGAAACCCAAAATAAACCACAAACACAAATCTACCTTTATTCCAGCCGTGGTCGTGTAATCCTGTCCAGGAGTCGGGAATACCGGCGGCCGGCGACAACAAAAACACAACTCCGAAAATAGCGGCCGGCTCAAAACAAACGCGGAGCCGCGCGCGGAGCGTAACCGGCGTGGCCACGTGCGGCGTCGTCGGGACCTGGGGGCGGTCGGGGCGCGCGCTGAACTGCGCCGCCGAGGAGTCGCGGGGGTGCGTGCGAGAGGGTGGAACGTGGAGAGCGCACCCGGATAGCACCTGTTGTTGCGCCGTGCGCCGCCAACTGAGCTGTTGCGGGCCAGGTGAGGAGGCGACCGAGGTCACTGACACACCGTCGACTAACGGAACGCGGCGGCTAGCGGTACAAGAGCAGTTAGCTTACAGGACCGTGCGTATGAGGCAACAACACGTCACACCGTCTCACGGCGAAGAAGAGCCCTCTTCTTTCTTCCTCTTGCCCTGGCGAGGAGGCTGCGGCGACTGGCGGAGCCGGACGCGCCGGCCACCGGGTCTCCTCCAGGTTCTCCAACCGGATTTCGGGTGCCCGGAAGGTGGAAGGCGCTGTGAGCGAGATCGTTGCGGGATTACGCCAAATTGTATACTACAGATAACACGGCCACGCAAAATAAAAAAAATGCAATGTATTTTTTACGCCGAATCCAAATTTCAAAAACCCCAGGATGATTGACCGTGTCAGTTTTTTTTTATGGGCGAAAAATTTGATAGATTTTGGATAGGAAGGATACACACGTAGCAAACAGGCTTTTCCAAGGAAAATTATGATTGAGTAGGGGAGAGTCTGGAACAGTGGCCACGCAGGAACAACGGCCATTTTGCAAGAGAGGTCCAAGTAACATCCTAAGAATATTAACGGGCAGTGGCGGTGGGCTATAAGGTGCGCTGGTGCGCGCGCACTACCAACAATTTAGCATTAATAATTTTATTTAGTAATCAATGGATGCATTCTTAATTTATCGCCTTGCCGCATCCCTAGCGTTAATACCATCTGAATATTATTTGGCCGCAGCGTTACGAATCCACTAGACGCTAGGTCTCTATCTCCAACGCCACTGGTTTCCGATCGCGGCGCGGGAGTCGACACGCGCAATACGAAAAAGCGGCAAGACGATCATGCTTCCGTGCAATACGAAAAAGCGAACGCGTATTGTTACTGCTTGCCCCTCCACAATTAGGACGCGTAGTGGGCGAATCCTATAGATATGATGTGCGGAGTTTAAGAGCGCACGAGAGTGATCGATCGGTTAGTTTGTGAATTGTTTTCGCACATTGCGATTGCTGTTTTATCGCTCACGTTTTATAAATATAAACTCGGTGACAATCTAGTTTGGAATAATGAATTATATTCAAAACTTATTAAAAACCCCATTCTCTAACTTGAGTTTGGAGGAAAAAGTGCAAATTAAAACTCTAAGTAGCCCACTCCACAAATTAATTTAAAATTAGCCGTGAAAGGAAAAAGTAAACAATTTGTAAGAACATTTAATAATGACTTATTTAAAAAACATTTGTGGTTAAGTGGATGCGATGTATTGAACGCAGTGTTTTGTTTGGCGGAGAAACACCTTAGACCAAAACTGGAGTAACGGATTTAAATCACATAAACGAGAAAATAAAAAAAAACATGCAAATTCTGCTGGACACATGAATAATGTTTTGAATTTAGCCATGCTAGGCACTGCAAATATTGCGACAATGCTCGATTCTGCTCATCGACGAGCAGTGGCAGCATGCAATGAAGCGGTTTCAAAAAACAGGTATGTTTTAAACATTATTATTAACTGTATTCGTTTTTGTGGAAAATTTCTATTTAAAACGGATAAAGACATTTTTGCGCAACACCATGTGCCAGGAAAGACTGTCGGCTTTGGCTATGCTCTCCATTGAAAAAGACTTTATTACAAATATCGAAAATTTTAACAACAAAGTAATTGAAAAATTTGCACAATGTAAAAATCGCAGAATTGAGCTCATTTACAAAGAAAATTAGGTAAGTTTTCAAATTAATAGAGTTAATAAGAATAATCTTAATATGAGATAAATATTTATCTCATATTAGGGATATTCTTATTATTCTTATGATTATCGTTATTTTTATGTATGGTGCACCCCCAATCTTAGGATCACGCACCGCCACTGTTAACGGGTAGTATCCTTGAGCCTCAAAGTATCTTCTTTTATATGAACTTAACTTTAAATTGACCACATATAGTAAAATACAACGAGCGGTGAAAATTATGCGTAGCGAATAAATACCTACATATCGAAGTGAACTAATAGTGACGATTTATTCCTAATACATGTAAGCATTTATTGATATAACAATATTTTGATTTTATATAGCATTTGTCATTACCCATTGTATTAAAAAATTGTGGTTGACGGTACAGTGGTCATGTTAAAAGTAGGTATAGTGGCCACTACTTTATCATATTAATAAAGGATGACTGCTGTGCCACCATTAAAAAGAGGACTATTTAGAATAACTTTAGCAGGTAAATTAAATTATATTCTTGTTTTCGACCCTAGTTTGTCAATGTATAGTATTTGTTAACGATTAGCAGTTAATCCTAGTGGGAGAGCACTCTTAGTAAGGCGCTTAAAGATAGTGTGTAAAATTTACATGTATCAGAAAACTTGCATCCTATTAAATCAGGCACGGCATTGGATCACGTCACAAATACATCTTTATATTCTTTATTGTAACATCAGTTTATATTTATGATAGCGAATATGCAAAGAAAATTATATGAGAATTTATATTTCATCCTTTCCCATTGCCTGGAAAAGTAAATTCTACTTTTTGCATTCAGAATTTATAAAAAAAAAGAAAAGAAAAACTAATACCTATACATCACAGTAATGTAAATAAGCTAAATCACAAATAAAATATTGTCACAAATTATTCTTGTTAAATTCTTCTAAGTAAAGAGGTGTCATCGTAAATGTCTCTATTTTTTTTAGCTCGCTCGAGGTTGAGACACTACACTCGAACCCCTCTTAATTCACCAAATCCGTGCATCATCACCTCGCTTAAGTAGGGAAATTTAGTCTCGCTTAAGTCGCGATCATAACGTCAACTTTTTCGTGTTTTAGCTGCAAAAAACATTATTTAGAGATATACCACAGCACTTGTTATAACGAAAAATGAGCCAACTGAACAAAAAAATAAACGTAAGTATACCCAGTCGTGCGTGCCAAAGTTCAATTTTCCGCTTGAATGAATATTTTAAAGGTTAAATATTTTAAAAGACACCTAACCTATTTTAAAGGTTAGGTGTCCATATTTAATGTGTTACACAATCATTTTTTTCAATAAAAATTGTATTCATGCGAGAATCCAATTTCCAAACGTAGTTCTAAAACTTTTACAGGCGGCGACTTAACCGGGACGGTTTCGTGACATAATAGGGGGAAACGTGGTGAAATAACAGAGGATGTGAATTAAGCGAAGGTGAATTAAGAGGGGTTCGAGTGTACTAACCAACGGAGGAATAGACAAAGAGGAGATCAAGATGGCGCCACTCAGCTGGACGGGGCCCATAATTATTTAGCCTAATCTGTAAATTGTGCACTCCGCTATCCTACAAGGGCTAAACTACTTCGCTGTGTACATTTCAACTGTTTTTTAAATAAATTTAATATGCATTATTACTATTATTATTTTTGTGACATATTTTTAAGATAATATATCTTTATTCTGCCAGATATCACCCGTTTTCATTGTTTAAGAGCAGTTAGCTTACAGGACTGTGCGTATGAGGCAACAACACGTCACACCGTCTCACGACGAAGAAGAACCCTCTTCTTTCTTCCTCTCGCCCTGGCGAGGAGGCTGCGGCGACTGGCGGAGCCGGACGCGCCGGGCACCGGGTCTCCTCCAGGTTTTCCAACCGGATTTCGGGTGTCCGGAAGGTACGAGGCCGAGCAGATTCGGCGGGTCGAAGGTGGAAGACGCTGTGAGCGAGATCGTTGCGGGATTACGCCAAATACTCCATGTCCCGAAGCTCAAAAAAATACGATTTGAGTTCATGTTTTCTGGTAGAAAAAAAATAACTGATTCCTATGCAGAATTTCCCCGGGAATACGGGAAAATAGTTTTGATGCGATTAAAAATCGGGAACATTTGTTTATTTAACAATTTATAAAAAAAATAGCAAGTTTTTTTTTTGTTTTTTGCTTATATCTTTGCTTCTAGAGCTCGTAGGCAAATTTTACAGCCACCAATTCTTTCGTCATCAAATTTCCTACAATATAGGCCATTTTTCAAATCGATTTTTTAATGTTTATTATAAACAAATTGCCAAAAATCGCAAAAAAAAAATTAGATCGAAAATTTGTAGAGTAACGGAAAACAAAATCTGCTCAATGAATTTTGATGTTACATTGAGAATTTATAGCTCTCAACTAACTTAACCAAAAACGCTTTGCGGATTTGCAAAATATTGCTTTCTACTATTAATTGATTAATTAATACTACTATTCTACTACTACTGTTCTACTAGTAGTACTATTCATACTACTTTGTACTGAAACTTAAAATCCACTGTTTCACGGATATTAGTAATATCCGAAGGCCTTCCACTTTCTGGAATGTCTTCATTTGACTCACAGCCTACAAAAACTGTTTCAATTAACACTTTATTTCAAAATGCAGTTGACCACACCACATCATCCTGATCCGCTGTCATCTTGGACACCGCTTCTCTTTTCTTACTACCTCAAACCCAGTCAATTACACTGAACCCTCAGATTCATCGAATGGTAGCTACTTTGGTAATAATGGTACATACGTTCAAATGATCTTTGGCAACCAAGTTTTCCATTCTTTCACAGTCATTAGTAATATCCGAAGGCTTTTCACTTCCTGGATTGTCTTCAATGGACTCACAGCCTACAAAAACTGTTTCAATTAACACTTTATTTCAAAATGTAGTTGATCACACTACATCATCCTGATCCGTTGTCATCTTGGACACCTCTTCTCTTTTATTACTACCTCAAACCCAGTCAATTACTGAACTGAACCCTCAGATTCATCGAATGGTGGCTACATTTCCACTGTTTCACAGACATTAGTAATATCCGAAGGTCTTCCACTTCCTGGATTATCTTCATTGAATCCACAGCCTATAAAAACTGTTTCATAAAACTTCAAAATGCAGTTGTGCGCTTCTATTTTCTACTGATCGGTGAGCCTCAATTGGCTTAGTAAAACTGCTAAAAAGAAGAATTAGAACAGGTCTTATAAAATAAGAAGAAGACGACCAACTTGTTAACAAAACTTTCCAAAACATTATATCTATTTGTATTTCAACGCCCAAATGTATTGAAAACCATGTTATTTAGTTAACGTTTGCGGGTTAAATACATATCACATTTCAACAAGACACATTTCATACTTACATTACGATTCTTAAAAGAAGAACAACAACAACATTAGTCTGTAGTGAACTGCACAGTAGCCTATAAAACAGGTCCAGGATATGTCGATAGGTAAGTATGGTTCCTAACTGTACACAAAACTAAATTGCTCGTCAAAATTAGCGTAACACTTTTTATATTAGCGCCATTTGCGTTCTATTCGAGTTAGAGATTTGCGGTTTTCAAAAAAGGTCAGTAGCCTATAGGGTCGGTCTGAATGCCCCAAAGGCGTTACGTTGTGACTTAAATGGTTCGCCGTCCACACCCCAAAAACCCCATGTCGAAATTTGAATTCGCAATATTTTGACGGTAATTTCAGAGACATACAGTATCAACTAAAAAGGACGCTGTCGGGTAAAATCTCCATCCCTTCAACCCATTTCCAGACCCCCCTAAGCCACCCCCTTTCATTTACGCAGGGTTTTGCGTGGTTTGACCTCTGTTGGGTGAATTCATTGGTCCTAATGCCTAATAAATTGGTGTAGGGTTCCACAACTCACTTTCACCCTTTGACAACTCAAGCACCACTCCAGGCCACACCCACACCGACCCCCACGCACCCCTTCTGGTTCCGCCCCTGTAGAAGGTTGTCGTTTCGTGTTGGAATTCATGTCATGGCATTACTACATTACTACATTAAGTTGACGGACGGCCGATTGAGCGTCAAAAGTGATATTTCAAGTCCAAACCACCCCCTGAAAATTTGCCGCCCTAAGGGGTTGTAAGCAGGTCTTGATGAGTGGGGTGACTCAGAAAGCTTTCCTGAGGATGCATGAACTCTTTTTGGCACCCTCCGAGTCTCCTTCATATCCTCTTTTGCATCCCATAGCCCTCTTTTTTTGATCACCTCCAAAAAATGTTTGAGTGGATGAAAATTCCTGGAAAAGGACTCGTTGGGTAGGCGAAACCTTACTTTGCAGTTGTGTGAATCGACAGTCGCCAAATTCTCGAGAGATGCTTTATATGGTATTTCACAAGTTGCTCGAGATGAAAACATAAACCTCCTTATAGTCAGGCGAATATCAGGACTATCGCATATAGAATCTTGTACATACTCAATTCTCTGAAAAAACAAAAAAACATCGAATTATGTAATGAAAACTTTGCCATTCGCCATTCGAAATAGAGCAAGAATTTACAAAATGTGGTTTAAATAATATATTTAGTTTAGCTTTACTGGCCGATGATTTTTTTGCCACAAAGTACAAGGTATACATACTATATGCCGAAACTATTTCTTAATAGTTAATAATCCCTTATTTGAGTTTTAATTATTGTTTGTTTGAAAAAACATAACAGAAAAGCCGACAAGTTTCCATATTTCAAAAAACCATTATTAAAATATCCGACCTAATATTAATAAAAAAATTGCTTATTATAATCTGGTGAAACATTATATAAAAAAAATGGTATGTTATATATGTATAAGGAATTAAAGAGCGGTTACTTGTTCCATATTCGTGTTACGCGTTTGTTTAAGCACATGAACTCATTGCTTCTCGTAACAATTATTGTAATTAATTCTGAATATAGCTGTTTAATTTAATCTGGATTATGCAGAAGTCGGAGAATTACATAATAATAATAATATCTGTTTGAAGTAATGACGTAAAAAACTCCCTCGGTTTATTAATATGAAAATATGTAAATTAATCTTACATACCGTTAAATAATCATTATTTATACGAAATTATGGCTACCGGTGGTAGTAATTTTCATTTGTTAGCCTTAGAGGCTAGAAACGTTAAACTTATACAGGGTGTCCACTTTGTCGGGAACAGGGTTATCAATCGGGTTGCTTCAGTAACCTCTAAACTGTAAGAGATAAAACTATAATAAATGTCTCCCTCATCAGAAAATCTTGAAAGCAGCTTGCAAAATATTTTTTTACGCCACACTGTTTGCTAATTTTATTTGTTAACTCTTTAGAGTTGCAACGTCTCATAATTAATCTTCGTTCTCATACTGTATTAGCTATCTCAAAATTATGTTCATTTTGAACCTGTAGTCGTAAATAAATACATTTTAATAGACCAGGATAATAGATCATTCTTTAAAAGTGTATTTATACGTGAGCCATAAAAGTAAAACCGGAATGAAATGTGTCAGTTTATGTACACAAGTAATTATAAAAATTATTTTGGGACGTCCACATTTAGTCGTGGCGATTAATAACAAACACAGGACCGGTCTAAGGTGGTAGCTAACAAAATGGTGACCTAGAAGGATTATTTTAAATGACGTTACTTTGAAACTTTTCTACCAACTGAAAGGCACCTAAAAAGTGGCCTTTTAATTGTGGTTAATACAGTTGTTGGTGAGAGCTTGTCAATCCGATCAGATTTATCAGCGAATAGTAGTCATTAAATCATATTATTTATAATTCGTTTTCTGGCATTGTCCTACAAAAATAAGCTGAAGACCTTTTTTTATATCCTGGACTGGACTGAAACCCCCGAATGTTTAAACGTGGATACTAGAGTAATTTGCTTACTCTAACTTACTTATCCAATTAACTAAACGCCGCAATGGCGCCGCAATCTGATGATGAATTCTTATAGAACTCGACGAAATAAAACGAGGTAAGAAGAAAATGTTCGATATCTCGCTTAGTTTTCGAGATATCGAATGAAAAAAATAATTAAAACATTTTTTTTATGGATTCTTATAGAAATCGAGAAAATAAGATGATATGTAATCTGCAAAAAATATTTTTTGTTTCATTGATTTTTTTTTCATATAAAATTTCTTTTAGATTTAAAAAAAAAGCAAGGTAAAAAAAAATATTTTCGATATCTTAGGAGCCCACAACATGTTGGTGGTATTGAATTTGGTGAAGGTATTAAAGGTTCCCGAATCATGCAATTCCTTTTAGACATCAAAAAAGTATATCCAGGAACGGTTGACGGCGAATTAAAAGAAATAGATCCACCTATATTACAACCGGATATTGAAGTTTTGCTCCCCCAGCAAAACGGCCTCGCCTGGAGAATAATGTAGATGAGGATTGTGATTAAGATTTTTCATTCTAATTTCAATTAGATTCATCTCATTTTTTATTTTTTTCATTCGATATCTCGAAAACTAAGCAAGATATCGAAATTTTATTTTCGCTTACATTTCGTTTTATTTCGTCGAGTTCTATAGGAATCCACCATCAGATTGCGACGCCACGGAAACAGCAGAATCCCCAAACAATAATTATATAGAAGAATTTTCGAAGATCTTATAATTAGTTTGAACACGCAGACACGCAATATTCCCCCCTAGATCTTGCGATTTGACTATGATTTTTTCTCTGGCCGTATCAAAAAAATGCAATTTTTGAAACTCTCCTTGGTGATATGGAAGACCTTCAGCAAGCATCGTCAATAAAATTGAAGAAATTAATGGAACACCGTGGATACTGCACCACTTTATTTACTCAGTTAAAATAAGAGTTTAAATGTGTATAAATATGGGCGGTCGTCATTTTCTTTAAATAGTGTCTTATTTTTTAGAAAATATAGTCTTTTATATATATAATATATTTATTTATTTGAGTTCTTTATTTCTTTTTTATATACCGGGTGAAACAGGATCATGGTACACCCCCTTTTCTCCTTTAGTTTTCAAGATAATTGATTGCAATTTGGGATATCCTATATACATAATAAGCGGCACTATCTGACATACAAGTGATTTTTTTCCCACTTCCGGTTTCGCCGGAAGTGACACTAACTTTTGATTTTTAAATGGAATACCCTGTATATTATTGCATTTTTGAATTCTACATAATTTTCTGAATCCAACGATACCAAATACGTGACATTTCAAACGTCAATATTTTTTACAATTATAATTTTTAGTTTTCCATTTAAATGGGGCATGACTGTTACGATTTATTGTAAATGACCCATGTAATGCTACAAAAATCAAAATCCCGTCAAAAATACTAAATTATGTGATTTATGAACAAATAATGTTCATCAAAATTGTTTTTTGGAGCAGAACTCAATTTTTTCAAATGGAACCATATTGGTACCGTAGTACCATTTATTATTCCTATTAATAAGTAATTTATTCTTATGTCGTATTAATATGTGCGATAAATACAAACAAAATTACAGCTAAGAGAAATGATTTGATGAACTTTATTTGCTCATAAATCACATAATTTAGTATTTTTGACGGGATTTTGATTTTTGTAGCATTACATGGGTCATTTACAATAAATCGGAACCGTCATGGCCCACTTAAATGGAAAACTAAAAATTATAATAAATTGTAAAAAATATTAAGTTTGAAATGTCACTTATTTGGTATCGTTGGATTCAGAACATTACGCAGAATTCAAAAAATACAATAATATATAGGGTGTTCCATTTAAAAATCGAAAGTTAGTGTCACTTCCGGCGAAACCAGAAGTGGAAAAAAATCACTTTTATGTCAGACAGTGCCGCTTATTATGTATATAGGATATCCCAAATTGCAATCAATTATCTTGAAAACTAAAGGAGAAAAGGGGGTGTACCATGATCCTGTTACACCCAGTATACCTGGTAAAAATACCCACCACAAAATGTGACAGCCTTGACAATTCAATAAGGTTATAAACCATAGATTAGAGAAGTTTCAGGTTATCATTTAAGATTAAGAATAGAAATACGTTTCTTTTTTGCTCGGCCAACTTTGATGACTTTTTTTGATGTCTCGTTATTTTCTCATATTAGTACTATAATATTATATAACAAGCTGGCTCTCAGATCTTTTCAGACATACACGCTAGCACATATTATCATTGTACAGCAAAATTCTGAAAAAATGGCACTTAGCCCCTTTATCATTTCAACCCCTCAATTATAAAAAATTAAACGTGTGTCCTTGTAATTCAAAATGAGGTTATAAGCTCTAGTGGGTAAGCAAGTTTGTACAATGGGCGACACGATACTCTGAACCGACCCTGCGTCTGTCCAAACCCATATATTACGTTTACCGTTGGGTTACGAAATGCCGAAATAAAACTTTACGCACGCGTTTCCCACAGCACCGTATCATGCATGTATATGTATGCATGCATATACATATGTGTAATTTCCTGGTCCTACAGGTATTCATAAACGTGTTTCCATTACGGGCATAAAACTATAAAAAAGTATTTAATCAAAAATTTATTCTCAGTCGATTCGCAGGCAATTACAAAAAATAGTGGCACTGCTTAATTGCGCCCGAAATGGAAAATAAAACGGGCCGTCTGACAAGCTTTTCGGGCGAGAATTAATAAAAAAAACTACAGTTATAAAACGCTAACTCATTATTTATCAGATGGAATGCCCGCGTCTTCTGTAATTTATCTGTCAAATTAAAATGTATTTATTTTTAATAGCGGTCTTCGCAGAGTCCCTTTCATGTATGTTAATAATTGACATACGCCGAGCCCAAAGACGCTATAATACGTGTGTTTGCACAACGTCGTATTGTTGGTAGTAAAACACATAGATATGCGATAATGACTATCGGACGGTTTGCAATAAATTATGTAAAATACCGCACAACGTTTAGAAAGTATTTAATTTAACTGTTCGGTGTAGTCTGATAAGATTTTTTATTAATTGAATAAATTTTAATTATTCAAATTGGGTTTTTAAAATGACAAGCAGTCGGACGGTCATAAAATATACATACATAATTACCTGCATTATATGATTGTGTAAATTTTCTTGTACAATAATTCATGGCATGTATAGTCCTTCTATTTTTAATTGAAAATGATAAATACGCCTGGGGAACAAAAAAAGCGGTGCAACTCCATGATTCCATGGGCGTGCATATATCTTTTATAAATTCGAAAATTGTGAAATATTTTTTTCATTCAAATCAATATAGGAGATTAAAATTAGCCTGCATACAAAACTCTTAATATTTTGTAATATAATTTGCTGTAAATAATGCTCATTTAGCCAATCTCAAAAAATTGTCCTTTTAAAAATTACCTAGCTGAAATACACGTCACTGACGTCTTAAACAAGTCAGAATTCCAAATGTCGTAAATCATTTTAACGACGTCGTAAAAAAATTATGACACTGTGGACCGAAGAAGTATTAGCAATGTATTAAATGCAAAGTAGTCTAATAGTCTCGTTGATCGGTGTTACCGCCAGTGGTTTACTCTGTGCCGCCAGCCGCCAGGAGTTGGCCGGCCAGCACGTTGCCGGCTCTTTAAAATTTTCTAAATATAGTAATATACATAAAGTTGTTTGAATTTATAATTATTTTTTCCAGCAATTTTAAACGCTTTATTTTAATGCTAACTAATAAATTTATATCTATGTATTTTTTTTTTATATTTCCATACTAGCTTTCTAAGAACGTCATGAACTAACAGTTTACTGAAGTATGAAGTATACTTGTATAGTGAGCTTAGCAATTTTAGAAAATATAACTGACAACCTTGCTTTTTTCCTTTTCAACCTATTTTCAATTTAGAATGGAAATAGAATACTTTCATTCTGTTATTTTGCAGAATATGTTCCTTTTATGATGGCGCGTGCGTAATGTGTATAGTCTGTAAGGAAAAACTGCTGTATAGGCACAAACGCGATTGTAGCCGTCACATAAATAGTGTGAAACATAAAAATAAAAAAAGAGGGTAAACCCTTGAGAATAAACAGGTTTAAAAAATATTATTTTTAAATTTAGGGAATCAATGAGGGTCAGGAAAAAACAGAAAACAGAATAATAACTAGAAACCAAGAGGTTGCAGCTAAATATTTTACTGAACTCTTGAAGTTTTGCTATTGTGTGAACAAAATGGACGAATTATTTTGTATTTTGCTTCTTAATAATACCTATCCCGTGTCAAAATAATAAGTAATTTACATAAAAAATACATTCTCAATACCTCTAGAAGCAAGAATTAAACTCGGTTAAGGCTTCTAGAATAACACAACAATGCCGAAACAAAATATACGGTTTTTATTTTTATTAGAGTTATTACTCTTTAAACAATACAAAATTCGCAAAATTTTGATAGAAATGCTAATAAAGCATACATTTTTGAAATCAGAGGGAAGATTCCTTGCATAAAATTAAAAAAAATATGTACAGGGTGGCCGGAAAACACGTTTAAAGATAACTTCCTAAAAACTAAATAAAGATAAATTAATAAATAAAGGGTGCTTCGTTTGGTCCAAATAAGAAAAAAAGTTCCTAAAAAACATATATCCGAAAATGAAGCATCCTAAGTATGAACTTAGGAAGTAAACTAAAACCCATTCAAGGTGTCACCTAAAAGGTCTTCTTTTTCAATTATTTCAGTAACCTAATTATCAGTTATTTCAGTAACCAACTGCAAATTAGCTTGACAGTCTCTCACGGACCCCACGTCTCCCACTGACCTTGAACTTTTGACTTCGGAATTCAAGTCAAGCAAGGTTTAGAAAAACCCCGTTATTCTCGAAAATGATGAATCGTACGAAAATAACACGAGACATTTTTAAATAGAAAATGGATGATGAAATCAGAATCTTCATAAAAAATATATCAAACAGCTACTCCTAAAGTAAAACTGTATGCCTTAACTAGGCTGACTGCGGTGCCTCCCCCTAATTAAGATATACGGTTTTTGATATCACCAGTATATTCAGCACCAAAAAATTACCCCTATATTATGCAAATTTTAGTAAACAATTGGAAAAGAAGCAATTTCGGGCGTCACCTTCAGAGGGCTCTACCTCCCTTAGGAAGCATTTCCAGGCACATGTCCAACTTTTTTTCTTATTTAGGTCTAAGCAATCACCCTTCGAATCTTTAAATGTTTTTCCAGGCACCCTATATACAGGGTTTTCCAATAAAAATATGATGTTTGTGTATATTATTTATATCCGAAAATCAATCACCCAAGAGCTCCTTTGGGACGTTATTCCATATCTACGATATTATAACGAGCCGTCCAAAAAAAACGCCATCAAAGTTGGACAAGCAATAAAGACGTATGTATCTTCTTAACCTTAAATTTATAACTTTATTTAATTGTCAAAGCATGATGAGAAAACCATTATTTATTTTACTACTGTGACAGCCACTTGTCAAAAGTTTGATAAGTGGCTTCGCTTCGACCCTCCACATAACCGCTATTTCCAACCCTCTCATTCTATAACCAGATTTGATTACGTTTTTTTTTGTTTTTTTTTTTGAATAAATTGTTATATAACGCTATTCTTAACTCCATCAAATATCCACCTTTTTCGATATTGATATCACATTGACTCGACGTTTTTTTTTTTAATTCAAAACCACTTAATTTTTTCGGGCGTGGAATACTCGCAGAAAACCACAAAGGTGGAAACCAGTGAACAATATGGGAAAATATACACCCTAGGAAATTGCAACTTTACATATTGGCGATACATGTGTAGAAGAGAATTAGTTAAAAGACAAGTAAGGACAGACAAAGACAGTTAGATGCCACAGTGTTTCACGCTTGTGCACGTATTAGAAACGTATGAGACCTGCGCATAATATAAATTTGGAGTGGGGTATTACCTACACGCCTATCATCGAATTTGAATGCAACCATAAAGAAACCAATTTCTCTATGAATGCAACTCAGTACTTTCTCGCAGCTATGGGGGTGTACATCGACTTAGCTGTATGAAACGAAATTCTTACGTAATTCTGGCTTTTTCAATTATCCCATACACTTAAAAGAAGTGTACAAACATAATTGTATTTATTTTCAAATATTTGTATTCCTTATCTAACCGGTGTGCAAGAAAATAAAATTGAAGTTCTATAAAAAATAAAAAAATAAAAAATATAAATCAACCCGGTTATATGACGAAAGAAAGAAAAAATGCCTATTGAATAAGTGGTTCAAAAATGTCGCCCCTTTGTGCTTCGCAAAAACCTAGTCTATCGTAAAACTCCGTTCTTACGCGTTCTAACTAGTGTTGTAAATATTCGGATGATTTTAATATTCGGATAATACGTAATAGTACTAAAAGAGTATTCGGATGAATTCACTAATACGTATTAATTTTCATACGTGCTTTTCTTGGCTTACTGAATACGCATAGGACCTTCTATACGCAATGTCACGGCACACGGCACGGCATCACATCATAATCCGTAATAATTCCGTATTCCTTATTCCGTATTCCCTCGGACCTCGTTCGTGTTCATATCATCGTACTATTACGTATTATTACGTATTATGTTTACTTCGTCCGAGACTGCGTCGGATACGATATCCACGCTATCTTCCGGCATTTGACAGCGTTCGTAATAATTTCGATTCCGTATTGCGGTTGGTAACTATTCGGATTAATACGTAATAGTTTGATATTCGGATTGAACGGAATTTTTAATACGTATTCTTACAACACTAGTTCTAACACTTCAGGGGAAATAATATTTAGGTCTTGTACACTTCTGGCCCGTAAATCATTTAAATTTCGTGGTCTTTCATGTTCACGTCCGTAAACAGTTTGTTTTATTTGTCAAATATTTGTTGGCATTTAAGGAACCGTTTATAAAATATGGCCCAACGATGGAATCGCCTAAAATACCAACTCAAACATTTAACTTCTCGGGAGACTGAGTACGCACAGGAATACTCAAGTGCTTATTTTCCGTAGACCAATAACGATATAATGTTATAATAATAATTCCATTCACACGTGCGCATTATAATTTATGGGCGGGGCATCCCGCCTACATATTTTATTGCTACCCTATCACGAAAGACAGAGAATAACGCTCATAAAAGTTTTAAAATGACATGTCTGGCGACTAAGGATATAATATTTATCTGTCAGTTCCTCTATCTGTCAGAGTTTATTCTTTTCTATCTTTTAATGCTCGGCTTTGAAATCTTGGACTTTCCAACCCTGTATATAATATATATAATGCATATAATATATGCATATATGTAATTTAATTACATAGGTTTACAAAAAAAAAAAAGTTGTCTGGATCTGGGGTCAGACCATATGTTCCTTATGTATTTTTCGACACTGAATTCGAATCTATTTTTAGTTTTGCTCTATATCACGTCAGGATTTTGAGATATCCTAACCTAAAAGTGCAAAAAACTTGTTTTTTGACATATTTGAGGTTATGTAGCTTTGCGAATTATTTTTTCTCGAGAAACCATGTATGGGATCTTAAAGTACAAATCTTCCTCTTTAAAATGCCATCGAGTTTGCTCAAATATCTTTTTTTTCGCCGAGATATCGAATTTTGAAAATTGTCTGTTCATATCATATATTTCCCAATACATTTAATTAGTACCTACGGAAACATTATGGTCATTATTTAAATTGCAATATCTCGGCGAAAAAGAGAAAAGATATTTGAGAAAACTCAACGGCATTTTAAATGTGAAGATTTGTACTTTAAAACCCCACATGATTTTTTGAGAAAAAAATTCTCGGACCTACATAACCTCAAATATGTAAAAAAAAAAGTGTTTTCTGCACTTTTACCGTCTGACCCCAGATCCAGACAACTTTTTTTTGTAAACCTGTATTATTTTTATGTATTTTCTGTTTACTAGTTAAAAACGCTCCGAATGTATGCCTTCTTAATTTATATTAAATTACTGTATTGCCATGCATCCTACACGCTACACGATGATGATGGAACAAAGCACGACTCGTTCGGCAGTATTTGCGAGTCTGTGATGCTCACTTAACCTAAAAGTAATTTTACGAAGCCATTAAGTAATCGCGTTACTGAAATTCAAATACGTTGGTAGCAGCGAGAGATGATAGGCATCGTGGGGCATTCATCTTTTTAGACAGGGCAACACATTCTCATTAAGAACGCGTCATCGAAGAGGCATTTTTCATTAAAATTTTCCGCCTGCGTGAACTGCGACCAGAGGCGACTGGTGGCATTTTTATCGGGGTATTCAAAGAGCATTGAAACTAATAACAAGTGTCAGAATTTATTAGAGGAAGAAGAAGACATAGAAGGAGGCAAACAACCTCGGTTTTTACAAGTTTTTAAAAACATTATTTTGTCGAATTTTCGCCAACAATATTTTTTACAATAGTTTTAACAAGTTCCAACAAATATCAAAACACTCCGACAGCAGCCATACTAAACTTTCAGCCTCTTGGTGTATACAGGGTACAGGGTGCTTCACAGTGAGTGGCCTATTAAATGTTTTGGGAGACCTATGAATGAAGACGAAAATTTGTATCTGGGGGTTTTCGGGGATAACATAGACATCTAAAATTCTCTAAAATCCTTATTTTTTTAGATTAGACACACAGAGATGTTTTTAAAATAACAGAGTAAAATAATGAATAAATAAATAATGCGCGCATAAAGTATGGAAACACACGGAAATCTTTGGAACGGCTTAAGCTACTTTGATAAAAGTTTTATTTGTATAGATTACATAATCCAGATACAGTTTTACGCAAATCAATTATTTCACAATAGACATGTTTATTAGGCAAATTATTTTTCCTGATGAGGCAACTTTCTTTTTTAAATGGCCTATTTAATATATATACTATATTTAATAATTAATATTAACCCGTACTATTAATATTTAAATGGTCGGAAAATCCCCACTGGATGATGGAGGCACGTACGCAGTATCCACAGAAGGTCAACGTATGGGCAGAAATCTACAATACACAAATTATCGGGTCTTATTTTTTCATGTTACGCTAACAGAGAAAGGCTACCGGGCATTTTTAGAACTAGAATTAATTCTAAATTCCACCGGCCGCCACTGATGCCGACTGATATTGTACCTGTATGTAACTGAATCTGCAACAAAATACTCTATTGAAAAATTTAAAAACATATAGTTTAAACATAAAAAGTTCACTTTTCTCAGACGTTAGAAGTCTGGTAACATCGCGAAATAAAAAACCGCATTAGCACGATTGTGTAACCTATATATACAAAATTTTGTCAAAGTAGCTGAAGCTGTTTCAACTATTTCGAACGAAGCTGTTTCAACAGTAGATGAAGCTATTTCCATACTTGACTCTTGTACTGTATGTTAGGGCAGCGTAAGATTGAGGGCTACAGGCTAGTATGCAGTGGAAAATAAGGCTCTAAAGAATCAATTCTAGGGCATGCCAGTAACAAAAACGTGGTCCACAAACTCGTTGTTTCATATGAGAAATACTATGAAACAAAAGGTAAACCTCAAACAATCCTATAACACCCAGCTTGAATGAGATGTTAAGGTAGTAACCGACTGTTGATCAGAAACACTGATCTAAACTGATGGATCTAAAACTGACAACAGAAAAGAAGCTGGAGTCTGTGGCATAATTCCCAAATAGAGTAGATCAGAGCAACTGGGGAAATTTGCCACTGTATTCCAAGCACAAATGCATGCAACATGATTATGCCTGCGGGAAAACATCGTGAGGGGATATAAAAGCAAAAAGATCTGATTGTCAAGCAGCAGTAAAGGCTCTGACATATATATGATTAATTCAAAATTAGTCTGAATTTATCTACATTGCCTAAAAGTATTGGTAAAGCACAACAAGCAGTTGCCAGATGGTTGCCAGGATATAAGGGAAGTCAGGACATAATAAAATAATTCCTTCTAGTAAAGAAAATGATCTGAAAACGAATTCGCACAACCAGAACCTTTTTTAGGCATACCAACGACCTTGTGAAGCTATGTGTGACAAGACTGGTGCAAACACAACACCGGATTTACTGGCAAAATATTCCAAGGCAAAACCACGGCATATCTTTGGTGAAATCACTTTCCCGAATAAATAAGCTGATAAAATTTATAAATGCGACTAATCTATTCGCATAATGCAGAACAGCTGACGACAAAGTAAACCAAGAAGCTGAGGTCTTAGGGGCAATTTAAACCTGATCACCTGCATTTTAAACCAGACCAACCAAACCAAACCTTTTGCTAGACAAAAATATCCCTCATCCGTTCTTACCCCGTCTTTTCCCTCACTCCTCTACCTATACAGAGAGTTCTCCCAAAATCTCACAGAAATCTACTGCAGAAACTACATTTTTGTGAAGAAAGTTAAAGTTTGATGACTGATTTTCCTTATTACCGTTTTTCTGTTAGTTTTGCTTAACAAACCGACCAAGTATATATATTTTTCAAGTTTAGATAGCTGTTTATGCCACTGCTTATGCTACGGGTATTTCCACTGTAAATTGTTGTTAAAATTTGCATTTCATCTTCTGGAACTTTCTCGACGCACACATGTCTAATTGCGAATTTAAACAGTAGGTATGTTATTATATATTAAACGGAACCCGAGTAGTTACATAGTTATTCACACTTCTTGTCTGACTGCCAACCAGACTGTTATGCAAATGAAGTATAAATTATGGCGTAATTAAATAATGTAATTTATAGCCGATAGGTTTAAGATAGTTAGGAATATATCTGAAATGGTTCTTCTACTAGTGGTTAATTAAGTATTTGTCATCCTCTAAAGATTTATAATTTTTGTTAATTAACATATGTGTGTTCCATTACTTGTCCCATTGTTCTTAAATACACTGCATACGTATTTTTATTCTCTGATTATGTGTTAATAAAGGTTACAAAATCAGCGTGGGAATATTTTGATAAAAGATTCTATTGAACAATTTTTTCATTACAGTTTTTGGTAAAAAAGGGCTAAAATCTTGTGTAAATGAAATACAAATACAAAAAAGAGTTTTCAATTTTAAATTCAACCATTCGGAATTAAAGATTAAATCATATATCTAGCTTATCCAATTTGCATATTTATTTCAGTTTTTTCTAAGTTAGTTCTGTAATTTGCCACAATGGGATATTTACACTCAAAAATATAAATATTTACTTATTTATTTTCATTTTCTTAATAATAGGCACCAGTGACGCGTCGAAAAAATGTTAAGTGTTCAGATGGAGAAATATATTAATCTCAGGTTTCTTGTTACTGGGGAAAACTTTTACAGAAGCTTATGCAATGTTAAAAGAAGTGTACGGGAATGAATGTTTATCTCGCACGCAAGTTTTTGAATGGTTTAAACGGTTTAAAGAGGGACGTGAAACGACTAAAGACTATTTACGCCCCGGACGGCCTTCAACGTCAAAAACGCACGAAAACATTAAAAAAATTTATAAATTAATCCGCGAAGATCGTCTTCTAAGAATCCGAGGACTTGCTGAAATAACAGGAATCGACAAAGAATGTGTTCGCCAGATTTTGCATGAATCGTTCAACATGCGCAATGTTTGCGCAAAAATGGTGCCAAAACTCCTCACTCCCGAGCAAAAGTAACCAAGAATCAACATTTACGCTGACATTCTAAACAACATTGAACTGATCCAGGCTTGTTAGACACGGTGATTACTTGTGATGAAAGTGTGGAACCGGTTAAAACAAAAGCGATGGAAGTTCTGAACCAGCTGACAGAAGCTAACTTTCAGCACTGATTTCAACAATGGAAAAGTCGTATGGAGCGGTGTAGAGATCGCCAAGGTGAGTACATTGAAGGCGAAGAAGTTGCTACTGTAATTGTTAACTAATACAAAATGTTATGATAGCAGTTCGATTATTTAATAGCCACACCTCGTAATATGCCGTATTAAAATTTTCATTTTTTTTTGACAATATCTTTTAACAACGCCCTGCATAATAATTCTGAGGCCAAATGCAGATTCCTTGGAAAATTCTGTATAATTTTCTTGTTTGAATTTTCTTTCTAGCTCGAAAATAACCCAAAATATTGGCAGACGTTAAATTGGGATTATCTGTACTTGTGGCGCCATCTCTTAAGACATTCATCACCTACTCCGTCCGCAGGAATATATTCCTGCAACCCGCCTCGCTTTTCCTGCTACCCGCTCTCAGCGCCACCTGTCATTGCCTACTCTAAACAATACGCCTACGTTCAACAGGAGCGACAGAATCCGGCAGCGTTCCGGCGTTTGCCAAGCGCTCACCTGTCCGCCAGAGTGCAGGAATCCGAGGCGGTGATTCCGATCCATACTTCTACACATGGCACCCGATGCGGAATGCGCTAAACGCGTGGTGCGCAGTGTACGTACAGGTTGTCTCTCTTTTCGCTCGCGCGACGACTTTTTCCGCGACCTGGTGTAATTCGATGTTTTGTGTTGCTGAAATTGATAAGATAACAGGTGAAGGTGCTGGCACCAGATGTGATACGTGCACGATCCGGCGGAAAAAGGTCCTCGTCGTCGTTTAAATGTGCCATCCGGGCCGCGAAAATAAGTGTTTGTGTGCGAAAAAATAATTTTTTATTTCGGAAACGGTAAGGATTTTTCCCAGGCAGGATGACAACACTGGAATTGTACACTAAGGCAAGTATTGGTTGTCCAGATTTTCGTATGGCATAAAATCAAGCCGGCTGGGACGATTGCCTTTTGTTTAAAGGTAACAATTCGCTCGAAGGAACGTACCTGTACCTGGATAAAACCGGTTGACAACGTTTTTTTCAAAATCTCTGTAGTTTAATGCATTGGTTATGGTCGAGACTTCGCGTCGGTATGGACATCGCTTGCAACAACTTTTGTTTGTTTTTAAAATGCTGTTTACAATTTAAATTGAATGTTAACAAATTCGTTAATGAAACGATTTCGATGACGTTAAAAACTATTATGTTGTGCCCCAGTTTGAACGCCGTTCAATACCAGCTAGTTTTTGGATCCAAGGGTCACAGTAATTTAAAAAAAACATTAACGCTGTTGTTTTAAATTATTGTAGCTAGAGAGGTAATCAAACTTTGTGGTTTTTTCTCTCCACATAAGCCAAAGAGTAGGCAAAAAAAAACATTCCATCATCATTCATCAATAATTCTTCATCTCATCACGTGGAAAACGTAGAAGTTTACAAAATAAATACAGAATTTTGTTATCACCATGTAAATAAATATGTATGTATGCTTTGATTACATTTCTTGATAGTTAATCCTTATAAAATAATTAGACTGCCGTTTTTTGGTAACATATGCCTGTATGTATCTAATTCTAACACACTGATATGAAACATTAGTTACCCAGTGAAAGCAACCAAAACTAATTTAATTTTTCATAAAAAAAAACTCATCTGCTTTCACGATACCTTTATGGTGATAGGTAGGCACTTATCTAAAGTGTCACTCACTACGTTATTTTTATGAAACCAGATCTATTCAAGTGTTCCATAATTAAAATATCAGCTATCTGATCTACATTTGATATGTACGGTATTTATTAGTCATCTACAGTTTTCTATAATAAAACCTCTATTTGTGGATTCATGAGAATTCCAACCACCCTTTCCTCCGTTATTTTTAGAGCTACTAAAAAAATGTTAACGGAGATCACAAATTTAACGACTGTTTCAAAATTTTGCATGGTGAGAAAAAACTTACCACGTACTGTAATCTTTGGAGATTAATAAAAGACAAAAATTTAATAAAATGACGAAACTGAAATTAATTAATTTCCCTTGTCACATATATTTTAGATATATAAGTATTTGTTTTTAGTTTACTGACTTTCTCAATTTTCTTTCATTTCTACTTGCTAGAGTTACGCCAAATGCTCCTAATAGTATACGAGGTGTGGCTACTAAATAACCGAACTGATGCTGCTACCTACCATCGCGCTGCGAGTATGTCGCGACAACTTTGAACAGAACTGTGCCTTTCCCCACCCTGATCTCGCTGGACAAGCCAGTGGGTTGCTCAGTTTGATTGTAGCAGTCGTTTGAATTAGTCTACGCACCAGTGACGCGTCGAAAAAACGTTAAGCGTTCAGATGGAGCAACGGGTTAATCTCAAGTTTCTTGTTAAATTGGAGAAAACTTTTACAGAAACCTATGTAATGTTAAAAGAAGTGTACGGGAATGAATGTTTATCCTGCACACAAGTTTTTGAATGGTAAACCATTCAAAACGTTTCTTGTTAAATTGGAGAAAACTTTTACAGAAGCTTATGCAATGTTAAAAGAAGTGTACGGGAATGAATGTTTATCTTGCACATATGTTTTTGATTGGTTTAAACGGTTAAAAAGGGACGTGAAATGATCCACGCCCCGGACGGCCTTCAACGTCAAAAACGGACGAAAACATTGGTAAATTAATCCGCGAAGATCGTCGTCTAAGTATCCGAGGGCTTGCTGAAATAACAGGAATCGACAAAGAATATGTCCGCCAGATTTTTCATGAATCGTTCAACATGCGCAAAGTTTGCGCAAAAATGGTGGGACAAGATTCGAAAGTGTAGAAGCGAACTTCCAGCACTGGGGATCGCCAAGGGGAATACATTGAAGGCGAGAAAGTTGCTACCGTAATTGGTAACGAATAAAAAGTGTTATGACAGCATTTCGGTTATTTAATAGCCACACCTCGTATACTCAATATCTACAGAAGCCACTGTTTGGCAAAACGATCGTCATGTTGACGAAATAAATGTGAAAATTTAACCTGTGAAAGTTTTGTTTTTTATTAATATGAATTTTCACCAATTAGCAGCCGAATCAATACATCATATTATTTTATAATATCATGTACATACATATATCGATGCAAAATATTTTAAAAGCCTGTAGAGAAAAGTACCACATACATATATTACATCGTTGTAATCGGAAGAATAAACGGAATTCGAAATAGCTACAGAACGTTACATTAAAAAAATATATTTTCACTTTAAACTACTGTTACTTTTTTATTTCGATTATTTTTTCTTAAAAGTATATTTATGAAACTTACCGGAGTAAAAAAAAGTGACCGGAGTAAAAAAACTCTAAAAACAAGGGAGAAAGGAGGAGTGAGAATTCTCACTAATCCAGCCTGTACAGGAATCCACCCTGTCTGAGTCATATCTGAAGTTATCTTTAACATTTAATTTTACATGATTCTTGAAAATTTCAAATATTTAAAACAATGGTTGACAGTGAGGTGGCAATTATAACTCGACCACATTGTACACATTGAGTACTTGTATAAGCACGTCCTTGATGTAATACGAAGTTTTCTATGGAATTCAAGTGTTAAAATTTTAAGCTGATATATCAAAATGTTCTCGAGTTTACGATAGTGTTCACAAAAAAAAAATAGAGAGACAAACAGGTCATTTAGGCAATTTTTTTTATTATTACACAGACAAACGTCATCAAACACGTGTTTAAGTTTTAGAGCACATTATTTACACAGCCAAATTGTTATAAAATTATTCAGTATTTAGAAATAATTTTGACTAGCGTATGGATGGATTCTTTATGTTTGTTTATTGTCAAATAACTTATTTTTTCAACATTAAAAAGTGTATTAAGATTAAAGAGAAGAATGTATATTGACATTGGTTGGTACATAAATATGAAAGTACAAATAGAGCAAAGGCTTTGTTTATAAAACATATATAAAGAAAAAACTCTTTTTGTTAAGAATAGCACTTGTACGCAATGCTGCAGTATTTGCAACCCTCTTGGTAAGATTACGCTTTCTAAGTAAGTCAATTTTTTTCGCTTCTTGTGAAATGAATTTTATATTTAAATTTTATGATTTCATATTTAAATTTCTTTCTAACAGCTCAGCTGTTGAGGATAGCAATAGACCATTATTGTCTCGTTCTTTTTCAAAATAGCGTATCAGAGATGCTACTAACCCTTGGCAGCACCTGTTTAACTGTTTTGGCATTTCGTAAACGTAAGTTTGACAACTATTACACTGTGATTGTTCTGAAATTAACAGTTTTCAACGGAATATACAAGTTTGAAGCTCAAAAAAGACGCAAGTCACTATTAAACCCAATGTAAAGTGCAGATAATTTCAATCTGCAAACAGATATCAGGTAATACAACATGGCAACTTCGGATCTGCTGCCAACTGCGTAACAATGAATATCAAGCGCGAAATTTAAAATTAATAAAACATTCCATTATAGTTTCTATTCCAATATAATTGAGTGGTGGTATCACTGCACCCATTTAATTGCGTCATCGGTGACGTGCACCTGTTTTTATTTTGTACAAAGTATACGTGGATGTCTTAGTTGTAGGGTAAATACTAAACCACAGCAAAATACGTGCCAGTCGCTTTAAAGCACATCGAAAGAGAAACTGCGCTAACTACTCGATGTCCCAGTTCACGTATACGCAATTATTTATACGCAGAATGGTTATATTCTAAACTACCTCCTGTAGACAATAAAAGAAACCTTAAAAGTGAAGGAACGATATCGGACATCGTTGACCTGTAATACGAATCAAAAGCTCCCAGCTAAACAAGATTAATACGACAAGAACTTGTTATTCGTGCGAAAACGGTTGTCACAGAAATTAATCTTTTTCCCACCTCTAGGAGAAAAAAGAATAATGGACTTTAAAGCATATTAACGCAGGCTAAAGGCGCAATAACAATTTTTATGACATCGCTCGACACACGGCTTTACGTTTCATGATTCATGTAATTTAAGTAGTAATCGTACCATCTGAAACTGGTACCTGCGGGTTTCGTGTTATAACGCTTCCTCGTACCGAAAAAAAAAGTAAAATACCTGCGAGCATAGTTCAACGAGCATTATATTATGGTAAATGTCACGAAGCCTTTCCCACGGTTGTATAACGCGGGTCGTCGATGCGGCATGAGTTTCGAGATTACTTTCTTGCATCTCTGTACCATGGGTGGTTTCATTAACCATAGCCTGCTATACGAGGTGTGTAAATTAAATAATGAGACTGATTTTTTAAATTTTTTTATTCGCATATAATTACAATTCAGTATTGTCTGCTTCAAAATAACTTCCTTGGGAAGCCACACAGCGCTGGAGACGGTTCTTCCATTCCTCATAGCAGTACTGGAATTCATATACTGGATAGCCTTCAGCTGGTTGGTTACAGCCGTTTGAATATTTTCTATGTCAGAATGACGTCCCTTGAGAAGATTTTTCAATCTCGGGAAGAGAAAAACTCACAAGGAATCAAGTCAAGCGAATAAGGAGGCTGAGGAACAACACGAATGTTTTTACTGGCTAAAAACTCTCGTTGGCTGTGTGACAAGGCGCATTGTCATGATGCAACATCCAGTTGTTCTTGAAGTTTGGTCTCACAAGCATGACCCTTTTCCTTTTTCGAGGTTTTACTAGAACCTCTCTGTAAATGTATTAATTTACTGTTTGGTCTGGAAGCACAAACCCTTTGTGGAGAATTTCCTGTCTATAAAAAAAGCCATCAGTTTCAAGGTTCATCTTCAATCGACTCTCTTCCTTCTGAGCATGCCTTAAACCAGCGAAAAACCTGGACTCTTGAAAAAACACTGTCTCCGTAGGCGTGTTGAAATTTTGCAAAAATATCCGTTGCGCTGTGTCCAAGTCTGAAGCAAAACCTGCTTGCCCACCGTTGCTCAAAATTAATGTCACTCATTTTTAAAACGCACTAGAAAAAAACCACAAAGTCACAAAGAACAAACGACAAATGACTCTTGTTCACGAGTTCACACAACTTCAGTTGTACTAAAAGTGTATGTTAACCTACCGCCATTCCAAGTCCCGTCTCCGCAGTGTTGCTAGATCGGGCGCTACGTTGCCAGTCTCATTACTTAATTTACACACTTCGTACTTCGATATCGTCGACAACTTCTTCATGTTTCACAGTTGTTCACCTCTGGCTCTCAAAAATCAGTATATGAATATTTTGAGAACTATTGTAAATTTCATATAATACATTTTTAATGAAAAGTGAATAGCCAAACTTAGACCTCAATATACAAAGGAAAAAAATAATCGGCCTTTATTTGAAGCCGTGGCACAAAACTATTGACATAGGGAAATGATTATTCACCAATTTTACAACAATGACCATATCTTGAAAACCAAGACACTTCCTAGACCTCAATATACAAAGGAAAAAAAATAATCGGCCTTTATTTGAAGCCGTGGCACAAAACTATTGACATAGGGAAATGATTATTCACCAATTTTACAACAATGACCATATCTTGAAAACCAAGACACTTTCATGCAATTTTGTTATCACCTGACCAGTCAGGACTTGGTCTACAACCCCCTTTTGGCTTGACGTTGTTTTTTGGGACACCCTGTATTACAATTACAATTACGTATGGGGTAGGTACGAGCCCTGTGCACTTAAGCCGATGCATATTGGGCCCCCACAGGCTAGTCATTACATTAGTTCTGTTTCCTTAAAAAGTTAAGGACAATTTCTAGTGGAGCGTATGTTACTCCTTTTGGTTCTATTGTTGTATCCCCATAGTGTTGGGCATTCGCATAATATGTGGAAGGAGGTTCCTTCTTCCTCTCCACACCTACAATCTGGATCATTTTTCACCCCAATTGTGAAATATCGCAAGGGGATATGAGTGGGCAGTATCCTGTGAACAGTCCCACTATCCATTTCATCTGGTTTCTACCCAGTTTTATAAGGTCTATTTACTTGTCCACGGATGGTTCGCCAATGAACATCCGCAATTGTCTCAACCCTGGGACTTTCGCCCAGTGAGAAATATGTTTTTCTCTTAATAGGTCCTTTATGTCCCTCCTGGCTGTCCGGTAGGCCAGACCGCAGATGGGTTCAGGCCCTGTCAGTGGAACCTCAGCCCCTCTCTTTGCAAGAAAGTTCGCTCTTTCGTTCCCTTCGTGGCCTTGGTGTACTCTGACCCACTTGAAAGTAATACTGTTCTGTCCCGCTAGTTGTTTTAGCGAATTCATACAGTCTTTGACTACCTGGGAATGTATTTCTACTGCTTCCAGCGCTTTAAATGCTGCTTGGCTATTAGTGATAATCTGGATCATCTTATTGGTGTAAGACCTCTTAATCATCTCCTACGCACAAGCGGATATTGCATTTATTTCTGCTTGAAATCCAGTTGCTGAGGTCCCCAGGCTTATGCTGATTTCGCACCCTGAGTTTCTGTTGGTTGCACCCGCTTCAGTGCTTTTTTTCCGTTTTGGAATGTATTTCTGGCATGTGTCCTTCTCCTGTCTTTCTCTCCCTCATTCGGTATAATCACCGATTGGATTTGTAGAAGACTATGACTCGGTCAGTTCTGTCCGACCTCATGTTTAACACGCGGTTTTTCTTTAATACTTTAAATATCTGTATGGAAACCCCGTCTTGTAATTGTTACTCGATATCCGGAAATTTCTAGTCTGTACGCTGCTGTCAGAGCCTCCGCTTCCGTGTGTAGACGGAAGACACAGCATTGCTTCCATAGCTGCAGTGGGCGTTGTTTGCATGTCCCATGTTATTCCGACACCCTGTATACACAGATCATCCTCAGCACTATGCTCAGCTTTTAAAAACACAACACACTATACAAGCTCATATGAGTTGGTTCTCTTCAGTCATCGGATAATATTGGTTATTTACCAGCTGAAGAATTTCTGCATTATCGTGAAGGTGAAGTCGGTTTTTGTGCTTCTTGGCAAACCGTTTGGTTTCATCCTTGACAGTTGGTATTAAAGTATCTCTATGGATATCTATATGTCTTACGTACCATGGGGCATTTACCAAGGCACGTAATATTTTGTTATAAGGTTTGTAAAACCAATATATTTTATCTTATGATATTATAATGACAGACTGTTAACTTCTTAACGTGTCCTTTCCTTCTGAGTTTGGCGTCCAAACTCATTCCAAGGTGTTTAACAATATTTTCATATGGAACTATTGTAGTATTTACTTTTATTGGTAGTGGTTCGATACTTATATTGTTAATCAAGTTAATATGGATTGATTTTAGCTGATTCAACTTATTTTCCCATTGTTTGGCCCCGTTATGCACAATATCCCTAGCTATGTGTATTGCTCTGGTGGATGTTTCCTAATTTTTCCGTGTCACAGGTAAAGCTGTATCTGCAAGGGTCGCTAGGGTGATTGGTTCTAATTGTGATATGTCGTAGGCATAAAACAAGTAGATTCTAGGTCTAAGGACACTTCCCTGTGGTATCCCTGTCTAAGTCTCTTGTAAGTCGGATGTTCCAAAGTCATAGAATCGTAGGTCACATGTTTCAGAACCGTCAATGGTTTTTGAGTAGATAACTTTATCCAGATTAATGTCCGTTTTGACCGTGGAAATGCTGTCATTGAAGACCTGGAAAAGTATAGAGACTAACAACGATACAGTACATTTAACTTCAAATTACCTTATTGATTCCATTTTATTTTAAGATGTTTTTCAAAATGAGCTTCAATAAAACTTTGATGGCGCTCTTATCGTGATGTATCGATTAATATGCATACAAAAAGTATTCAGTAAACAAGATAATAAGTTTGCCAGTTTGGCTTCCAATCAATGACCCACATGTCACATCTTGATTTATGATAGAAGTTATTTCCATAGGAAAGTAGGTCGTCAGTTCAGTCTGGGATGAAAATCTGGATACATTTTAAGAGGCAGAGAGGGTTTCCAATTTCGAATACCTAATTTTCAGTGCATATTTTCAAGACAATTCCATCATTTTCAAGCCAATACACTGTCATCCGTTGATTTAAACAGATACCATTGACCAGTTGCTTCTCAATCTAGATTCAAACGTAGAATTGAAACAAATTCGTTTTTATGTTACCTTATTTTACACAGGATGATTCATGATGCCTATCATATGTTTTGGCAGACCTATAAACGATATGGGGCTGAAAATTCTGGGGGTTTTTAGGGATGATTATAATCTATAATAACAGCAGCCAACTCATCACACTAAGTAAATCTGCATGAGGATATTGAGAATAAGTAATGTTCTTCTTTATTAAAAAAAAAAAAACGATGTTAAAGTTAACAGGTAATTACATTAATCTGACAAATAAAACAATTTTGTTATAATATATTTGTTGCCCAAGGTGTATTATACTCGATGTAATAATAATATAACCCTTATTTTAACCATTTTGATTATGTTTTCTTTTTTACATAAGGATGTATGTAACAGTATCTATATACCAAGTGTCTCACTTTAAAACATTCACATGAATAACTGTAGAAAAGCCGCCAGTCCAAAAATGAGAACAAAAGTTGTTCTCAAAATTTTCCTGAGATATGGGCTTCATCCGAGCTCCTTACAATATTTTACTATTAAGGGCTCTGATGAGGCCCGGAAAGTAAAGCTATTTTGGACGTATTTTTTTTCCGTAGAATCAGATTCTACAATTAAAAGTAGGGGTTTCCATTAAAAAAAAAATGTGTGCCTCAGGGCTGTATCAGGATGCCGAATAAGGTGCAAACAACTTTTTTTATAGAGTTATTCATGTGGACGTTTTAAAATGGGACAACTGGTATAATCTCATACTTAGTATTTGGACGAAAAAAGCATCATCTTAAACCTCAAGGAATGTATAATCCTTTAATTCACGATACATCAACTAATAACCTTTTACGTTTACATCGTTTACATCGTTTACATTACAACCAAGAAAGGTCATTAAGGTATTAATAAGTAACGGTGTGTTGTTTTGCATAATAAGTTTTGTTTGTCTTTAGTAGAAAATAGCCAGATATAAAAGCCAACAACTAGCCGTTAGCTGATACCACTCAACATTCACAAGTTCCCTCGCTATCAACTCGAAAAGTAGTATCTATGCAAATAACAATAATTAAACTTAAAATGGCCTCGAACAAATTCAACAGTGATATTCTCTGTCGCATTCAGCAGTGTTGTGGAAGGATTTCAATAAACATTTAAAATTCTCCCTAATTCAAAGTTTTTGATGCTCCTTTTGGTTGTAATTTGTGAATTAAGCTTCTGAAATAACGGTGTTTTCGTTAAATTGAGGACTTTTTTATCATCATGACATATCCCTATTAAGAGGAAGTTACTAAAGGTAGATATTTTAACAGTGATATTATCTGTCGCATTCAGCAGTTTTGTGGAAGGATTTCAATAAACATTTAAAATTCTCCCTAATTCAAAGTTTTTGATCCTCCTTTTGGTTGTAATTTCTGAATTAAGCTTCTGAAATAACGGTGTTTTCGTTAAATTGAGGACTTTTTTATCATCATGACAAATCTCAATTAAGAGGAAGTTACTAAAAGTAGATATTTTAACTACCTACTCGCATAGGTCAGAGTTAAAGGGCTGGCATTAGCATAATCAGCGAGAGAATTAATAAAAAAAAGTATGAATTTGATAAAAAAATACATTTATTAGAGAACAGAATCTACAATCTGATTGTGATTATGAAAAAAATATATTACTTCTCTATTTACATATAGGGTTTGTGAAGAAATGCATAAAAACTATACAATGTGTTTATAAACATCATGAAAAATATGAAGATAGTGAAAGAGCACCAATGTGTATGTGTAGAGTAACACGTGGATTAATCAGCCAACGTTAACGTGATTAAATCTTAATTTTAATCACTGGGCTCTGTCTTTGATGTCTGTAAACACCCTGTATACCTAATATAAATTGAACATAATAGCCATGTTATTAGTTAGGAGTGGTGATTTATTTTTTTATTGCTAGCTTTAAATAATCAGTGTTTCCATTACTAATCAAATTATATTGTTATATAATAACTATCGTGTATGGTTTACTAGGTGCATTAGAATACCGACAAGCATTATTTACCGACTTGTATTTATAAAACGAGTAAATGCCAGTGAAAGTTCAATGGACACAGCCAATCTATTGTTATTTACTGAACCAGTTTCGAGTCTGAATAACATTGAGACTTGTACATTTTAACATATATTTTACGATCCGGTTTTTTTCGTTTCATAACGAATAAAATGCGATCACCAGTTAAATCTTGCGGAAGTGTTAATAAATCAGTCGCCGCGCAAGGTAAACCGATAAGTAGGTTAGGTTTCGGAAACTTTTAAGAAATGCGCGTATAGCTGAGAGGTGTGCCAGGCTCTTAAAAAACGACTCCAAAGGAATGAACTACATCATAAAATATGCACATATAATTTGCAATAAAAATAATAATTTAATTTAATAAATATGTATTATGTTATGTCAATTAGCAATAAAAAATATTTCGTTCACTAACTAAAACATTTAAATGCCTTTCCAATTATATATTTAAAATCTGCATGTTACTCTATTAATAAAATAAAAAATATACAGGGTGTCGGTAAATTCCATGGTCACCGTCCTATCACTAATTTATGCGATAAAAATAAAACAATTTAACCCAACTTACCTGTATCCAAAAATGTACTCCTTTCAAGATATAGGGGAATAAAGGGATAGGTTCCCAACCATATTTTTTTTAAAAATAACAGTGGAAGGGATCCAGAATATTCTAATTTGATATGGCTATTTACTAGCTCAAATCTAATCAACATTGCACAGGGTGCTCATTTGTACATGATATTTCGTTATTCATTTCCCCCAAAAAAGGCACGCCAATTTTTTTTTCCAATCTTTTATAAACTCAACAATTCGGAAACTTTGTCGTCTCTTGAAAAAAAAATATATATCTCACGCTTTTTCAGCAACAGGAACTTCATTTATTCAATTGATTAGGTAAATTTAGTTTTTAGATATGTACATATATATCTAGCTATATATCTTAAAAATAATCTAACATGGGTTATTTAATAACCCATTTAATTTTATTTTACAGTCTAGTAAATGACAGGAAAGATGATAACAAAAGGAACAGTAAAACAAGAAATGTTAATTTTTTGATACGGAAAAAAGGACAGTATCCAATCAGACACCATCATTACAGAAATTAAATGTTAAGGGCTTTATCAGATCATAAATCAGTATAACAGAAATAAATTCCACCATCTTCTAAAAGTTCTGGCAGACTATGTTGTAAGAAGGTTAATTTTCGCCATTGAGTGGTAGTGAAAATGGTGTAATCAAAAAATTGGTTATAATTTCTGTTCACACATTGACATGGATTCTGTTCACACATTGGAATTGAAGCGTGGCTGAAAATGTGTTTCCTTGAAAGCATGAGGATTTTCATCTGAATAAACATGTTCGTTGTGTAGATTTCTAACACCACGTCTTGTAAAATTGACTTCATCGGTGAAAAGGATTTTTTTTTTTGTGAAAATTAATGTCTTCTAACCTTTTATCTTGAATGAATTGGCAAAATATTAAACGAGACACTAATACGTTAGAACTGTAAAAATCTTTACGCAGCCTATAATTCAAAATCTACCACAAATACAAAATGAAATCTAAAGAAGCTCCTCTTGCATCAATTGAAATTATGAAATATTGGAGAAAAAAATATCATTGTCATGCGTAATACTTTTTTTAAGGGCAATAAATAAGAGTGTGCCATATAAAAATGGACGTCATGTAAAACAATAGTATCTAAACACACTGAGTTGATTAGTTTATTAGATATATATTTTGTATATGATTTAATAACTCCAATCTATTTGAGCTATTAAACAGCCATACTAAATTAGAAGATTCTGACACTTCCATTGTTATTTTAAAAGGATAGTTGAGATTCCACCTCTTTAAGAGGCTTTATCTTGGAGAGGTTACATTTTTGGATATAAGTAAGTTGGGTTACCAAAAACTTTGGCAAAATAACATATATTTACTGAACCCATATCGCAAAATTGAGACCAAAATTGATAGTTGCACAAAGTAATGTTTGGTGAACAGACTAGTATGTAATATAAGGTACTGTAAATATTGAATTGTATGTAATGATTGCGTATCAGATTCAAGTTTTAAGGTTCACTGACGAAATAATTTGTACAACGTTAAAAAAATCAAATGTGCAGGTATTCCACTTATGAGGTTTGAGCTTTCCTACATATAAAACAGAAAACAGTTTCCAAAATAGTTTTCCTTTAAATTCAGGTACCTATATTGATACTATGAAATTTTATGTGCAAAATGAACCAACAAAACCAATCAAGCGTTGTTGTGACGGTGTGGTATACCTGTTGTGCTCTACATTATTTTAAGATTAATAATGAGAAAAGGAAATACCTAAGCTGAGCATGTTATTGTAAGGTAAGAATCAATTATTTAACACATTTTTTTCTCGTTTGGTCACTCGTGCGAATCATATGACACCACAGTATGTTGTACTCAGACTTATATTTCTTCTATTATAAAATGTAAAATATTCTTATCTTATAAAATGGCGGTTTGTTAAATGGATTTAAGAAAAAAATAGACATGTTTTAAGGTTTTGAGGTAAAAAAATCTGTGTACCTCTCATTTTTATTAAACGAATTTTACAAAACTTCAGAAAAACATGTAAAACGTCCTATAAGTATAACTAGATCCAGAAATAAGGAACGGTAAAATATTTTTCATTTTTCAAAATATAGATGTTTTTACAAGCCATTACATCTATATAAGAAAACGTTATTTTTTATTATTCTTGGACATATACGCATAAATTATTATTAGATTTATCAATGGTGTGCAATTAATAGTAACTTAACCGGTTCACTGGTATTGTATCATACATATATGTATATGATCAAATAGGATAACTTTCTTAATTTTCTAGGGATGTGAACCAAACTTGGTATAATAGTTTATACTAGCTATATGTAGGACTTTATGAGGTCACTAATAATAAATCTGAAAGCAGATTTTGAAAAAACTCGAAACATCCCAAACCCTATTTTTCACCCTTCGGGTGTGGCAGAGCAAAAAATTAACTATTGCAATCGAATTAAAGACACAAACAACTCCGTCTATAAAATTTGGAATTGTTTGGTAAAACATTAAAAAAACTCAAAATTTCATTCCCAACCCCTATATTTCTCCCTTCGAGGGTCAAAGAAATAACTCTTGCAATTAATTGAACACAAAAAATCCTTACATACAAAATGTGGAACGGTTTGGTAAAGAATTGAAAAAACAAAATTTCACCCCCAACCCTTATTTTCAACCTTCAGTGCTGGCAGATTCAAAAACACCTTTGGAATCGATTCAGTGACTCAGAAAAAAACATAAATACTAAATAATTGTATGGTTTAAAAATATACAGGATCGTAAATTATTCGAGCGTACCTGTTTTGGCACGAACAGTGGCAAAAACTCTATCAGTGAACCGGTTAATGTGTCATTAAGCAATGAGTAGTAGAATAACAGTAAGCTAATCTATATGTAAATTCTCTCGTAACCTTCATTATTAGTTCCGGTGTATTATTTTGAATTTCCTTTTGAAGTTATTCTCAGAGCCAATTGTGACAACCTGTAAGGTCTCTGAAGATAATCTTTGGAATTTAAATAACTTCAGAGGACGTAATCCAGGGCGAGGGATCGTGTAGGCCATTCAATTTCATCAATTTCACCAATTTCTTCGTCAAATCCATCTGTGAAGCGTTGAATTAGTTGATCTCAATCAAACAATTAGAACATAATGAAGTAGTGGCTCATCCTGCTAAAACCAGATATTATCAACAAGTTGGCTACAAGTCTATTGTACAATAGACTTGTAGCCAACAATATACAAAAGACTACATGCGCAAAAGATTATGCACAAATCAAACCAAAATTCCTCTTTTCTAACCGTACCAGGTATATTTTTTTGATGAATATTCGAATCTAAATGTCTTCTATACTCTCGGCGATCAAGAAATATATATTGACGATTACAAGGAATACATATTAAAATATGTGATCCGTCTTTTGTGAAATCCTTGTAATTTTCAAACACATTTATAAGTCTATTCACAAATGGTAACGACTGTGCCATTATTGAAGAAATCCACACAAAATCAGGTAATATTAAATACAGTGTACGAACGAGTTGTCACTAGCGACAAAAAATTGTTTTCAATGCGGCGGTCGATTCGTTTGCCCCGCCGGCAGGTCACTATCGGAATAGCTCGCCGTGTTACGAAGAAAGTGCACTACGAAGTCCCGGGTTCCCGCGAGGACTTCGTTCGGGATAACATTCTACGCGCAGACAGTGGCGTTGGTATACAGGAGTAAGAAATATGCGCTTATAAAATACGTTTTATACATTAATTATCATAGAGTTGTATAGTGCCGGCTCTGCGTGAGAGCATACTTTCCCGAACGTTATTCATCAAGCTTTGAAAATCTGAGCCATCTGGGTTATAAATTCTTCTAAAAAAATGTCCCTTAGTTCGATTTTTGTAAATACCAGCCCGCACGTTCAACTTTTGGAGGCGATGCGTACGAATTTCTTGATACGAACAAAAAAACGCACTTTTTGCCAACCTTTCATCTAATGTGTTCAGACTTCTTCAGGACGCATAATTAGTGAATAGTGAAACTATTTTTTCCGCGAAACTAATAAGTAATAGATTTTATCTCTATTCTTTAGTTTTTATTAAAAAAGTGTTTTGTGAAAAAAACTACAAAAATTACGAATTTCACTAGTTTGTAGCTCGCAAAACATTCACTTTCGATACCAAATATGTTAGTTAAAATCATCTCCTCAAAGAGTATCGGAAAATGTAAAAAAAAACTTTATACGTCACCGTTTTTTGGAACACTGTATATTTCAAGTTAAGTTGAAGTTGTGGCTTTTTAAAGCTAATTTTCACGTTTATAATGTCGTATTGAATTACTTCAGAGATATTTACGTGGTTCCGCACTTTTGTCCATCATTGTATGTACGTGTATTGTTGCGATCAAAATATTACTGGTCTACTGTAAATATCCCATTGTTACACTTTTCAATGATTGGTAAATATGTCATTTGTTACTTTGTTGTTAAATAGATAAGGTGTAGTTGACCTGACTGTCCTTGACAAGGCAGTGAACAATTATTATTCAGCATTTATGGAGATATTATTTGCCCTAGAAAACTAGATACTTTCCGGAACTTAACACCCACGTTAGTTTGATAGTAAGTTAATCATCATTGGTATACAGTGCTTTCGTAAAATAGTGGATAAAATTTATAATACCTACACGTACTTTTTTCTGGAAAAAAAACACATCAAAAGATTGTGTATTGCCATTTTCTGATACGAGCCTGGAATTTTTTCGGCCACTTGTCAAGAGGCATGACATTACATTTTTTTTAATAGCCTCCCCCCCCCCCCCCAATTTATTATCACCGATCTTTTCACATACAATAAGGTAAATTTTGATGTCACATACATATGCATTTTCTTAAGATAATCGACTTTCAAGTCAAAAGCTAAAAACCGCTGCCTAAGGAATCACTACTTCCACGTCATTTTTTTTTCCATATTTAATCAGACTAAATCGCTAAAAACACAAATTTTTAAAAATGTAAAATTTGCATATAACCTATACGAATTTTTTTATCAATCAGCTCCAATCATTCAATCAGATAGTCAGCTCCACACATCGTCATGGTACATAAGTGTTCCAAATTTTAAGTTGATATCTTAACGCGTTCAAGATTTATCGTGTACACAAAAAAAGGTTAATAGACATACCAACAGACATAATTTTGTTCGCTTAAACTTAAAATCCCGACGTTTGTGTGAACATTTTAGGCCCATTTAGCCAATAAATATTTTTAAAAAATTGTTCACGGACACTATACCACTTCACTACATGAATGTGAAAGTAAAATGGAGGAAAAGTATCATAATAACCAATTTCAGTCTTCAAACTGCAGAGTTTGCTGCAGACAGTGCCCTCTACAACTTATATACATCAAAATGTTTAACAAATTAAAATTCCTCTCCTTAAAGAATCTCACCAAATTTTGTAAAAAATATATTGTTTTTTAAAACAGTTATTTACGGACAATGAAAATAAAATTATAACTTTAACACCCTTTATCTTGGTTACCAATAACTTTGGAACTAAAGTAAGTTTGGTTAAACCGTAATATTTTTACCCAAATAATCGGTTTTGCTGTGGCCCCTTAATAATAGGACACCCGGTATTTATTTTTTCTAACGAATCATGATTTGGCTTGTAGGTACCTACTGAAATCTACTACTGATAATTTTTTTAAACGATCTATTAAATGTTCATATTTACTTGTCAATACTAAATATCTATTATTAGATATTATTCTAAACAGTATTATAAACAGTAAAACAAATAATATTTTTTCTGTTTATCAGCCTACAATCTCGAAAGTCGATTATTAGATTTTGCATTCCACGCTGTGAACTTTTACTCGCGTTTGAAGAATATTGTTGACATATAACTGAAAAAGTTGCGGAACAATGGTGAACGTATAGTGAGTTATCTGAGAAGAGAAATATTCAGATTAGGTAGTAAGTTTTACTTACTTTCACCTGTTAAGCAGAGCGGCTTCTCGTTTAAAATTAATACGTCCGATCGTTTTTTTTTTGCTTTACGCGCCAAACCTTCGACGTTAATTAAAAAACGGTAAATTATCGTAAAAGTGTTTTCCAGATAGGTACGGTATATAAATGTGCTAGTCGATATTTTATCGTTGGCACACAGGCGCAGGCGAGGCGATTTTTTTATGGTGTAAGTAAATTAAGTACTTTTCCATTTTTTATCGGTACCACAAAGTTGACGATAATTATTCTGTAACATACTCGTAAAAGTTAGCAAAAATAATAACATTTAAAACATACACACAACTGTATTTTTTAAAGGACAAATAAACGTATACAAAAGAAATCCCAGTACTGTAATCTGGGGTGAATTCGTATGCGTTTTTCAGGTTTTTTTCATATAACTTCACTTCACTTCAAATCATTCTATAAAAATATGAAAAAAATAATTAAAAAAACTTCAGACCTTCAGCTATTAAATGCTCAAGGGGCATAATTTTATTATTTCTTAGAATAAGTTTTTTTAGACATTTGGTATTCGAATTCGCCACTATAGATGTGGTGAATTTGAACACCCATTTATTTATGGAGAAATTCAAATTTAAATTCTTATATAGGTCAATTCGAACGCAGTTTCAAAAAAAAATTTAGGTCTGGGTGGTTAAAAATCCTGGCATTTAGGCGAATCATATAATAATAATAAGTAAAAAAAAATATATTTATTGTATAAAAATGAAAAAAAAGAGCATTCTGCTCAAAAACACCTGTTAATACTTAGTATAGAAAATATAAAAATCTGAAAAAAAAATCTATTACAGATCAAATATAACAAAAAAATAATGGTTTCATAAAAAAAAAACAACAAAACAGACTTCTTATATAATACCAACATACTTTCTTCCTCTCTTGTTAACGAAGTTTGACCCCCCGGGGCAAAGGGGTGTTTACCCTTCACTTTGTTACATAATGTAGATGCGTTTATTCCGTAGAAATCAGCCGCCCCCGGAGACTCTTACGCCGAATTCAGATTCACGCGTATCGCGTGCGCGGAAGCCGCGCTTTTGAGTTATGATTGGTTAAAATCAGATATTTGAATTCTATGGTTATGATTTTAACCAATCATAACTCAAAGCGCGGCTTCTCGCGTACGCGATACGCGTGAATCTGAATTCGGCTTTAGCTCCACTTTTTACTTCATTAACAGCTCTTTCGACATGCGCTGGATTGTAATTTCTATAGGTTTTCCGCCCCAGACCTCGTTTATACACTCGACCCATGTTGTTCGAATTCACCACTTATAATGGCAATTTTTGACATCAGAATTTAAAAAAAAATAAGCGTTCAATATTTTTCAGCGAAAACGAGGTTATGCATTGACTATGTTAACATAAACAATATACCAAAAATACTTTGCAATACTGGGTACAAATTGATAACTCCGCCAATACTTATGTCATTTGAAAATTTCGATCATCACAAAATGCAAACATTATTTTTTTAAACTTTAAAGAAAAACAGTAAATAGTAAAATGGTTTGTACTTACGTTGAGGTATCAGATAAAAACCTTCATGCAAGAATTCAAACTTTTTTGTTTTTTAATTTTTTGAGAAAATATAAACTGCTCGTCAAAATTAGCGTAACACTTTTGAGATTAGCGCCATTTGCGTTCTATTCAAGTTAGAAACTTGCGGTTTTTAATTTTCGGTAGCCTATTGGGATGGTTTGAATTCCCCGAAGGCGCTACGTTGTTACTTAAACGGTTCGCCGTCCACACCCCAAAAAGCAACACCATGTCTAAATTTGAATTCGCAAGATTTTGACGGCAATTTCAGAGATATACAGGATGGTCTAAGACGAACGCTGTTCGGAAAATACTCCATTCCGGCACACATTAAGATCTCCTCAATAAATTCTGTATATTTGGTCGCTGCCCCATTTCTTCAACTCATTTCCAGACCCCTTAGCCACCCTTTTGGATTTACGCAGGGTTTTGCGTGGTTTGACCTCTGTTAGGCGAATCCATTGATATTAATGACGTCTAGTGAGTTGTGACACCCCACACCCATTTATTAGACAGCATTAGGATCAATGGATTCTCCCAACAGAGGTCAAACCACGCAAAACTGCGTAAATGCAAAGGGGTAGCTTAGGAGGCTCTGGAAATGGGTTGAAAAGATGGAACAGCGACCAAATACATAGGACTTATTGAGGAGGTCTTGTGTGCCGGGATGGAGTTTTTACCCGACAGCGTCCTTCTTAGTCGACCCTGTAGGTCTCTGAAATTGCCGTTAAAATCTTGCGAATTCAAATTCCGACATAGCGTTCTTTTTTGGGGCATCGAGGACGAACGGTTTAAATCATGGCGTAGCGATTTCTGGGCATTACAACAAACCCTATAATCTACCGAAAATTAAAACCGCAAGTCTCTAATCCGAATAGAACTCAAATGGCGCTAATCTAAAAAGTGTTACGCTAATTTTGACGAGCAGTTTATATATAAGTTTCTGAAGCATTATTTTTTGCTTTTGCTACTGCATTTTTCAATATTGAAGGAATATATGTAGAACAATCTTGGACTATTTTTAAATTTCAAAATGTTTTCTATTAAATATTCAATGG
The DNA here is from genome assembly GCA_029963805.1 of Aromia moschata. NCBI lineage: Eukaryota > Metazoa > Arthropoda > Insecta > Coleoptera > Cerambycidae > Aromia > Aromia moschata. Next base: position 1,334,338 of record JAPWTK010000036.1, read on the forward strand.
ATATTGGGGCACATTGGTTTTATGCATAATACCATATATTTGATCATTTCTTTCTTTTTTTTCGTGATAATGGTTTCGTTTAATACTGTTAATGTTGTTGAAAATAAAGTTTGTATATTTATCGACGTAGGTTATGTAGGTACGATCAATATTTAGAAAAGAAAATAGGGATCTATTTTTAGTAATTTTGTTACCGTATAATGGTTATTTAGAGGTAATTACAATTCATTTATGTACCACACATGAACAATTTAACCTGTAAAGCGAAAGAAATAAGAGATTAGGGCGATAATTGTATTCAGAGTACTAATTAAGAATATAAAAAAACGTATTAATAATTATTAAAAAATAGTTGTAATAATAAACATAAACCTGTACTTTCACCAATTCCAAAATAGAGTAGGTACGGTTTTGTTAATTTTTTGTGAATAGTTCAATTAGTTTTGTTAGACTGACATCACAGAGATTGATATGTGTCAGTAAAACCAGTGATAGTGGCTATTTAATACTGAGTGAGTATCTGTTCAATAAAAGCGTGATAATGTCCACTTTTATATCTAAAAGGGAAAATAATCATTTAATCAGTATATTATAACAATGGCTAATCTTCGTCGGATTAGAACAGTTTTGAATTAATTGGAGAATAAAAATTTGTTTATTATATTCACACAAGTGAGAATTATATGTGATTAAATGAATCATCGTACAATTAATATTTTAACTCAAGTCGTATAAATGTATAGTGTTAAAAATAATTATCAGTTATCACCAAATAAACTGTTACTGAAGGAGGATGACTAATACTGATAAAACTTAGGCGTAACTACAGTCCCTCCTAAAAAGGTGAAGGTGTTTTTGTGCAAAAACTGTTACTGGCAGAATGGATACTAGCTTTACGTTGTTATATATTGCTATTCAGACTGAGCCATGCTACTAGGAATAACTTTGGATATATAGGGTTACAAAGTTCCGGAACGGTCGATTAACTTAGTTATTTGAGACGTTTTGTGGTGAAATTTAGTGTGGGTATATACTCAAAAATAACGAATTCAATTATGACATTTGATTTTCTTAGACTTCCGGTTTCACAGGAAATGTTTCCAACTTATTTTGTTAATTTTTTTTAATGGAACATCCAATATATTTACATTTTCGGGTACAGAATAAAAAAATATATTTTTTTTTAATTTTTAAAATTAATTATTGATAAATTAACAACATCTTAATTTTACCTTTAGAATCTGTCTGTCGCCAAATCATTTTTATAAACTCCTGTTTCTTTCAACAATTCCTGTTTTTTGAAGTCCAATATTCTGCCCCTGTTTAGGCAAAATCAGAAGTCAGCACTTTGTCGAACAATAATTTATGACAGTGGCGGTTGGTGATATTTCAGTTAGCCATATATTGAAAACGACGCATGGAACCCACTCCACTTTTTAGGTGATGACTACACATCTTACAGAAAGGATTTATAGTGAAAAAACCGTCAGCAAAGTGTGCGAAAAAATTTTCAAAAAATGCAAAACACCTTGGGATCTCAGTAACGCTCTGTGGAATATTTGCAGTATATATTTTTTTTCATAATCTAGAAACAAATAAACTAAAATAGATAAAAAAAATTTTTGTAACAAATCGAAAAACCTCTCCTTCTATTTGTTTCTAGATTATGAAAAAAAATATATGCTGCAAATATTCCACAGATCGTTACTGAGATCCCAGGGTGTTCTGCAGTTTTTTTGAAAATTTCTTCGCAAACTTTGCTGACGGTTTTTTCACTATAAATCCTTTCTGTAAGAGGTGTATAGTCATCACATCACCTAAAAAGTGAAGTGGGTCCCATGCGTCGTTTTCAAAATATGGCTAACTGAAATACCTATCACCAACCCCCACTGATTTATGATGGTTTCTCTTCCACCATCCTGTATTCAAAATTTTAAATGGTTTATTTTAAAACCTTAATTCTTTCAACGCCCTTTTTACCCCTAATTAATCAGGGGAAAAACGTAGCTACTATAAATTATATTTAAGGTGTATAAGTATGAGGTGTGTAAATTAAGTAATGAGACTGGCAACATAGCGCCCGATCTAGCAACACTGCGGAGACGGGACTTGGAAGGGCGGTAGATTAACATCTTATGCACCTTCAGTAGAAGTTTGAACTTGTTAGTCATTTGTTTGTTCTTTGTGACTGTTTTCGTAAACGGTCTTTTCTAGTGTATTTTAAAAATGAGTGACATTAATTTTGAGCAACGGTGTGCTATCAGGTTTTGCCTCAGAGTTGGACACAGCGCAACTAAACGGATACTTTTGCAAAACTTCAACACGCCTACGGAGGCAGTACTTTTTCAAGAGCCCAGATTTTTCTGAGGGTTAAGGCATTCTCAGAAGAAGGAGTCGATTGAAGATGAAGGCCTTCATCTTCAGCGGAAGGGAAGATGGACGGCCCGGGGGGAACCTTCATATTCATGAACTGATGAAAATGGTGATAGAATACGGGATCTTGTGCATTCAGATCGTCGGTTGACGACAAGAATGATTGGAGAAGAGTTAAATTTGAATCACACCACTGTTCATCAGATCTTGACTAACGAATTGGGGATGAGAAAAATCTGCGCAAAAATGGTTCAAAAAAATCTTTCGCAGGAACAAAAGGACATAAAGAGAGAAATGTGTCTTGACTTTTTGGAATCAATTGAAAATGATTCCCATTTTATGAAACGTGTCATTACTGGTGATGAGACTTGGGTGTTTGAGTACGACACGGAAACCAAGCGCCAAAGCATGGCATGGCACACTTTAAGCTCTCCAAGACCCAAAATGAGTACCTTTAATTTACCAGTAAATCAACACTTTTATAGAGGGGTTCTTGAAAAACTTCGAAAAAGGGTCATGCGTGTGAGACCAAACATCAAGAACAACTGGATGTTGCACCACAACAATGCGCCTGGTCACACAGCCATTTCAGTAAACGAGCTTTTAACCAGTAAAGACATTCCTGTGGCTCCTCAGCCTCCTTATTCGCCTGACTTGAGTCCTTATGACTTTTTTTCTTCCCGAGATTGAAAAATCACCTCAAGAGACGTCATTTTGGAACCATAGAAAATATTCAAACGGCTGTAACCGACTAGCTGAAGGCTATTCCAGTATATGTATGAGTTCCAGCATTGCTATGAGGAATGGAAGAACCGTCTCCAGAGCTGTGTGGCTTCCCAAGGAAGTTATTTTGAAGGAGACAATACTGAATTGCAATTTTATTCGAATGAAAAAAATTAAAAATCAGTCTCATTACTTAATATACACACCTCGTATGCCAAAGAGGCAAAAGAAAAGGAAATTGCATATGTGTATCTGAACATCGATCGGCTCAGGAGTATGTATTACACATATGTAGCAGGTAAGTATCCAATATGACCGGCCTATTATAGCGCTGAACCCATGAAATACAATGTTCCCCTTGAACAGCGCCAGGTCTACTAACCGGTTTACGTTGCACATTCACTTTTATTGGTTTCATGTCTGTCTAATTGTAATTTACCTCTTACCGTAGCAATTTTAAAAGTATATAACGAAGTACGGCTAGGTAAAAAACGGCGGATTCTCCATCGTGGCCTGGCTCGAGGCTCATTGGCCCATTACCTTGACTCCTTAAGTCCACTTTCTGTTTGAATAAAATAACAGCAATAATGTTTAGGATGCTTTATAAACACCAAACGATGTTTCAACAGATTTTATTTACAATTAAGATCCAAAACAATCGCATCATCAATAAAAGCGAAAATATGTACACGCCAATAGTTTTATCTTCACCACCCCATTTTATTAATAGATAGGTAAAGGAATTTGTAATCTGCAAAACATATTATGGCCCTACCATCTGAGATTAGAATTTCATATGTATAAAAGAAAGACTGTATGATACGCCGCGGTAGTTCAATCATTTGTTTTTTTCAGAAAAATACCAATTGTATGCCCTCGTTGGAAAGGTCTTCTAATTTGGAGTTTATTGTCTATATACTAATTTTATATTATTGTTTTAATATTTTCATTTCTTAAAAAAGTATGACCCAATACTTGTGATTCAGTATAATACGACGATAAATCAAATATGAACCGGTATTCACATTTTTAAAATTGGTACAATATACAAATATGAAAATACATAAATAATATTTTTTTACATAATTTCCTGCTTTTGTTATACATTTTTCCCAATGGATTGGAAGTATTTTAATGCCATCATCATAAAAAGAACGGCGGCATGTTTCCAGACAGTTGCGCACGAAAGCCAGCGTCAACACCAGCGTCATCGACGAATCGCTCATCTCCTTCGTGCTTCTTTCAATGGCTCAAAGATGTGATAATTACATGGATCATCGGGAGTGTGTTCCAGTGTTGTCCAATGAACTACCTCCAACTTTACGTGTGTCAGATTGGCTGTGTGGGGGCGGGCATTGTCGTTTTTTCAAAAAAAATTTCAAAACTTTCTTCGAATTTTTTCCAAACCCCAGTTCATCTGTAATGACTCCCGAAGCTTATCTCGATCTGAGCTACAATTTCAGCAACCGTTAAACGGCGGTCATCCTCCAGAAGGCGCCGAACAGTGGCAATGCTTCGCTCATTCAAACTCGAGGAAGACGGATATGAGGTTCAACTTGTATTCGTCCTTTCAACAAATTTTTGTGTCATTCGTACACTCAGCCAAGTGTCCCCAAACTGTGCTCCAAGTGTTCGATTTCGGCGATGTATACGAACTATATTACGGCGAACGACTAAAATGGAGAGACCGGAACTGGAATACAGAAAGTTACGTGATATCCTCGCCTACCACGCCCAGCAGTACGAGCCTCCTCCCTACGCCTTAGCGGCCATACGAAAGAAAGAACTATGCCCAGTTTGGGCCATGAAAGTGCAGTGACGAGTTATACACGTGTGGAACTTGCGTAGCTCAATGACGTATCACAAAGGGCTTTACGCTAATTTTCCAAGAATTTCGAAATTAAAAAAACATTTATTCTGTGTTGACCTAAATGAAAGGTACATATTAAGGTACTCTCAAACTTAAATATTCTCACTTATACAGGGTGAGTCAAACTTAACGCGACAAACGAAAGGTACGGATAGGGCATGTTATTCTAAGCAAAAAAGTTCTAATAAACATGTGTCCGGAAATGCTTCCTAAGAGCGCTACGGACGTTCAAAGATGGCAGGCCCAAATTGATTTTCTTGCCTTTTATTTCAAAAACTGCTCGAAATGTCCACCGTCATTTTCAATGCAAAGTTGACATCTGCGAATGACTGATTGCGCGGCTGCACGACACTCCGCTAGTGGTATTTCTTGGCATCTTGCAAGATCCTCGCTCGGAGACTAGCTTCGTCGTTGACGGGCTCAGCATAAACATTGCTCTTCATTCTGCCCCAAACATAAAAATCCATAGTGGTTAAGTCCGGGGAACGCGGAGGCCAAGGACGGGGACAGTCTCGACCGCGACCAATCCATCTTCCTGAAAAATGGTTGTGAAGCCATTGCCGCACTAGTAGAGTGTAATGGGCTGGGCAACCGTCTAACTGGAACCACCTGTTTGCTCTATCAATTAGAGGCATGTCATCTAATATTGCTTCAAATTCATTTTCCAGGAAATGAAGAAAGGCCGGACCATTTAGTCTTGGAGGCAAGAAATATGGACCAATGAGTGTATCGTCGCATAACCCCATCCAAACGTTGCACGAAAATTCATGTTGAAAATGTTGTTCTTTTACATCATGCGGGCTTTCATGGGCCCAAATATGCGCATTATGTTGGTTAAAGATACCACTACGGGTAAAAGTTGCCTCGTCCGTCCAAATCACCTTCCGATAGTAAGAAGCATCGTTTGTTATTTGTTCCAAGAACCACTCTGAAAATTCTCTTCTTCGAGGTAGGTCTTCAGGAAGCAAATTCTGAACTTTCTGCAAATGATAGGGGTGGCGACCATCTGCTTTCAGAGTTCGGTTCACAATGCTCTGGGAATAGCCTAATTGCAAAGAACATCTCCTCGTGCTACTTGAAGGTATTTGATCGAAGTGTTCTAGGATATTTTCTGTTCTTCGATTATTATGAAGGGGTGCAAAAATACCGTCTGCTCGCGATTTCGAAGAAGTTGTCCCAGTTTCTCTTAATCGTTGAAATGTTCTAGTAAATACCGCTTTGTCGGGCACTCTTCTCATTGGAAATCTTCGGGCGTACTCATTCACAGCAGCGCGCGCATTACCATCACAGTACCCGTAAACAAACACAATATCCGCATATTCACTTGTAGTGTAGGTATTTGGCATGTTTCCGCAATTTACTCATAAACTAGCTTAAAATTAGTGACAAATTGAATTCAATCGACACGTCAAACAAGGCTGTCAAACAAACACTTTCAATTGTTATCAAGGCCTGCTTCTCTTTTTAATTAATAAGGCAGCGGAGTGAATTAATCAGTCATTCGCAGATGTCAACTTTGCATTGAAAATGATGGTGGACATTTCGAGCAGTTTTTGTAAAATTTTAGTTTGTTTTGTTACGTTAAACCAATTATTTTAAGCAGTTTTTGAAATAAAAGGCAAGAAAACCAATTTGGGCCGGCCATCTTTAAACGTCCGTAGCGTTCTTAGGAAGCATTTCCGGACACATGTTTATTAGAACTTTTTTAGCTTAGAATAACATGCCCTATCCGTACCTTTCGTTTGTACTTGAAGGTATTTGATCGAAGTGTTCTAGGATATTTTCTGTTCTTCGATTATTATGAAGGGGTGCAAAAATACCGTCTGCTCGCGATTTCGAAGAAGTTGTCCCAGTTTCTCTTAATCGTTGAAATGTTCTAGTAAATACCGCTTTGTCGGGCACTCTTCTCATTGGAAATCTTCGGGCGTACTCATTCACAGCAGCGCGCGCATTAACATCACAGTACCCGTAAACAAACACAATATCCGCATATTCACTTGTAGTGTAGGTATTTGGCATGTTTCCGCAATTTACTCATAAACTAGCTTAAAATTAGTGACAAATTGAATTCAATCGACATGTCAAACAAGGCTGTCAAACAAACACTTTCAATTGTTATCAAGGCCTGCTTCTCTTTTTAATTAGGTAAGGCAGCGGAGTGAATTAATCAGTCATTCGCAGATGTCAACTTTGCATTGAAAATGATGGTGGACATTTCGAGCAGTTTTTGTAAAATTTTAGTTTGTTTTGTTACGTTAAACCAATTATTTTAAGCAGTTTTTAAAATAAAAGGCAAGAAAACCAATTTGGGCTGGCCATCTTTAAACGTCCGTAGCGTTCTTAGGAAGCATTTCCGGACACATGTTTATTAGAACTTTTTTGCTTAGAATAACATGCCCTATCCGTACCTTTCGTTTGTCGCGTTAAGTTTGACTCACCCTGTATATTATAAATTCCCAACCACTTATACAGTACTAGTTAAAAGTCCTCCCTCCCCTCATATCTTTTGAACGGTTATACTTAAACCAATGAAATTTAGTTTATTAGTGTTGACAGATGACATAATCGTCTTAGATGACGGAACAGGGTACATTGTGACTAATAGCCTTAAATGGGACCCTTTGGTAAGTGATACCTCATTTTGAAAGATATTTAAAAAACCTATCCAGTCATACATTTTTTTTGGCTTTGGTAGGTATAGTTTATTTTCACTATCCAACTTTAATTATTTTTAAGTATAACCGTTCAGAAGATACGAGGGGAGGAGAGAACTTTTGATCAGCACTGTATAATTTAGTTACTTCTAATTTACAAGTCCGTATAAACTATCTAACTTTATTGTTCGTAGATATTATATGTAATATCTAATATGAACTTATTTAAATTAATAAAGTTGTTTTTATTGTTTCTAAAACTATTCTGGAATTATATTCCCGTTATTATATACAAAAATGACGACAGTCTCTTACAAGGAAAATAATAAACATTTCTGTTCTTCTCTCAATTCCTGATCTCAAAGTCATCATTCTCCACAAAGCCACATTCTTTTTGGATGAATAAGTAGGAAATATTAATAGTTTCTAAACAACTTCATAGTTATTGGACTGGTGATCTAAGTTAGCTCTCGTTGTTTTTTTAAATACTATGTAAAATAAGAGATTGAAAACGTGTCTGACAAAATCTTACAATCACACCATTTCAGTTACATCAATCGCCTTATTGAAAAAGTAAACACATAGGCGTTGTGTTAGACCACATGAATGGTAAATGTACTTAACGCTCCCATTACAATAATTCGCACTGACCTGTACTGGAGTCAACATTCGGGACATTAACTGTAAACTAACGAATACTGACAATACATCACGGTGCCCAGATTAAACACAAAATCTAATGATTGACATTTAGCGACCGTCAATGCAAAGCAATTTTATCGAGCATGTAAAGTTTTTTTAAAGTTAAAGTGTATGTACTAAATCGCCCGGTATATACAAAGATATGTACTGTATTTCCATTCTAAATTGAAAATAGGTAGAAAAAGCAAGGTTGTCAGATATATTTTCTAAAATTAAGCTAAGCTCACTACACAAGTATAACACCCATACTTCAGGAAACTGTTAGTTCGTGACGTTCTTAGAAAGCTAGTTTGGAGAAATTAAAAAAAATACATAGATATAAATTTATTAGTTAGCATTAAAACAAAGCGTTTAAAATTGCTGGAAAAAATAATTATAAATTAAAATAACTTTATGTATATTACTATACTTAAGAAATTTTTGAAGAGCCGGCAACGCCTGAGCTGCCGGCGAATGCCGGCGAGGCAGCAGCGAATGCCCTGCGAATGTCGATCCAGTATACTATTGGATTGCTTTGTATCTAATACTCCTTAAATACTTATTCGGTCCACTGTGCCATCAAATTTTTACGACGTCGTTAAAATGATTTACGACTTTGGTAATTCTACTTGTTTAAGACGCCAGTGACGTGTATTTCATCCTAGGTCTATTAACACAGACAATTTTTGAGATTGTCTGGCTAAAATGAGCATTATTTACAGCAAATTATATTACGAATATTAAGAGTTTTGTATGTAGGCTTAATTTTAATATCCTATATTGATTTGAATGAAAAAATATTTCACAATTTTCGAATTTATAAAAGATAAATGCACGCCCATGGAATCATAAAGTTGCACCGTTTTTTTGTTCCCCAGGCGTATTTATCATTTTCAATTAAAAATAGAAGGACTATATGTGATTATTCAATTCAGTACTGCATTATGTAACTATATGGATGCTCAAAATGTTTTAAAGAGTTAAGCAATTCTATTAAAAATATTTTGAAAATTTAAATCCGTTAAATTATGTGTATAACACAGGTTTAGTCGTTGCGGTTAACCTTTACTTTTAATATTAATTTCATACCATCTTACAATTCTACAGAGTTACAATGTGGTTTATGATACAAAATGAATATATCGTGCGTTCAAAAAAACGTCAAGTGGTTTATGGAAATTTTAGGCATGTCGTTTCTTGTTGCATGTGCTCTTCATACAACTGTCACTACAGGTGTCAACTGTCAGTAGTTCGTCTTTCTATCATTAGATCGTTAAAATAAATGAATAAAATAATGAATATTTTACAAGTAGAATTTATACAAGGGTGTTAGATTTGGAGATCGAGCAGGCCATGGAACAGTACCTCCCCTTCCTGTATACCAGAGGCGCTACGGTTTGACCTCTCCTTCCGTCACTCAGTGTGTTATTCACTGTGGATATAAATTTCAGCTGCACTTGAGTGCAGGCAGCTGTGACACGTCTTGTTTCCTGGTAAATGGTTTTTTCATCAAACTGTGTAGTTTAGGAAAAACTACAAAGCGCTCATTTAAAGGGCACTACAAACATTGTAATAATTCTAATTATTCTATTAATTTTCGGCTTAATAGTTCAGATACTTTTAGTTGGGCCAAATATGGGCTTAACGGGTTTTTGCAGTAAGCCCACGATTTACGGTGGGCTCAATTTCCTCATGAACTCAATTTCCGATTTCTTCTACCTGATATAGAATTTTTCAAAAAATGAGTACACCATTGGAAAGCTTATTGAGAAAGGAAGTTTTTGTGAAATGTGCACACTTTTTGAGGGACAAAAAAATATCGTTTGATCACTGTCAAATTCTGTAAGATTTAGAAATTTAGAAGTTTTTAAAATTTAGAATTGTGTCTGTGCTTACAAAAATTAAATGGCAATCTTGCTAAGTGTGTTTCCTTCGAGAATTCCTACTATGTGAATAATATTGTTTTCTCAAAAAACACAAAACCTTTATGCTTGAATCGTACTTCAGAAATGGACAGAAAGTAGAAGTCGAAAGAAAATATTTAATGGAAGATTGTTTAGAAGAGTTTCACGATGAGTTGCGTGATATAGTACAATTATAATATTTTCCAGTCTCCAGGGAGACCTTGTATGAGTGTTTTTCGAGAAACAGTAAGTATAGGAAGAAAAGCCTATAGAAACAATTACCTTTAGAAACCAAGAAGACTCGAAAATTTAAACAAATGTGGTAAGCATTTACTGTTGCTGCAAAAAATATACATATATTTAAGGCTGAAACGAATCTTCAATTTTAAAAACCTACGAAACTCTTGTTTGGACTTTTGGGTTTTTTCTCGACTTTATTTTCTACAAAAAACAAAACATGTAAAAATGCACATAACTCATGACCAGAACATTATTTGTTTTGCTTACTTGACCATAGTGTAATCACTGTGTGTGTGATAAGTATAACAATTTCATGGTCGTTCGAAGCTTGAAGACATAATAAAATGAATTATTTCAACAATGCAAGGAAAATGTAAATGAAAATAGTAAGCAAGACATGAAGCATATCGTGATATATCAGTTTGGCAATATAAAAAAGGATTTCAGTGATATCTGATCGACATAAAAAAGGTGTCGTTGAACTGTAGAAATAGAAGGATATAATATCAAAAATCTTCAAACAAAACTTGAGGAGAAAAATTTCAAAAAATGTACACCTCGCCAGAAAATCTTAGAAACAGCTAATTATTTTCTTAAAATTAAAATATCTCGAAACCCGTTAATTTTTAAAATAGATAATGGTTATTAGTTTTTGATTTGTTGGATTTTAAGTCCAAGAATAAACAACAACTATTTGATTTTTTGCCAACTTTTCGAAGACTGATTTCTTCTTCCTCAGGACTTAATGAATGTTGTTATTACTGCCACATATGGTGATATTACTATCCAATCTAATATAAGTATATATCTAAATACATATGTAACAAATGTAACGAGACAAAAAAGCAAAAACTATTTACAAGACAACACGCTTTAAAAATTACTATAGTGATAGTAATAACATTGATTAAGCTCTGAATAAGGAGAAATAAATCTCCGAAACGTTGGCAAAATCAAGTTGTTGTTTTATTCCCGGACTTAAAATCCAACAAACCAAAAACTAATAGAGAAGAAGGTTGCCAAATTGGCCACAGATATAGATAACGGTAGTTAAAATAGCATTAAATTAATAAGTAAAATTAAAATATGATATACATTTAAAATAACGAAGTTATTAAATTAATTTAAATTAGTATTTATTCCGGTTTCCGGTATATTGAGAACTGGCAGAAAATCGCCATTATTTTAGATGTGTAGAGCGTCCTCTACATTTGTACCAAAAACTCCGTGGTACAAAATTTCAGCTTCATATTACACAGGTCTACAAAAAAAATGTTCTGTCTTTGCGATCAGACCCATCATTTCCTATGTATTTTGATGCACTGAAACCAAATTTGGCAAAAACAAATTTTTCTACCGCATCAATTTTTCTCTCCACCCCCATATAACCCCCATAAACTCTTATAGAGGAAATTTAAAAGGCAACTTCAGAGTACAACTACAGGATGTATTAAGAAGGATGCTGTCGGGTAAAAATTCCATCCCGGCACACATTAAGACCTCCTCAATAAGTTCTGTTTATTTGGTAGCTGTCCCATCTCCTCAACCCATTTCCAGACCCCGTAAGCCACACCTTTGCATTTACGCTGGGTTTTACCGCAAATTAAAAACTGCAAGTCCCCAACTCGAATAGAATGCAAATGGCACTAATCTAATAATAATAATGGTACTAATCTCGTAAAAAGTGTTACGTTAATTTTGACGATCAGTTTATGTCAAATCCCATCTACTCTATACTAGAAGGCCACAGCCGTCTTGAGAACAAGCTACGAAGTAAATGTCGCAACGTCGCGCCACAGCTAAGTTGTAGTCCTATTGAAATCAAACCGACCGCGACTATTTTAATTTGTGTTCATCTCGGCACCTTTGCCGAGCCGTTTGAAGTAGATAAAATTTATTTTCTACATAATAATAGGTATATTTACTTTTCAAATACGCCATATATAGTTTTCTCTGCTTGGTCAATTAAATATAACAATATTGTATGTAAAAACCACACGTGAATCTACATAAAAACATGTGATATTCAGTTGTTCAGCAAAACCAACGGGAAGGTGCAGAGCTAACACAAGCCCTTTAATAATATGAAGTATTTATTACATTTTGCTTACCTAATTAATGTAGGTACTATCGTGTAGGAAAGAAATGATAAATATCTCATATTATTAAATTGGCACGCGTATTTTTGCCAGGAAAATGGAAAATAAAAGGTAGAGGAAAGGATAGAACAGAAAATGATAAGCTAGATTAGGAAGATTGACAGAAAAGTTACAACAAAAAAAATTAACAAAAAATCTAGATTAAATAGAAATTAACAAAAAAAGAATAGCAGATGATAGATACTGAAGATACCGCTTGGTAGGTAAAAGAAATAATGTCTGTAACACATTGTAGGTAGTAGGAAACTGAATATATATTATAAATGACATAATTATGGTACTGAATATTTCCCTTTTAATCTAGTCATTTGTATTACTTGATCTGCAATAATACGTAACTGCTTAGAATATATAAAAATGTTTCTTCTTTTTCAGTCAAATGTACGGCCTGTTGTAAATAAACTAAGGCTTGTTGCAACATAACATAACATAAGGATATTTATATCTATCTAATAAATTTTGAATTTGAGACCATCGGTTAATTTTCATGTCAAAGTCCAAAATCCATTTTATTTCGTTATGATTTAGTTGATTGTCGTTCACAAAAATTTTAACAGCGATTTCATTATTAATTGACATCTGATTTTCGATTTTTACTATTTCAGTGCAAAATTTAATGTATAAAACATTACTTTGGATGTTAAAATTTTTACACTCCAGTTTTCGGAAATATTTACTTCCTCTGAAAAACAACTCACAAAATTCTGGTAATTTTCTATTACATCTGACTTCAAAATTCTCAATTAAAATTTTATGTTGTTAAATTTGGGACGTCTACATTCTGGATCGTTTCGAACTATTTTCGACTTTTCATTGGACAGATATTTAGGTAAATTTGGAAGAATAGATGGAATGACATCTTTATTTAATCTTGGTTTACAGGCAATCGTATTAATTGTCCCATCTGTTAAAAGATGTTTATCAAATTTCATCGGGATCAAAATGCAACTCACATACTACAGACTATTTTTGACGGTGTCCATTCTTTTCTGGGAATAGCTTTGAGCCATTTTTACATTAATCCGTCCTCATTGGGGAATCCAAAAAACACTTTTTACACCCTCAGTTGTTATAGAAGAATCGTAATTCGCAACACTGTTTTGGCATGTTTGTTTACGAATGAATAAAACACGGAAACACGCAAAAAATCGTTTGTATATCGAATTATCAATACACTGCACTATCTACAGATACTACACTTCAATTTACAATCGTCTAAAGTAATTATCACGTTTAAAAAAACTCTATTTAACGCGAATAAACAGACAATTTCTTACATAAACACATATAACGCCGCTATATTTTATGTCGACTATCGGACTACATTTGGCGTTGCCATTGTCTTATAGCGTGGCTTGTTCTCAAGACGGCTGTGAGAGGGCAATACAACAGGAAGCAACCTTAGTGTATACCTACTTCGATCCCACTATACTCTATTAAAATTTTCGGATTTTCAGTTGAACAGCAATTATGAAGTTACTTATTACCTTCCTTCGTCTTGTTTCAGGGAGCGAAAGTATGGATTCCTCACCCGGAAAAGGTATGGGAGGGAGCGGAGCTATTAAGAAAACTACGCTCCCAACAAGGTAACCCTGAACGTGGTGACCGACGACAACGAAAAACAAAGTTTTAACCATCAAGTCGGAAAAAGATCTTCCATTCTTGAGGAATCCGTCGATACTGGTGGCGAGAACGACCTTACGTCCCTGTCGTACTTACACGAACCGGCGGTGCTTTACAACCTGCAGGTCAGATTCTGTCAGCACAGGGACATCTACACGTATTGCGGCATCGTCCTGGTTGCCATCAACCCCTACGATGAGCTCCCATATACGGTGAGTTCCCAGCAGGGTTGAGCTGATTTCAATCAACCAAATTTTTAATTTTTTTAACGTACACTTACCGACCAAATGTGAAAATTATATTAATAAACAATTCGCACAATTAATAAATGATAAATTAAGGTTGTTTTATGAAAACTGGACACACTGTATGAACATATGTAGATATTTTCCACCTGTTATCAGAGTGTGATAACTTTTGTTTGAGTTTACGTGTACTTTATTCAATATGCTTCATTTTTTAACAAGTTGCAACACTTTGTTATCACAGTATGACTCACTTTTTACACAGGTAATATTTGACATGATATCATTTAACTATTTACGTTTTCTTAATTTATAAATATTATTTTAATCATAAATATTTATTTCTCCATTATAACAATGGATATAATGCAGGATGTTTACAACTACTTTTTATTGTGATACTAAAAAATAATTCGATTAAAACCATTCATTAATACACATTATTATCACTTAATCCTTATATTAGGTAAGTAAATTTGGCTTACTAGGTTGAAAAAAATCACATTTCCCTTTTTTTCAAAAGTCATGTATTTCTGAGACAGGCGGTCAAAATTATAAAATATGTAGAGTTGTAGGAATGATGATAAAAACCTTGTAATTCCCAAAATTGCTTCCCCAAGGAGTTACACCCCATCAAAGAGGTATCCCTGATAGCTTTTCTTCGATATCTTGAAAACTGTTGGACATACAATTATGAAATTTAGTACTCTCATAAAACTATGTTAATACTAACAATAAATAATTAACCACAATTATTTTGAAATTGTATTTCAGACATTTTGTGCAATAAATGATACTCTTGTATCATCTCTTGTCTAATCGCTCTGTCTGTCTCTTGTATCTATCTTCTCTACTCTAAGAGGTACGCCTATGGATTCTAAGTGTTGTAGTTCCCTTAGGGAAGTATTTTACAAGATATCTTTATTTTAAAGTGTTCGTATACAGCATACGAAAGCAAAATCATTTTGAAAACCTATGCTCTCAAAGTGTCTCTGAAGCCGTCTAGGGGGTTGTAGCGAGTTAAGAGGCTATTGGGAGTGGTTATGGCGGTCTTGATGGAGGTGGTTACTTACGAAGAAATTTACAATACAAAAAATAAGATGTGTGAACAAAGGTTCTTAATTCAAATCCAATAAACCTGAACATATTTTTTTCTCCAAACTCTTTGACTCTAAGGATCAAATTGTATACAGGGTGTCTACTTTTATTTATGTACAAATCCATGTACCCGAAAAATGATGTATGATCATTTAGCGATTTTTTATTTAAAATCTGAACCTATAATAACCATAAAAACCTCCATATGTGAATGAACCCCGCACATTTCTTATGGGAAGTGGTCCTTGATGAAATTGTCTGAAATTTGAATATGTTGTTCTTCAGAAGCTCCCGATCAAAAGTCATCATGGGCACGAAGTCGGGAAATGCACAGTTTTTTAGATGATAGGGTAGGAAGCTTTAGGTGCCAATGATTTTCTGAAATCGTTTCGAAGGGACCGTAGGTCTTTGCATTATTCCTCGAGTTATTTTTGAAGGGTAACCATGGGATTTTGGGATGTCTCATACGAGTCAGAGATCCATTGACAGTTGGCAGCTGCCAAAACTGCCCTTTTGCCCGCCTTCCCAAGAAACGACTCCACTACTGTCGGTAGCGAAGAATTTTCTCATCACTGTTCAGAAACAGATATCAAACGTGGTCATTGGCAGTTGGCACCCGCAAAAACACTAACAGTTTTTCTCTATCTAATGAAATGTAAATGCAACTATAACTGTTGGTAATCTTTCGTTACCGAGATGATAATTATTTCATTAGGGAGAGATCAATTTCTAGACAACTGTCAACTGCCAATGGCATCATTTGACATCTGCTTCCCAAAAGAGCGATTAGAGAAAGTCTCCACTCCCGCTAGTAATGTTCATTTCTCTGGAAAAAAAGGGGCAATATGGCAGTTTCTCGGTAGCTGCGAACTGTCAATGGACACCTTGACTTTTAGATTCGGGATCAGCGACCCCAAAATTCCTTGGATACCTGTGAAAAGTTACGCGAAATATAACGGTACCAACGAAAGGATTTGAAGAGTCATGGGCAAGACCCCGGATAGGAAACTTCCTACACCTACTAT
This sequence comes from Aromia moschata, assembly GCA_029963805.1. Taxonomy (NCBI): domain Eukaryota; kingdom Metazoa; phylum Arthropoda; class Insecta; order Coleoptera; family Cerambycidae; genus Aromia; species Aromia moschata. The sequence goes on from JAPWTK010000036.1 coordinate 1,350,933, forward strand.
CTAAAAAATTGGCCATTTTCCGACTTCGTACCCATCGGGAGCTTCTGAAGAACAATATATTCAAATTTCAGACAATTTCACTAAGGGCCACTTCCCATAGGGAATGTGCGGGGTCCTATCACAAATGGGGGTTTTTAGGGATCCTGATTAACGCTATGAATTCAGATTTTAAATAAAAAATTGGTAAATGATCATATATCATTATGATGATATACAAAAAATCGTAGCAGGCCATAGCGTTGCATGTTAAAAGCTACGATATTGTTTTCTTTTTTGGTTTTGCATACAGGGGTTGTCGAGTTCGCTCTCGGTTTTTGTTAACTTCTAAAAGATATCTTATTGCAAAAGTTATTCTTGCCAAAACGTATTGCTTATAACTAAATCCGGCAGATCCGGGCGTCGGGCATAAAGTTTTCACACATCTCGACGTAAATAACAGGATAAATTTAACACATCTCTTTATTTAACAGTGTTGCAATTTATGTTGAGATTGATATAGAGACATCCAAAAACGTCATCAAAGTTGGTCAAGAAAAAAAGACGTATTTCTATTCTTATTCGAATTTATAACCTTATTTACTTGTCAAAACTGTCACATTATATGACAGCCATTCTTTATTTTACAAATTGTGACAGTCACTTGTCAATAGTTTGACATAACCGAAAAGCTTAGATATGACCGCTCTTTCTATCTCTCTCGTTCATAGCCAGAGTTGATGACGTTTTTTTTGGATGTCTATATTAATAACTCTGTTATTTACGTTGAGATGTGTGAAAACTTTATGCCCGCCGCCCGGATCTGCCGGCTTTACTTATTACTTTTTTTACAATTTTTTGTTTTTATAAACACCCAGTACATATAATGGTACAGTTATCGATGATTAATCTGGTTCTAAAAACAAGCAAAACTTTTTTCGAATTACTCTTTTCGATAAAATGGAAAATAAAGATTTTAATGGAAGTAAAGTGACGGCCTCAGTATCCGCGAATTTATACTTTTTAGTATGAAGCTCAAAAATGTTTTTGTTTTCAGATATCGACACCATACAGACGTACAGGGGCCAGGCGATGGGCGACCTGGACCCGCACATCTTCGCCGTGGCCGAGGAGGCGTACACGAAGCTCGAGCGAGAGCAGCGCGACCAGAGCATCATCGTGTCGGGGGAGAGCGGGGCGGGAAAGACGGTCTCGGCCAAGTACGCGATGCGGTACTTCGCCACGGTGGGCGGCAGCGCCACCGAAACGCAAATAGAGAAGAAGGTCCTGGCCAGCAGTCCCATCATGGAAGTAGGTGTTCAACATGCAACGAAAATCGGTGCAAATATTTGAAACTCATATTTTACAAGTGATTTTACATTGGATGGGGGGGTAGAGTAAAGTGGAGTACTTTCTGCAAATACTAGTACTACTAATCCTGGAATTCCGTGATCCATAATAGTAGCGCACATCTTAATTTTGGAATAAAAAATATTAGGACCTTGAATAAGTTCTCACTGTTTTTTTTGTGGAAATGAATGCTTTATTTAAAGTACTCGTATGTGGTAAAAAAACATGGCAGCATATGAATTCCACGTCGGAAAAACGATACGTCTTTTGAGGCTATCCAAGAATCGACCCATTTTTTGGTATCTTCATAAGAATGGAAGTGCTGTTCAGCCAGGCCATGTGCCATCGAACGAAATAAATGATAATCTGAAGGGGCTATATCCGGTGAATACGGCGGGTGGGGCAGGGCTTCCCATTTAAGCGTTTCTAAGTAAGTTTTTACCGGTTTTGCAACATGTGGCCGAGCGTTGTCCTGTAACAAAATAACCTTGTCGTGTCTCTGCTCGTATAGCGGCCGTTTTTCCTTTAGTGGTCGGCTCATCAATTGCAATCGATAGCGATCTCCCCGTGATAATTGAGTTTGGTTTAAGCAGCTCATAATAAATTACACCCTGCTGATCCACCAAATGCAGAAGAGAAGCTTCGAACCTAGAGTTATCGTACTGTATCCACTTTTCATCGCCAGTCACTATACGATGCAAAAAACGTTTCCTTTCTGCCAGTGAAGCAGCAATTCACACGTAAGAAAACACCATTCGACATCTCTCGGCTTCAACTCATACGATACCTAATGCCCTTTTTTTTGGGTCATTCCTAATGCTTTCAAACGTTTCGAAACTGTTGTGTCATCTACTCGCAATGATTTCACAAATTCAGCTAGCGTCTGACATAGGTCTTCATTAAGTAATTCCTTCAGTTCTGCGTCTTCAAACATTTTCTGTATTCCAGAGCGTCCTTTATCTCCTAGATCAAAATCATTATTTTTGAAGCGTCGAAACCAGTCTCTGCATGTTGTTTCCGACAGAGCATGCTCACCGTAAGTCTCAACAAGAATTATGTGTGCTTCAGCTGCAGATTTCTTTTGAATAAAATAGTGCAATAAAATTCCCCGCAAATACTCTTTGCTTGGCAAAAAACTCATTTTTAGAACTAAGAAAAAAACATTGTTTAGACTGTAACGAACTAACATACACTGAAGTTCAAGCTTACCGACAGTCCGTCCTTGTAGATGCGTTACCATCTGAAATTACATGCACATAGTCCTGGTGCTATCATCTGTTAGAAAACAGCGAGAACTTATGCAAGGGCCTAATAATACAATGAGAACCAAAATAAATTGTTAATTTTTAATAAACGGTAAGTAACTCATTATTTAACATTCAACATAAACATATAATACATATTAAAGGGTAAAAATGGGAGATTTACTTCTTAAATATTATTTGTGTTTTGTCCAAGTGACGAACGAAATCAGCCATGACTTGTTCAAGCATAATGTAGGGAATAACTTCAACTACTTCTTCTTCTCAAGTTTCTGTAGATCTCTAGGCTTGCTCTTTAAACAAGGGCGTAGCCAGGAGAGAACCCCCCCCCCAAATGGTCAAGTAAAAACCAAAATAGTCGGGGGATTGCGCTTGCCGTTGCCTCCAATGACCTTTTTTTGCTTTAATCTGCATTGGTCGCCCCCCCCCCTCCCCAAAGAAAAATACTGGCTACGCCCTTGTCTTTAAATAACACTTTAAAGAACACTTGCTCTTTAAATAACACCAAAGAAAAAAGTCGTCGGCCAGTGCAGATCACCTATTCAAGAAATAAGTCTGTTTGAAAATGTCTGCCGTAGACTCTCCGCACTTTGTCTTGCAGTGTGACTTGTGGCGCCTTTTTATTGGAAAAAGTAATTTCTTTCTTCTCCTTGAAGGGGCCATATAAGGAATGTCTGGAGCATACGTGTATACCGTTCAGAATTGACTGTTACTATTTCATCATTTTCTCAAAGAAATAGGGACCGATAATCCGTGATAATGATACAGCACACCAAACTGTCACTTTTGGTGGATGTAATGGTCTTTCATAAATTCAGCATGTGTTTTCTATAGCCCAGTAGCCAAAGTTCTGTTTATTGACTATGCCATGTAAAGTGAAGTGAGCTTCATCACTCATGAAAAGACGTTGTGCGATATCTAATTGGCTATTCAAAAACTCCAAAAACTCCGACAAACCTCAATACGGCACTTCTTGTTACGTTCAGTTAACGTCTGAACTACCTACTGTTAATTTCTATGGATGGAATTTCATCTTGTGCAAAATTGTCCGGTACTCCGGGTTGGAGATAAATTTGACAATACCGCACGTCTCACTGATCGATTTGGACTACGAAGAACCGATTGTGACGCCAGTTCTAAATTTTTATGATTGCATGCAGATCGCCTCGTGCCAGTTGATTTTCTTCTTTCAACTCACCCATTATTTTGCTCTTTAAGCAACCAATATGGATTTACACTTCATCACGAACATTAAATTTTCGACGAAGTAACCGTTGAGTTACACCTATGGAACCAAATTTTTCACAAACTTTTTCAACACAAAATATTCGTTGCTGTTTATTCCAAAGTTGTCAAAATATCTCCAAAGCCTCATCTTCGAAACTCAATTCATTTTTGTCATTGCAAATGATTGTAACATGTAACTAAAATAACAATTTGTCAGAAAAGTTTTATAAAAATGTTTCTATCCAATTTATTCTTGATGCTCTTAACTGAATAAAGGTTTGTTTTACATTTATATCAAAACTTGTTCAATGATATTTATTATATTTATTTTTCCCGGAATTTTCATCAAACCCTGAATTAAATATATTTTTTTTTGTCCAGGGAAATTCAAAAGCCACTCTGGGCTCCCCTATTTGCAATAGTGTTGCTTTAAATTATACAGTTAAATGTTCACTCTTAAATGAACAGTATAATACATTTACCATTTATAAGGTCCTATAAGTTTTCTTACACCAATTTTCAAATTTTCAAATGATTTTCACATGTAAAAGAATAGATACCCCTCTTGCGCACTACATAACCTTGATGTAAATTGGCGGGAACACTAAATATGATCAATAACGTTATATGTATATTATATTGTGGTAGATCTTATAGTGCACAGCAATAACTTTTCAATCACTGTCCACACCTATTTTATACATTTAATTGTGAAGATGTATTTTTGTACTGAGTAATTTTAAATTCACTGATTCAAGATAGTTAGAACATATTTACATATGTAAGAGAGAAAAGTAATATACGCATATCAAGGAAAGTATAAAAATTACAGATGTATTTTTTATTTTTCTTCAAAATCATTCCACTTGAACTTTTTAAATTGGTATAAGTGAATAAGTACTGCCATTTCAGATATATCTGTGGTAAAGTTCTTATGCACAGATACTGCCTAGAAGGGGTTGAAATAGACTACCCTTAAGGGTTTTCAACACAGAATTTATTTGTGGATCATTTTTATAACATAAAAAATGTGACGCTCTGCATGAAAATTAAATAGATTAGAAAGAGATAAGCATAAAAAAACAGTTAGAATCAGCCATTGAATGCACTGGTTCGAATGTTATTTTTTGTCTGTGGCTCAAATTAGTCTGCTTGCAATACATTTTTCATATTTAAAACTGTTTCAGAATTTATGAGAATCTTACATAAATGGCAGTTCTTTATTGTTAAATTTTTCAGGCTATCGGAAATGCAAAAACTACCAGAAACGATAACAGTTCTAGATTTGGTAAATTCATAGAGCTACAGTTCAATAAACAGTTCCATATTAACGGCGCTTCTATGAGGACATATTTGTTAGAAAAGTCGAGGGTGGTATTTCAGGCACCAGACGAAAGGAATTACCATATTTTCTACCAGATCTGCTCTGCCAGGAGACAGTTACCGCATCTACATTTAGGTAAGCGATTTTACATAAATTAGAGGGGCTCTTGACCAAAACATTTTATTATAATACACACGGTGGATGATTGAAGCTATTCGTTAGAAGTATTGGGGCTTGTAGAAATTATTGCCGAAATTGTTGAAATTTGAACTTCAGCTAATATGCCTACGGTAAAGTCAATGAATTTTTTTCAATATTGACGCTCTTTCTGGTTATATCAGAAGTCAGCATCAACGTCCTTATTTTAAATTAAATAGTGCTTTCTGTATTGAATATTTTCATGAGGTTTCATGAGGTTTCCCTGTATTTATTTTTTACCGTTTCTGAGATACTTCGAGTTTTTTTGAAATATTACTCATTAGCACCATAACATTTGAAACTAAACTGCTCGTCAAAGTTAGCATCACACTTTTTTAGAATAGCGCCAGTTGCGTTCTATTCGAGTTAGAGACTTGCGGTTTTTAATTTTCGGTAGCCTATAGGGTTGTTTTTATGCCCCTAAGTCGCTACGCTGTGACTTAAACGATTCGCCATCCACACCCCAAAAAGCAACCCCCTTGTCGAAATTTAAATTCGCATGATTTTGACGGTATTTTCAGACATACAGGATAGACTAAGAAGGACGCTATCGGGTAAAAACTTCATCCCGAGCACGCATTAAGACATCCTCAATAGGTTATGTGTATTTGGTCGCTGTCTCATTTCTTCAACCTATTCCCAGACCCCCTAATCCACCCCTTTGCATTCACGCGGGTTTTGCGTGGTTTGACCTCTGTTGGGCGAATCCATTGATCTTAATGCTGCCTCATAAATTGGTGTGGGGTGCCATAACTAGCTTTCACCCTTTGACAACCCAAGCACCTCTCCAAGCCACACCTATTAGAGGAAAAAGGTTATGTTTGGGTGATCTACCTCGTAGGTGCTAGCCCAGTCGAAGGTTCATGAGCCCAAATCACGATGAATTGTGTGTCGCGCGTAGCAAGTATCTCACATCACATCACACAAGCGCAAAAGGAAGGTTCCGGCTACCCAACGAGTCCTCTTTCAGGAATTTTCATCCATTCAAAAATGTTTTGGAGGTGGTCAAGAAAAGAGGGTGATGCAATGGGAACGCAAAGGAAGATTTGAAGGAGACTGACGACTCGGGTTCATGCATCCTCAAGAAAGTTTCCTGAGTCACCCCACGCATCAAGACCTGCTTACAACCCCTTACGGCGGCAAATTTTCAGGGGAGTGGGTTGGAGTTGGAATATCACTTTTGGCGCTCAATCGGCCGTCCGCAGTGTGTTCCGCCAACTTCGAGAGCCTTTAAGTAATGCCAGAGGGGGTAGGTGTGGCGTCGGAGTAGGTGTGGTCTGGAGGGGTGCTTGAGTTGTCAAAGGGGTGAAACTGAGTTGTGGTACCCCATACCGATTTATTAAGCAGCATTAGGATCAATGGATTCGCCCAACAGAGGTCAAACCACGCAAAACCCTGCGTAAATGCAAAGGGGTGGCTTAAGGGGGTCTGGAAAGGGGTGAAGAGATGGGACAGCGACCAAAGACATAAAACTTATTGAGGAGGCCTTAATGTGTGCCGGGATGGAGTTTTTACCCGACAGTGTACTATACTTAATCGAACCCGTAGGTCTCTAAAATTGGCGTCGAAATTGGCGAATTCAAATTTCGACATGGTGTTGCTTTTTGGGGTGTCGAGTGAACCGTTTAAATCATGACGTAGCGACTTCAGGGCAGTCAAACCAACCCTATAGGCTACTGAAAATTAAAATCCGCAAGTCTCTAACTTAAATAGATCGCAAATTGCGCTAATCTAAAAAGTGTTACGCTAATTTTGACAATCAGTTTATATGTAGCGGTCATTTTGATTGGTAGAGCCCTAAACCTTTGCAACAATGCTATTATTGTTTCTCAGTTATGGACAAGATGTTTAAATTAAACCTTCCATTCAGCGCAACTTCAGAAAATCCAAACTCGATTTTTTAAAATACAATACCTTATACTTTACTTTACATTTTGATGTAGAATCAAATTCTGCATTGATCTGTATTAGCATTCCTTATGCCTACATTTCATAGTTTTTTAGTTACTTAGTACTTTGTATAGATATGCTTATAGCCATCTTGAAAATATTTTAACTGAATTCGCCAAACACATATTAGCTTGAGTCCAAATTTTCAAAAAGCAGTAATTTCTACAAACCTTAATAAGAAATGGTTTTGATCAGTCATCCTACAATTATGTAACTTAAACGTAATTGATAGTTACAAAAATGCTTTGAAAATTAATTTACAGCATAATTTAGAAAATATCACTTTTATAGTACCTATTACCTATACATAGTTTATACAAATTTATTATCCTAGGCATAAACTTCAATATTAGGTATACCAAATTTTTAGTAATTGGTATTCCATCGGTTACAATTTTGATTGGTATATTTAGTCCAGCATTATATAATATACATATAATAGATCTTTACTACATTTTCATAGGTACCTACACGAATAAATAATGCTAATCAGGTTCTTGGATGTTTATTTTTCTTGTGTGATGATAACGATTTGTAAAAATAAAACTACATAGTTTTCAAAAATTTTATTTCAAAAGTAAAAAATCCAGTAAGACATTTAGTAATCGTGTACATTTGCATGCAATATATGCAACTTTTTGGGTAAACAGATGTATATTAATATAGAGTTTATTTTACAATTCACTAAAACTATCTTGCTATTTATAAAAATAAAAACTAGACCTTTATCTTTTATGTTTAGGCAGCCTTTAAATCTTGTGCAGTAAGAATACATACATATACATACTTAAACTCAAACTGTTTCCAAATATAGGTTTGCTACTTAGTTAATATAAGGCCCACAAAACTAGATACCAAACAAAACCCAAACATATTTAAAACTACACACTATGATGTCACTAATCTTTTTCTATATTTTTTTAAATAAACTTAATATAAAACAAAAAATTGCAAAACATTTTAATTCGATAGTTTGTTTGACACATTGATTTTTATTTTTAATTTACATGGTTTGAGGATTTACAGTTAATATTTAAATTAGTTCTACATCATCTTTTTTAGAATTTCCCTTCTTTATTAAAAGAACTTTTACATATGTGGTTCCTATTAAGGCACAAATAATTATTACTAATAAGATCGCTATGAAGGACAATAACCCAATGTAATTTGGGCCACGAAACACATTTTCATCTTTTCCGTGTATTTGTTAATTTCTCTGTTTTACTATTGTTCAAATATTCTGAAAGTTTTTTTTCATTGACACTAATTTTTTAAATTTTCCAAATATTTAAAGAAATTGGTATCTTTGAAAATTTTGTCGAGATAGTTGTACACATTGTTTTTACCTGATATATTTGCTGTGTAATTTTTCAACACATTTGTTAATCCATCCAATTTGTTTACTATTAAATTGTCGTATCTCTTAGTCTCCACAGCTTGATTTTTAAAACTTTCTAAATATCCAAACAATCCCCTTTTGAACTCGCTGGTAAAATTTTGAATCATCAGTAAAATTTTGAAAATTATTTAAATAATTGTCCAAAACATTTTTTATAAACTCGTCATTATCAGAGCTATTACTCTTTAGTTTTATTTGTTCTAATATTGCTTGTAAATATTTGGTATCCATATTTTGAGTATACGTAATATTCATCGTATTTTTTAAACTTTCCAAATATTTAAAAAAGTCACTGTCCTTGAAATCGTCATTAAAATATCTATACATTGTTGTTTTCGTGAAATCGTCTTGGAAACATATTTTTGTTTTAGATTTTTCCAAGTTTCCGTCTGGCTTTACTTTGCCCTCTGCTAAGCCAAATTGCTCGTAGCATTTAATGCCGTGAACGTTACTTTCTTCCCGGAATTTTCCGCTAGGAAAACACAATCCCTTTATTTTTAAGACTCTCACAATATGAACCAGCCCCTTACAATCCAAGGCATTACCGGACAACGTGACCGTTTGCAAATTCTTTGCGTGTACCAACAAATTATCTACGTCTATGTTACTTATCTCATTGTTTTCCGAAATGAAAAACTGTCAAATTTTGCAGGGCATGAAATACGTTTTCTGGCAGTGATTTGAATGATTGTTGGAAATACTTAGTATTTCTAAATTGACTAAGCTATCGAATGTTCCGTATTTAAAATGTGACAGTTCATTTCCAGATAAATCTAAAACCACCAAAAGAATCCAAATCTTTGAAACAAGAGCTTGGTATCGAAGACAAATCGTTGTTACCCAGTAATAGATATCGTAGATCTTTTAAACCAAAAAATGCATCTGTATTCATTGTTGATATAGAATTTTTACCTAGACCAATTCCTCTTAATTGTGAACCAAACATGTTGCTTCCTATTTTTTCTAACCTATTACTTGTAACGTCTAAATACAGTACATGATCGTTTTTTTCCAGTTTTTGTATACGATTGTGTCTCAGTATTAATGTGGATGCTACTGATACATTAAAATGTATTAAATCGCTTATGTTATTGAATGATAAATCCACTTCCACCTAATATTTCGTAATAGTTCAAAATCGACAAAATCAAGTATATTGTGACTGATGTCTAACATACGTAATGACAGATTGCTAAAATCATTCATTTCGTGTATTTCGTTATAGGATATATTAAGTGTTTCCAAATATTTAAGGGAATCAATTATTACCTGTGCTATTTCAGATATGTTATTGTTGCTTAAAGATAACGAGTTCAGGTTTGTACCTGTGAATGCATGATCTGCTATATTTTGTATTTGATTGCTCGAAATGTCCAGTTTCTCCAGCAGTGCTAATGAGTTAAATATTCCAGACGATAGTTCAGTCAGCTTATTTTCATCGAGATATAACTCCTTCAGGTTGTGTAAAAAGTTGAAAGTTCCTGGCATTAATGTGTGAATACCAAGATTTTCCAAATATAGTGCAAATACTTTCTCCTTGTGTACGAAGATAGATGGAGCCAACACGGGATTATTAGTATGAATTATTTTTAATCGAGTAGGATATTCTGCAATTCCATAACCCTTGAACAATTCACCCAGGTCGGAACAGGTTATATTTTTTTCAACCACAGGATACTCCATATCACAACGTTCGTTTTCTTCATATTCTGCATATTCGTTAATTTGAGAATAATCTTTCTGGCATATTCTTTCTTTCACAGGACCATAAACGGAACGCTCATCGCACATGAAAACTTGTAGTAGTAGTAATATAGTTAATAAATACAATAAAATAAACTTGGTGCCCATTTTCCCTAAAAACAATTATTTTATTGGCATTAATTATATTCACGTCATTTATTAAATACAGTAAATTAATTACTATTAAATATAGTTAGTATTACTCTCCTTTATATGGTGATACAGGCAAAAGATAGTGTAAAGGGTAGAGTATTGTCAAGTACGTATTATAATATATCCTGGTAAAAGTGTGAAACGTCATTTTAAGTTGTATTTTATTTTATTATTATAAATCCAACACATCACACTAACCAAACCTAAACTCTAATATATAGACATCCAAAAAAAAAACGTCATCAAAGGTGGCCAAGAAAAAAAAGACGTATTTCTATTCTTATTCGATTTTATAACCTTATTTACTTGTCAAAACTGTCACATATATGACAGTTATTGTGTATTTTACAAATTGTGACAGTCACTTGTAAAAAGTTTGACATAACCGAAAAGCTTAGACATGACTGCTATTTCTATCTCTCTCGTTCATAGCCAGAGTTGATGACGTTTTTTTTTTGGATGTCTATATATCTAAAATATATCCATCAGTGTGCAGGTAACCTTATATTTATGCATTTCCTCTAGTCTATTATAATGTCAGTGACCAGCATATCCCACAATTAGATTATCCAAAAATCTAATAATGAGAATATTTTCCATCATATTATTATTATGACATAATAAAAATAGAGGCTAAGAAGCCTATAAAGCTTCTATATACAGTGAGTTACCATACTACGTACATAGGTGGATGTGGATATTAAATACATACATATTAAATGGTACATTTTTATGTCAAAGTTATGCGAATTTACTTACGTACAACGTACAACAACCCCCCCTTCTGAGCGGAAATTTAGACGTTGCCAGATCTAACTGTAACTCTGCATAATAAGTCTTTATAAAAACCCTATGTTTATAAAAATGCATTTATGTACGATCAATTAATATGTCAATTTCATTTTCAGACTGTGTTGTGTATAATAGTTTACTGTTATCTTTTTTCATCCTGCTGTCATCTTTTAACTATTGTGATCAATTTTAAACAGCTAATATTACTTTAAACCGCTGAGCTGTGAAACAATTTTAAAATGTCTAATAGGAATATTGTGTTGTCGCGACAACAGCGAAACAAGACAGAAACCATGAAAACCATGCTACGCAGCATGGTTTTCTATGACAGAAACTACGCACAGTCAAATTTCTGGCGAGTCGAAACAGAGTCGGATTCAGGACTATTCAACTCCGACAGTTGGACTATTATTGCAAAGCGATAGTTCACAGAAAATACATCATAATGCAATAGTGAATATTCGAATAAACGTACTAGGGAGCTAACTATTACACGACGGTATTTAGGTGTGGTAATGTCAGTGGTCACGACAAATGAAACCTAAGAGGTCTCACCTACAAAAACTCATAAAATTTTTAATACAAAAAGTAATATTACTTTTTAACTAGCGTATGATCTCTTTTGTAACTCTTTTCGTCTCTTGTTAAACAGTTGCATACCATACCTGCGTTCCCACCTCATATTTAGGCGGTGGTGACGTCTACGCAACAAAGAAGTTAACTTATCAATTCCCCTTCGTTCTGCTATGTATGTATTAGGGTGACGCGTACTGTATATTCTTGATTAATTTTTTACAAGATTGTTTACATATTATCTTCAGTAATTAAAAAAATCTGTAATTTTTTCTTTACTCGAAGTCATATTATTTACCATTTACCATTTATATTTACCCAACAACTGCAAATTAAAAGTTAACTATACATACATTTATTGTCATTTCATAGTATCATACAATAATAAATAAAATATGCACAAATAGACATAAAGATTTCAAAAATACTAATAATGAAGAATTGAGGGTGGCGCTGAATACTCAATAATATAATATTTATATATGTACATATGTACATACCTATTCAAAGTGTCTGTCCTATATGAGGTATTTTGCTTCTTCACTTGTCACAGTCAAACATCTAATTGAAAGAATCCATTCTGATGAAAAATTACACATGCTTATCTTATTGCAACTTTAAATATATCACATGTACATGTTATCTTCATGCACAGGCTTACTATTTTTTTTTTGTTTATACAGTGGAGTAGAAAAATCGACAACAAAATTATTCTAAAAAAATAATAATACTTAAATAACTTTGATAATTAAATAATTATTGAGATCTACAAAAAATAATCAGTTTGTTTACATTATGAAAATAAAATAAAAATTATATAACGTGTTCCATAATACATTAATAAGTTGTTTTCGTTTATCACGATTTCGATGGTTATACATACAAGTACATACATATGTTCATACGTATGTGATTTGTAACTTAAATTCAATCAACTTTTCATCTTTGAAATCATTTGGAAAAGGGACCCTCCTAGAATAATAGTAAAGCACGTGGTAGTTTGAATACCTATATAGGCTTTCATGTAAACTTGTGAATATTACAATTTAACATTGAGTCTTACTGACATAAATATGTCAATATACTATGCATTCCCATCTTGGATCTACCATTTAAAAAAATGGTAAAAGCTAATACAATAAAAAAAAACAAAATTAAGAAAATACTATTAAGTAATGATGAAAGAAAAATAATTGTAATATTTAGCTTAAACTTTAAAGGTTATTTAAATTGTAAACATATTGTATGGAACATTTTTAATGTTTGTAATATATTAATATTACAAACCATATGGCCATGTATAAATGGGTGAATAAAATAAAAGAAAATAAATTACATTTATTTATAATTACTGGGAAAAAAGCTTTTAAATTTTGGTTTGCTTGTTTTTTTCTTTTAATATGTTTTATATTATAATGCAATGTATGCACTGTAGCAAAAAAAACTAATGAAAATAAAATAGTAAATCTGTTTTTGTCATAACCACCCTGTATCTATCCTACGTAGAATTATATGGGATTCACTGAACGGACAAATAATTTATCGGGGTTATCACATTGCCCAGGAAATACATTGTAGAGCATTTTGCTATCATAGTCATGATTTGCAAATAAAAGTTGTTACATTTATAGAATAATTTAATTCAAACGTGATAAAATATATTTTAGACCAAATGTAACAATATACATAACATTTATTAAACCTATCATTTACAAATCATCCAAGTTTAAAACTACAATTGAGACATGTAATTATCATAACAGACCAGATTATCATATGGAATGGTCAAATTTGGAACCAAAGAAAGTACCTAAAAATTATGCAGTAATTTAATATATATGCAATATAGTCATAGTTATTTGTGATTATATGAGAATATTTTTGCGATTTTTATTTTTCAATTTTTGCTGATGAAAACTCACATGTTCACATATAATATATTCGTATTCGCCGAATTATATTTTTTGTTACCCCAAACACTACGAGAAAATAAGTTGTGTCATTTATCGTTTAGAAATTAATTATGTAATAGTTTATTATTTAACACTGCATTTTAATTATTAGATAATATATTTTAGAAATACTTCAACATACGGCATTAACTTCAATATGGAATAAAAAAATATCTGTGCCAATGGTCATTCGCCAAATCGTCATTTAAAATAGCATGTTAAAAGGCAAGATATTTTATAAACCCCAGTTTATATTAAACCCATTTGTACTCTTGAGTATTTTTGCACACTACATACTGAACGCGCTATATCACCTTATTTGTTTCAAGAAATTAGAATTTAATGCTATAGGCAAACTGTGTAATTGTGTTGTCTAAATTTTCATCAAAATTAACGATGCTGGAAATGCCTTAACACCAGTGGCGGCTCGTAGGTGTGTTACATGGGTGGGCACAGGGTGGGTCAGTAGGATTACTCATTAGCTACCAATGGCGCCGCAGGCAAAAATTTTTAAAATTTTCAAGGTCATGCGTTTTACTGACACTTCAGAATATCAATGAAAAAATTCTTTTATACAAAAAATATACTTTCACAAGAATAATTTTTGGGATTTGGTAGCTTTTTTGAAATAATACTTAGTCACGAATATTGAGGGCTTAAATATATTAAAATAATGGGTGCCAACATGTGAAAAAAATTATATAGGTATCTTACCGTTATTTGTAGAGGAAATCAGCTCGCCTGTCCTTATTGTTCACAAAAATGTTAATCGCCTTTTCATTAAAGTCCCGGATTTGTTTCACAAAATTTAATACAATTAATTATTTGGTTTAAAATATATATGTTTTTATCCACATTTTCATTGTGACGTCTTATATCTTCACGATAAGCACTATCAAGCTGTTGCCTTATGTCTACCTTTCCCAGTGTTGGGCAAAATGTAGCTTCAACTACAGCTACAAAACTACAGCTACTGTAGTTGGGATGTAGTTGCAGCTACAGCTACATTAAGTAGCTTGAAGTTGTTCGCCGCAGCTACTTCTGTGGAAGCTACAGTAGCTGTAGCTTGTAATAACAGCTACAGATTGTAGTTGTGAAAAATGTAGTTG
The DNA here is from genome assembly GCA_029963805.1 of Aromia moschata. Taxonomy (NCBI): domain Eukaryota; kingdom Metazoa; phylum Arthropoda; class Insecta; order Coleoptera; family Cerambycidae; genus Aromia; species Aromia moschata. The sequence goes on from JAPWTK010000036.1 coordinate 1,365,941, forward strand.
CGGCGAACAGCTACAGCTAGTTTTTTTCCGAGATAGTTTTTTTTTAAATCTTGTTTTTCAAACTCTATTCGATGCAATTGGTTTGAAATCTGTATATAAAAAACCCGCCGAGATAAGGCCCTTAGTTACCGCATTTTTTAGGTTTTTCGTTAATAACTTTTTTATTTTGCAATTAAAAATCTGAAATTTGCAGAATCGCGAGATATTGCGATTACCTATCGATCTTTTTTTACCGCATCTCGATATATTACGTTTTGCGGGTTATACGCGCTCGCGTTTTCAACTTTACAATTTTGCAATAGGCCGCCATTTTGAAATTGGTCGTCCGGATTGCGAGGGTTTGTTGAGCACCCCAACAAATCTATATATTTTCCTGTAGTCTCATCTGTTTGAAGTGAAATCTGTTTGTTTGATTTAATATTGAATATTTTGCACTTTTTTTTTTTCAACGCTAATTTTGCAATAAGAAAAAAATGTGTACCAGCGGAAAGCCTATTCCGATGGCAAATTTCCTCAGGAACAAAATTGACAAACATACCTCAAGTCCATTAGACGCATATTTTCGGAGATACAAGCAAAAAAACGAAAAAAAGTGCGTTTTTTTTCTTAAATTGTTAATAACAAAACACCCTCGACCTCTGCGAATACACAAATTTAGGGTTTTGTTCTATGAATTTTTTTTACTTAATTTTAAGCCAATAATATTCGACACAGGCCCGATTCTGGAAACGGGCATGCTTTTAAGCTAATTCTCCCGGAGTATATTCACACTGAAATTGCTTTGTGAAATTGGTACTGTAGCTACCGATCAACCGACAACTACAACTACTTTTGTCTCTTATTTGACATTTTTCCAGTACGAAAGAAAAGTAGCTGTAGTTCTCTGCTTATAACTACAGCTACAGCTAGTAGCTGTAGCTGTTCGCCGCAACTACATTTTTCACAACTACTATCTGTAGTTGTTATTACAAGCTACAGCTACTATAGCTTCCATTAAAGTAGTTGCAGCAAGTAGCTACAGCTAGTAGTTGTAGTTGTTGTTTGCAACTACTCAAGATGTAGTTGTCATTGAGTAGCTGCCATTGTAGTTAGCTACTCATGTAGTTAGCTACTGCCCAACACTGACCTTTCCCAACACACTAAAATCTAAGATGTTATGTAAATGTTTTTCATTGTAGCTAGCATGTTTCTTAGCTCGTTCATTTAAATGTTTTAAATCACTCACCCCTTCTTGAGTTCATGCACTTTGGTTGCCACCCATCACTAAACAATAAAACAAAACAGTTTGTTTCTTTTAGGACACCCACATAACCGCTTAAATCTGTCGTAGACACTACTATTAAAATTTCGCGATTTTCCTACGTCTGTTTTGGAAATAATCAAATCGAGTATCGGCCTTCCTAACCGTTTAATTTCCGTTGGGATCTCGTATGTAATATCTTTATTAGTCAATAAAAAGTCCACCGAATTCATTTTGAAACGTTTCACAATCAAAAACAGTAAAAACACACTTCTCAGCGATGATAAAAATATATGTGATAAAAATCATTAATTGTGGTATAAAAGGAATAATAATTAGAATATGAATAGTTTGTCGTATACAATTAATTGGTATTATTGTAACAGTAATTTATAGTAAATTAACACAAAGGAAATATTTTATATTGAAATTTGGGCTGGGCCAAAATATCACCAGCCGCCACTGCTTAACGCTATGGCCATCTATTCCATGACATATTGCCCTGGCACAATTTTTATAAGAACCCTTTCTTTCCAGAACAGCAAGAGACTTTCCATTATTTGAACCAAGGTGCCAGCCCGTACGTGACAGGAGTAGACGATTTGAACTGTTTCGAGGAAACCGTAAACGCGTTGAGTCTATTAGGATTTACGGAGAAGGAGCAGGACGACATGTTCAAAGTCCTGGCGTCCGTACTACACCTGGGCAACATAACTTTTACCGAGTGCATTATCGAAACGGAAAACGAGCAGGATCAAGAAGGGTGCACCATCAAATCGGACGATAAACACATGAGATGGCTGTCGGACCTCCTGGAAATAGACGAGGACGAGATGCGTCAATGGCTATGCACGAGGAAATTGGTGTCTATGAGGGAGATCTTCATGAAACCGATGACCGTAGAAGAAGCCATGGTGTCACGAGATGCGCTCGCCAAGCACATCTACGCCGAACTCTTCAACTGGATAGTGTTGGTGATCAACAAGGCTCTGGAAACCGACACGCCAAGGCACAAATTCATAGGGGTACTCGACATCTACGGGTTTGAAACCTTCGAAACTAATTCGTTCGAGCAGTTCTGCATTAACTACGCCAACGAGAAGCTGCAGCAACAGTTCAATCTGCACGTCTTCAAATTGGAACAGGAAGAGTATATCAAGGAAGGCATCGAATGGAAAATGATTGATTTTTACGATAACCAACCGTGTATTGATCTAATCGAAACTAAGTTGGGTATTCTGGATCTTCTGGATGAAGAATGCAAGGTACTTACTTGCACTTATATTTTGCGATACTATTAAAAAACTATATTGCATCAAGGGGGGATTCCCCTTTCTAACATTAAAAACACTGCGTTTTAAAAAAAGATTTTTTATTAATGTAGCAATTGTTTCAATTTTTCATAAGTTTTACACAAATTTTTATACCTGATTAGTCTAACTACAGTAATTTTTTGAAGTGTTTTTGTGAGAAATTACGCTCGCTGCTCGTCCTCGACCACAACGCCGATCAGACTCCCTCGATTGCAGGTTAGCGTAATATCTAAACACTAAATCATCTGAAACAAACAATTAAATGGCATTTTACTTTACGTAAATATGGCTATCGTATGACTAACCAAAAAAAGTGTGATTTCAAGTTTAGTACACTTATTATTATGACCTTAACTAGAAGAATCCGTCGGAAAAAAAAACTAAATATTATCTATATTTAACTTTTAAAATTATAAAAACTCTTCCAAACAACATGCTATATTGAAATTTATGTCAGTTTTGGTTGGAAAAATTATTAAAAAAATAGACCACTTTAGTTGAAAAAGTGCACATGATGATTGTTGAACTAGCTTAGACATTTACTTACCTGCATTTATCAATGCAGGTAAGGTTAAGATTAAAAAAAGTTTTGTAGTGCATACAAGTTGTAATACGTAGCGGGGTTTTTTGGGGGAATTGCTTAAAAATTAGAAAATGTGTACATTGCAAACACACATTTGCGTTTCATCGCATTGCATTTATATTTACTTAGCAACCCAAAAGGATCGACGGTCTCTCTTAAAGAAGAGATCATCGAAACATCCGTTCGCGCTCTACCGATGGTTCTGGTTCGATTCCTCATTTTTTCCCGAGGTTGTGACTTGTGACGCTTCATCCGATTTTCTAGCTTTAAGGGGGTAAATACAATTAGACGGGCTAAAATTATGCATTAAAAAAGAATTTTTTTACCAAGAAGATTTTATTTAATCATTACAAAACTTTGTATACGATAAGATAAGAATGAAGAATTGGAAAAAAATGTTCATCTCTGGACATCGTAATTTTCATCTGTAACAGTCCAGCAAATAAAATTTATGTTAAAAATACATATAATTTGTCGGTATACCTCAAAAAATTCAAAAAAATCTACGTTTGGCAGAAGTTTTTCGAGAAAATCGGTGATTTTCCGTATTTTTTTCAGACACTTGCATTAACAATTAAATTTTGCAACATAAAATTCCAAAACATTTTATAGGTTTACAGACAAGCTAAGAGTATAAAGAAGAAATCCTGAAAGTTTCAGCCAAATCGGCCGAGTAGTTTTTGAGTAATCGTAGTTGCCATTTTTGAGTTGTTTAATGTTGAGTTGTTTGAGTTGTTGAGTTGTTTAATACCGAAAAATGGTACGACTCAGTCAGCGATTCCAGGGGCGTACAAAAGCCCTTCAATCTCTTCGTACATGCTGTTATTCATCTGTTGTATATGGATATAATACTCTCAGGTATACAAATCCGGCCTTGGGTATTTCAAAGTAAGATACAATAGATAAAACTTTCACTAGGACCGACCGCTCTCGTATACCTGCTGCGCGCTGAAAAAGGCGTTCTCGAAAAATGACGAAAAAAAATATAAGGAGTTCAAATTTCCCTCTAAAACTTTCACGAGCGTATTCTACTGGAAATTTACTAACTTTTTAGAGAAAAAAAATCGATTTTTTGACCACCTAATTAAGGACCCTGCTGCAAGAACAATGCAGCTCCATTTTCAACGCGTGTCGAGGTTAGCTGCTTATAATTTCGATAAAAATATTAGGCGTTATTTAACGCAAATTCCACACATCTCAGTGCATGGAGTATACATACTGACATATGCTGAGCTGCGTCGAATTTGCGTTAGATAACGTCTAATATTTTTATCGAAATTATAAGCAGCTAACAGCGTCACGCGTTGAAAATGGAGCTGCATCGTTCTTGCAGCAAGCTCCTCAATTGTTTTTACCCGCTTAAAATTCCCGACATTATTCCGAAAATATGACGACGGAATTTATGGCTGGACGTCCCGGTTTCGGAAACGTATCGTCGTAACGGAATCGTCAAGTGAGAAGTTTTAAGTCCTGTGTAAATCCTGTATAAATGGGGTGTTCGCCAATGGTTGCGGCCTACTGAATTGTAACAACTCATTTTTTAATTGCTTCTTAAATGATTTATGATCAAAGAACGACTCATTAACTTCAAATGTATGCCAAATGATAGTGTATGATAAGACTTTAATCTCCAAATTTCAGGTTGAGACTGCATTTGGTTCTTGAGATACTGGAGGTCAAAGTTGGCATTTTTTGCATGAGCTCGCAATCCATTACTGTTGAACTTATCATTACAATTTCGATTAGTTTTCCGATTAAAATTCAGTAATTATTTGAGAATTAATGCGTCTTCATTTCCTGAACACATATTCATCATCAAAATTCAGCCATTACTATTTAGTCTTCAGCAAACCGTTGAAGAACCTTCAGAAATCTAGAGGATTGCGGATCATTTTAATTTCGGGAAGATTAAATCAACGGGATCGCTAAATTATTTTTGGAGTCGCTCTTTGTCTTATAGAGCAAGATATGGTGAAGACTTCTCTAAACAATTAAGGAAATGTTTCATGTATTACGGGTATATACGACCGGAATAAATTAAACACCCTTGGCTCTTTTATTAAACATATTTCGTACTAGGTCTTTTGGTGGCAGTTGCTCTTATTGCAAATATTACAAACTTGGTTCTTGCTGCAACCTGGCAGGTCCACAGTTTCTTCTCTTCCCATTCTTCACATCTTCCATCAGCATTCAATGTTGCTTACTGTGATTAGTCCTGTATACATATAGGCTAATTAGTTTTTAGATCAAATTTTCTGTACTCAAATCGTTACTTACCTCTTATTTTCGTGTTTTGTTCTCTGCCCAACCTTGAATTGATGCTTTGGTTGCACTGGTTGATATGCCAAACACAGGCTCTGGTCCTAAAATTTTGGTATTAATCAATTTCATTGCTGTCCATGACAGAGTGACCCTGTCCCCAGACTAATACAATCAAATGCCGTTTTCTTACACAAGGCAGGCAGAAATGTTGAGTTTTCAATATTACGCGTTTCTCAAAAAGTAACACGAAAATAAGCCTTTAATTTCGATCAGAATACTTTTCCAGATGCCCCGCGGTTCCGACGGTTCGTGGACGGAAAAACTGTACTCCAAATGCATGAAATACTCCCATTTCTCCAAGGGTCGATTTGGCAGTTCAGCGTTCGTAATCAATCACTTCGCCGATAAGGTACAATACGAGAGCAACGGCTTCCTGGAAAAGAACCGCGACACGGTAATAGAGGAGCAAATCAACGTGGTCAAAACCAGTAAAAACCATCTAGTAAAGAGGCTCTTTGCCTCCGAATCGCAAAAATTAGCACCCCCTGGCACGAAACTAAAAATCGTGGCCTCCAAGCCCGCTCCTTCCGCCCAAAAGACGCACAAGAAGTCCGTCGGCTCCCAGTTTAGGGACTCCCTGAATATGCTGATGACGACGCTGAACGCGACCACTCCCCATTACGTGCGATGCATCAAGCCGAACGACTCGAAGACGGCGTTCGAGTACAACCCCAAGAGGGCCGTGCAGCAATTGCGGGCCTGCGGCGTCTTGGAGACCATCAGGATATCGTCCGCGGGCTTCCCCAGCAGGTGGACGTACGTCGACTTCTTCTATCGCTATCGCGTCCTGTGTAAATTCAAGGATATAAACAGGAACAACATGCAGAAGACGTGCGAGAACATTCTGAGGCAGTACATCAAGAACTCGGACATGTACCAGTTTGGGAAGACGAAGATATTTTTCCGCGCTGGCCAGGTGGCCTATCTGGAGAAGCTGAGGGCGGAGAAACTGAAACGTTGCTGCATAATGATGCAGAAGACCGTGCGAGCTTTTATATGGAGGAAGAAATATCTGAGGATAAAGAAATCCGCGCTGCTTATCCAGAGATACGGCAGGGGACTTTTGGGAAGAAGGTTAGTATGCAAACTCACACTTGAACACTTTTCCTCGCGCACATTTCGCCAACCATGTTGGCATCATCAGAAGATGGTTAAAACCAAGGTTATATCTAATTGTCTATTCTATTTTGATAGACAACTGGTAAATTACTTATTATATTTATTCATGCTGCTATACATTTAACAATTTTGAAATATTCGGATGTTAACTGTCTACTCTCTGTTACATTTTTTACAAAAGCATGTTGGGCTACGCAAGATTTTTGAATTCTACCATATTTTAAGTGAGCTACATGTTCTTTGAATCCAGTTAATGTGGATCTTTTTGTTTGTCCAATATACTTTTGTTCACAATCTTTATAACGTATCTCATAAATTCCCGACCTCATTGCTACTTATTTTATTCTTTGGATTGCCTAAAAGGTTTTGTATTTGTATCGTATAGAGATTAAAAAGTAAACTGTAATAACATATTTCCGCGATATTTTTAGATTGGCGGACGATTTGCGAAGAAAGAGGGCTGCCAAGACTATCCAGAGGTACGTTCGAGGGTGGGTTAAGAGGGTGCAATACCAGAAACTCAGGCAGTGCGTTACTGGCATACAGAGGTATGCAAGAGGTTATTTGGCAAGGTTACGTTTCCTCAATCTTAAATACAATGCGAAGGTGAGTCAAGCTTTATTTTCAATTAAAATTGTTAAAGACCAAGATTAGATATAGTCATGATTTTTTATTGAAGTTGCCTAATATCAATAAGTGATAACTTTAAAATGTTTAACAGGTTGGAAAAAAATATTTTTCCTATAGTATTTTTAATATATGTGACTTTACTCTGAATTCTAACTTGTATTATAACTGAATACTAACTGGTATTCATATTTATAAAGGAACGGGTTAGATTTAGAAATTGTTTCAGATCAGTTGCTTTGTCCATTAACAGGTTTTTTATTTGCTTGTACTGTAAACATATAAATAAAAATGACAAAAAGTGATCCCATAAAGTGGTCCTATAGTAGAACCTTGTGGAATTTAATTTTCACTTTCTTAAAATATTGTCTTAATAAAACAATGTCTTTAATATAACACAATTTTAATTTTGTAAAATTTAAACTCGTAAAATACAAAAAAATATTCCAAGAAATGATTAACAGGTTTCTGTTCCACGTTACTATTTTAAGTTATAAAAAAAATCTGTACGTTTTCCACGAAACACCAAATTACTATACTTTTCTCGACGCGCGTTTCGCCAACTAAGTTGGCATCTTCAGGAGAACATTAAAACATTAACTGTTCTGTCCCATTTTAAGGCCTTGGTAATTCAAAAATATGTACGAGGCTGGCTGGCTCGTAGAGAATACAAAAGAATGCAGAGGAGAATTGTTGTATGTCAGTCAGCAGTACGTAGATTTTTGGCTAGGAGGCAATACAAGAAACTACGCATTGAGGCAAGATCTATCGAACACGTTAAGAAACTCAACAAAGGACTGGAAAATAAAATTATCAGCCTCCAACAGCGTATCGATGAAGTTACCAAAACTAACAACGAACTTAAGAATTATCAGCATGAGGTCCATGAGCTAAAGTAAGTCCTAAATAACTAATTATTACTTAAATATTCAATTCGCGGAACCTCGATTTCAGGAATAAGATGACTGCATTCAAAGCTATGGAAATAGAGATAAAGAACCTGAACAATCTCCTGATAGACAAGAACAAGACCATAGTGAAACTAGAAGAAGAGATTAAATCCGAAAGAGACGAAAAGATGGATCTAATACACGAGCAGGAAAAATACAGGCGAGAAACTGAAGATCAGAGAGAATTGTGGGCACAGGAAACAGCTAAGTTGCGCAAGGAACTGGAAAACATAAACGAAATCGTCAAGATGAACGAAAAGGGTGCGGAGGAGAATCTAAAAGTAAGGCTGGAGGAAGAAAAATTGATGTTGCTCAACGACGCCGACAGCGACAGAGAGGCGTACCAGAAACTGTTGCAGGAATATCACTGTCTCGAGCAACACTGTGATGAGCTGAAACAGCAGTTGCACAGCCAGAACCATTTAGGATTCCATAAGAGGAATATAAGCGATATAAGCAGTATATCGACTGTCGACGAGAATCTACTCAATAGCGATTTACCTGAGGATCATGGTTACGGATCTGTCAGGTCTACCACGAGCAACAGTTCTCATACGCGGGAGAAACTGGAAAATATAGACTGGAAAATGGGTGATGGTATGTATCTTTTAGGTATTAGATGTAGCTGAAACTAACGAGCCATCCAAAAAAAAATGTCATCAAAACAGTGACAGCCACTTATAAAAAGCTTGACAACAACAAAGTTTCACGTCTAGCTTCGACATAACCTCTATTTCCATCGGTCTCGTTCATAGCCAGATTTGATAACTTTTTTTTTTGGATGGCTCGTTAAGTTCTGTACTGAAAAAAATATTTTCTCTTTTGTGGCAAAAAAACTAAGTATATATAACAAGATAAATTTTACAGTTTTAGTTACTCCTTCAAAATACAGGGTGTACGGGAATTGAGTGTGCAACATAAAAGAAAAAAAAATGTGACAAAGTAAAATAATTTAAGCGAACTTGCATAGCTGCTTCATTAGCCGATAGAGGGCATTCCAATATCAGAAGAAATTTTCTAGCAAAAAATTGTTTAATTTTTAAACAACAGCTGCATTAAGTAGATGACAAAATCAATACCTCCCACTATTTCTGGTTACTATGTTCATATAATAACTTGAAAATTATTTTTTATTTGCTAAATTGCTAAACCAATCAACATTTTTCAAAAGGTGAAAAAGATTCAGAATCAAGTCATCTATTCAATAACAAAAACAAAATCAATAGCCATTACTCATGTAATAACAAGATATGAATAGAAAAGGTCCCCCCATATAGCATTAAAAAGCTTCAACTGTAGGCCTAAAGCCATATACTAAAAATGGTGACAAAAATGGTGTGCATTGTAGTTTTCCCGAACTTTGACGCCCTCTAGCGGCTAACAAAACAACTTTGACTATATGCAAGTCGGCCTAAATCTTTTTTTTTGGGTTTCAAGGAATCTGCTATTCAATTTCCAGACACCTTGTATATAAATTGAACCAAATTATTGTACAAATTCCTGAAACATTTTTAGTATACATGGTCAAGAATTCCAAGAGACGCTATTATTAAGTCTCCTCAGACACCATGTTAATAAAATTAAGTATATTTTTTTTAAATCTGAAATTTAGAAAAATATTTTAATCGAAACTTATATGGAAGCTATGATACATGCATCAAGCCGCCTTTTGATTTTTCACACACATAACTTTAGGTACTATTCATACTAATACTAAATCATCTAAATTCATAATAAACACAGAAAAAGCTCTTAAAATCTGAGGTACCATAATAACCGGTAAAAATCTTTCGCAAAATTTTAATAAAACGACATGCCTACCTTGCAAAAATTATAAGTTTGGTTTTACAACGTTTATATAACTAAATGTATACAAAAAAAGCAAACATATCAAATAATTTTTCAAACAGATTTCCGTTCAATTTTTACAGATTATTTTAAAAAATAATTTTATCTAATCCCATTATTATCCGTGTTATCAAACCCTTATCATTTTATTGCCATAAACAATCATATGATAAATTATTGTCTTTAAAATAGCGTTAGATTAGTCTTCTTTTCTCTCTCTAGTTACCAGCGAGAGTCAAACTCCAAGTACCAACAGCAGCAGCGAGGCCAACACGAAACATGAACCGGACAATAAAGTGGACGTCGGTCTCGTTCTCAAGTTGCAGCACAAACTCGCCGAGGTGGAGAGGGAAAAAATGAGGATGCAGAAACGCCTGGACGAGATCGACATGTCCCCTAGGACCGAAAAGGCAAAGAATGAAGCCGAAAGCGCGGTAAAGATATCCGAATTGGAGTTGGCCAATTCGCAGCTGAAGTCGCAGCTGTTCGAATTACAGAACAGCATTAACGAGGGCACCGGCTTGTCCAAGTTGCACGAGCAGCTGCAAATGCTCCAACACGAGCTCGATCGAAGGACAGAAGAGATTGTTCAACTGAAGAGCGTTTTAGCCAGTCAAACTAATAACATGAAAACGATACTTAATTCAAAAACTAGGACAGGTATTTTGTTTTGTTTATTTTTTCGAAGTAGTTTAAAAATGTGTAATTTGTATTATCCTGTATAGTAGACCTTAAAATTATAGGAGACATAAAAAGCATATTTGTCGCAGCGCTATTTAGTGAGGGGCCAGTGGAGCATGCATAAATCCAACTGTTGGAATGCAATTATCACATTTATTTGACTGAAATATTATGTAATGACAACAAAACTATACAAAAAATTATAAAACTATATTTATTATAAGTGTAGTACACTTATACGAAGTAGAAGAAGAAGACGCCAAAAAAACGAGTACAAATGGCGAGCAGCCTGAATTACACCGCTCAACGTAATGTCTCGTTGTTGTGCCTCAGTTTTGTGTCTTTTCCATGCAGTTTTGTGGTGTTTTGTGGCATTTTTTATATCTACTATAAGTTTAAGGTCTATTATACCTACCTAATCCTTTGAATTTGACAAAACAGTTTATTCTTGTGATGAGTTGTGAATTAAATAGTTTTTTAGACTGCTCCAAACACGATTATTTTTTATTTTGCACGAGTTAAATCTTTTAGTTTCCATTTTAATTATCGAATGTTGATTCTACCGTTATAGGTGAATACATAAATGAAGACGGGGAACTGGCTCAAGCGTACGAGACACAAAAGACAATAAACAAGCAGCTCGAGCTGGAGCTGCAAGACGAGAAGTCGAAATTCAAGGCGCACGAAAGAGAATACAAATTGGAAATAGAAAAGCTGCGGGAAGACAACGAAAGGCAACAAAGAATTCTGTCCGCCAACCTAACCACCACCCCGCAATCGCAAGGTGAGGCGTTCATGCAGCACGAAATCACCAGGCTGACGACGGAAAATCTCGACTTGCTGGATAAGAACGACAGCCTGGCGGAAACGGTGAGGAAGCTGAAGAAGCAGCTGAAATTGCTCACGAAGAAACTGAAAGAGGTCGGATTGGACCTGGACGAAACGGTGGTGATAGAAAACGACGCGAATGCCAACACGAACGGACCGGTACCACCGACTCGAACTGGACCGACAATAAGGAAGAAGGAGAGGGAGTATTTGGGGATGTTTTCCTTCCGTTCGGGAGATGAAAACGTTATTATGAAACAATTAGTTATAGGTAAGATCTTTTTTTTGTAGATACATAGGATTTCTCTTCAGTTGTACCATCTTACTACGTCTATAGCTCTAACTTAACACCCAATACCAACCAACTACCAACATTACCAACATAACCTTGAAAGTAAATTATTTCTCAGATACATAAACATAACCTCAAACTTGATATTGAGAACATCCGACATGGTGTAAGTTACATTTTTAATCATTTTATTAAATATCATTTCCATATCAGCATCTGCAACATCAATTATAATTACTATAAATATACATACGAAACATTTCAATAAATATTTTTAAAAAAGATTAACCTCGAATCCTCAAAGGTATCTAACCTATAAATTTGATATACGAGCCCAGAATCATATCGTTTGGCCCAATGTTATTTTTGGTGAGATTTCTGAAACACAGACTTCATACTATGGATACGACAATTATCCTTTATTACATTATTTATCATATTATTTATCCTACAATATGCCAATAAAGGATAATTGTTGTATCCATAGTATGAAGTCATTGTTTCAGAAACCTTACCAAAAAATAACATTGGGCCAAACGATATGATTCTGGGCTCGTATGTACATATGTCCTAATACTCATAATCATACTCATAATTTTGTTTACAATATTATTATGAATTATGAATATGAATATTATGAATTATAGTATTATGAATATTTATATACCTATGTATACCAAAAGCCCAAGAAAACAAAAAAACCAAAAACAAAAGTTTATCCACTTATTGGTATTCACGTAATTGTAAAGAAAATATGACAAATATTTTGCAAGCCGTTTCCAAGATCGCCTGGCGAGGCAGACATTTTTTTTTTTTGTTATAATAGTCATCCACTTAGGTAGAATCACCCCCTAAAATATGATAGGTTCCAATCTCCCTTACGAAAATGTGATAATTTCAAATTCCATCAGCCAATATTTAGTAGATTTTGACTCAATAATTGTTGGTATTGCAATACATAAGACAAAAAGTATCAATGAACAGGGTGTATTAACACGTTTTCTGCGGCACAGTACAGCTCCATGGGCAAATAGAGTAAGGGCCACAAACGTCCCGTAACAATTCATCCCACAAAGATTTTGCAACTTAATAGCCACAGCAAACGTGTTAAGAACCTTCCAAAAGGGGGGCAGTTTATCACCCGTCTCCACAAGACCTTATGAAATTTGTTTTTAACTTCAATGTACATATTTTAGAGCTGAAACCAAGGACTGCAGTTGCCCTGTTGCCTGGCCTCCCAGCATACATAATATTCATGTGTATTAGGCATACGGACTATATAAATGATGAAGATAAGGTCAAGTCTCTTCTTTCGGCGTTCACAAATTCTGTAAAAAAAAGTTATTAGAAAACGGCACGAAGATTTTGAGACCACTACACTATGGCTTGCGAATACATTAAGGTAAGATATACTGTGTTCATAATACAGAATAATTCAATTCAAAATGTTTGATATCTTAAATATTTTACATATTTTCTCCACAGTACTTTCTTTTAAATTAAATACACTATGCATTCTTATAAATAGGGTTATGTACAAATAACATACACCTAATGTATGTACAATTTAAGCGTATTACAAGCCATATTCTAATACATTATACATATATACAAGACAGTGACTGACTATAAGTAATTGAAAAATAATTGTTAAATTATATATATTTATTTACATGAGCTACTTTAATTCCAAAATTTCTGTCTATAATAATTGAGGAGCTTGCAAAAACGATGCAACTCCATTTTCAACGTGTGACGAGGTTAGCTGCTTATAATTTCGATAAAAATATTAGACGATATTTAACGCAAGTGCGACGCAGCTCAGCATATGTCGGTAAGTATACTCCATGCGCTGAGATGTGTGGAATTTGCGTAAAATAACGCCTAATATTTTTATCGAAATTATAAGCAGCTAACCTCATCACGCGTTGAAAATGGAGCTGCATCATTGTTGCAGCAGGCTCCTCAATTGCAGTTTCGGTTTTAGCGATTGTATCGTTTCAAAAATGTTCATTCATTGTTTACAGATTACTACATAATATGAAACAGTATAGTGGTGACAAGGCTTTCCAAAAGAAGAACACATCCAAGCAGAATGAACAGTGCTTACGTAACTTTGATCTCTCTGAGTATCGACAGGTCTTGTCAGATATTGCCGTTTGGATATATCAAGGTTAGAAATTGCATATATTCAACAAGGAATATATGCAATACATAAATTTTGCATACATAAATTTTGCTATTTGTCTTACTTTTATAGGGCTCATTAAGAACTTTGAAGAGAAGGTACAACCACTGATAGTGCCCGCAATATTGGAGCATGAAGAGATCCCTGGCATTAGCGGCAGTAAGCCGAGTGGCTTTAGAGGAAGAACGAGTAGTTTGGCTAGGGAACTGGAGAGCCCCGTGACCAATCAAAAACCCACCACTGCTCTACTTCAGGAACTTACGAATCATCATAAGGTAAGTAAAATTATCACAAAAATAACATTTATAATTAATATGTTTCTTTACTCTATTTATTTAGATTCTAACTTTCTATGGCGTCGATCCAGAAGTAATATCTCAAGTTTTTAAACAAGTGTTTTACTTCCTGTGTGCATCAAGTTTGAACAACCTTCTGCTTAGGAAGGAATTGTGTCACTGGTCCAAAGGATTCCAAATACGACACAACCTTTCTCACTTTGAAATGTGGACTAGGGAGAAGAATTTGGACGTAAGTAGAAAAATTGTAATTGTTAATTATAATTGTGTGCTATACTAAAAAAAAAATCTGTGTCTACGATATATAAGTTAAATGTGTGTAGTCTCATAAGTAGAGCACTGCATGATATCATGAGTCATTTGTGATGTCACAACCATGAGTAACCTCTATCATCACTAAAGCCGGCATATTTGGGGGCGGGCATAAAGTTTTCACACATCTCTACGTAAATAACAGGGTAATTTTCACATATCTCTTTATAAATTGCAACACTGTTGCCCGCCGCCCGGATCTGCTGGCTTTAATCATCACTGTCCTGAATTATATGAGACATCCAAAAAAACGTCATCAACTCTGGCTATGACGAGAGAGATGGAAATTGCGGTCATGTCTAAGCTTTTCGTTATGTCAAATTTTTGACAAGTGACTGTCACAATTTGTAAAATAAACAATGGATGTCATATGATGTGACAGTCTTGAAAAGTAAATAAGGTTATAAATTCGATCAAGAATAGAAATACGTCTTTTTTTTCGGCCAACTTTGATGACGTTTTTTTTGGATGTCTCCATATAATCTCGTATGTACTTACCTGTCTTTAAAAATCAGTATTTACCACTCATGTTTAGACACAATGAATAATCAGGTGCTGACTTTGCATGCACATAATGAAAAGCACGCCTGTTTTTCTCTTTTTTTGTTGCCATGACGCGACGACGACAATAGGTGATGCTATTTATTGTTCATTTTCGTCGTGGTGACCTTTAGCAAGAGTTGTTATAACTATGTATTCTCTGTATTCGCGAATTCACTGTATCACAGTAAAAATCGCAGCATTATGTCTACTCTTGATGGTTTATATATATATATATATATATATTTTTTTTTATATATATATATATATACAGTGAGGTCCATAAGTAACGGATAAATTCATTATCTACGTAATTTACAATTTATGAGTAAAATCCGGAAACACGTCAATTTTCAATTCTAGAATGACATTTTTTGAGCATAATTTTATACCTCCCCCTCCAACCCCCCTTGGAGTGACAGCTACCCCTTTAAAATTTGTAAATGGAACGAGGGTGCGTGTGATAGCTCATTTGAAGGGGTTCTTAATTATCTATTCAGCAATCTAAGGTTTTTTGAATTTAGCATATTTTTCATCAAGAAAATTAAATTTGATAATTTCACAATTATTATTATTATGAAATGTATACAATCAACAATGTATGTATACAATATTCAATACTAAGTATCCTGACCGCCGCATTTCCCAGTCTACGGTTAGTAGAATAGAAAACAAATTTGGTGAATTTGGAAATGTCACAGACATTCCTAAATCTGGTAGGAAACGCATTTTAGACGATGAACAGAAATTGGATATATTGTTAGATATTCAAGATAATCCACATAAACCTACAAGACTGTGTAACAATGATGTTAGTAAAACGTCCATATTGCGTCTTCTAAAAAACGAAAAATACCGCCCATATGAAATTCATTTGGTTCAAGAACTTAACGAAGATGACCCTGATCGCCGATTGGAATTTTGCGAAATCATGGCAAATAGATGCCAAGATAATCCTTTATTTATAAAAAAACATTATTTTTTCTAGATGGAGAATTAAGAACCCTTTCAAATGAGCTATCACACGCACCCTCTTTCCATTTAAAAATTTTAAAGGGGTAGCTGTCACTCCAAGGGGGTTGGAGGGAGAGGTATAAAATTATGCTCAAAAAATGTCTTTCTAGAATTTAAATTGACGTGTTTCAGGATTTTACTCATAAATTGTAAATTACGTAGATAATGAATTTATCCTTTACTTATGGACCTCACTGTATATGTTCAATATTTAGACTTTCTTACATTACCTCAGGATGGCATACGTTTAACGTGTTCGTATTGATAACATGCACTCTGTACTTTAAAGGTATTTAAGATCTTTTTTTACGTAATTTAAATAATATGTAACTAAAAAAAATTCTTTGAAAATTATCGCTGTCGTAAAATACCACATAAGAACTAATGGTGCGTCTGATGAAACATCAAAAGCATTTTCAAAATGCTCCAGTAACCATTTGTGGAGAGGAACATTGAACAGAGAAATGGATATTTGTTCTCTATGTTCCAAGCATTAAAGAAATTGACATACATTTTATACGTTTGCATTCTGTATAAAGTATTATCGTCCAATTGACCGCAACGTGTCCTTCACACTGCGCTCTACTCATAAGGTGTTAAAAGATGTTCTAAGAATAACCATAGTTTAAACTGTGCCCCAAATATTGCTAAAAACTAAAAACTGAGTTAATCTTTCCTGTCTTGAAAGATTAACTCAACTAACAAAGTTCTAACTGTCTTGAAAAAATCTATCATCTCCAATTCCTCTTTTCGTCTACAGGAGGCCGCAATACAATCTACCCTTCAACCGATCATACAGGCCGCCCACCTATTGCAAGCCCGAAAGACTGAAGAAGACGTGGCCAGCGTGTGTGAAATGTGCAGCGCCCTGACACCCCTACAGATCTGTAAAATACTCAATTTGTATACGCCAGTGGACGAATTCGAGCAGAGGGTGCCTGTATCCTTTATAAGGAAAGTGCAGGCGAAATTACAAGAGAGGCCACAGAGTCAAGAACAACAGGTAAGATAAATATAAAGTTGTACCACTAAGAACTGTAAATTGGTGAATCATATACCAATTGTTGTCTTCGAATGTCGCACTACTTTAACACTAACATAACCTCATAATTGACTTAAGGAGACTCGCTACGCTAACCTAACCTAAAAATTGCCATAATAATTGACCAATTAACACATAATGCAAATTAAAAATAAAAAAGTGTGCTTTGAATCATAGTGTATAATTTACACTACCAGAAACACACATCTTACGTATACATTCTACAAAGCACTAAGTAAAACTTCAATATGAATATCAAAATTAACACATGTAACCTACATACAGCACACCCAGAATAGTTTTTCCCCCGAATTTTTTGCGCGCACAACAAACGTAGAACGACTGTACCCGAGAAATATTACTCGAGTGTTACAGACGATATGTACAATCAGCGACAAAAGCATTTTGCATAAGTGAAATTACCTCTAGACACAATTTTAGGTTTTGTCATGGCCAGGGGCAAAGCTACTTTTGGTGACCTAGCTATTATGTATGAATTTTTTTTTTTAAAAAGATAGGTGACTGGGTGGAGTTATCTGGTTAATATTAGTTCTGAAACTATAAATGGAGCCACTTTAGAAATGCTGTGCTTCCACCTTTCCTTTTTTTTATTTTTGCTTTGGTTTGTTTTGTAATCACGGAACAATAATCTATCCCTGCATAAATTACTATTGTGATTCTGTTGTTAAATTTTCAGTACACACCACAAAACATCTAAACAGAGTACACACATTAATCAATACGGTTATACTTACATTTTCAATATTATCTTCGATTTTCAGACTTTACTCATGGACGTGAAATACAACTTCCCCGTAAGATTTCCATTCAACCCATCTATTATATGCCTGGAGGATATAGAAATACCGGACTCCCTAAAATTGCCTATGCTTGAAAAGCTTTAAAGTAGAATTTTTAGGTTAGTAGACGAGTCCCATATTTTCATAGATTTTTCAATGGGATCGTAATTTAAAGAGCGGATTATTTCACAATTATTGTAAATATATGTACAATAAGAAATAGGTAGTTATAAATGTATTTTAGAACATGCATCCAGTTGAGTAGAATAAAAATTTTCATCTACAATATTTCTAAAGTTCTAAAATGCTGGTTGACTTTTAGTAGTCTAACTTTTATTTATTCTTTAGGTGTATTAGAAAATATGTATATACTGAGTAAACACATAATATTCTGTATTTTTTATATGGAAAACTCAAAGGTGTAGAAGAGGACAATATTAACAACACAAAAAACCATCTTATTTTATTTCTTGGTGTACCAGCAATAAACATTTTTTGTTAGAGATGTGGCAGAAATTTAAATGTGAAATATAAATTATTTTGAAAAAATCTTTTAGTGTGATTGTTCATTGTAGCACTGTGTTATTTCCATATAAAAAATAAACCAATAAACATAGCACCTAATTGACTACATGTTTGGAATTTTGCAGAACCATCTCATTCTTTTTAATGCTCAGGCGTCCCTTAGAATGACTTTACTGGAACCCTGAAAAAAAAACTAGATATGTTTTCCCAATTTTTTGAGGTATATGAATACCGATATTCATATACCGTACTCAATATGGGCGCGTTCCGCCTATCACGATGACATCATCAGGAGTGAATTAAAAATCACTTTTAACTGTTTCATTAAAAATTATGAAAACTCTATTTGATCTTTTGATGACACCAGTATGGTTGGTGGAACACGTTTGTTGAGTAGAGTATGTTCTTAAGCACATGCGTAAAACAGGTCTAGGTTTTTGTTTGTATGCTAAAGGTTCCAGTTCTATTCCAGTACGATATTAAAAAAAAAGATGCAATGATCCTGCAAAATTCGAAACATGTAGCCACCTTTAATCTTACCATATTTTTTTAATTTAAAAAAATGGATATAGTTATTTTTGTCACAACCTGGAACTGGTTCATAATCAACTAAAAGTATTATTTTATAGATCGTATACAAGTATTTAAATAATGCTCCACATAATTTCAAAATGGTTACCTAAAAACATGTAGCGGCTAGTGGAATTTGAAATTCTCATGTTTTCATAAGATAACAAAGAATATTTTCAAAAATCTGGCGGACTCCCATCAAATCTTGGAAACAGGCTAAAAACAAAATATTTTTTTCTAAATCAAGTTAATAGGTCTTTTTGTTCTTCTGTTTCTTTCCAAAATTTTCACCACCATTTTTTAATAACTGTAACAAGAAAAATAAAAATTTTGCACAAACTATGACAATAAAGTTTTTATATTCGCATGGTAAGAAATAAAACTCACAAATATAAATTTGCAGTCCGTTTCCAAGATCTTCAGAGGGCGCACCGACTTAAAAAAAAAATTGCATGTTTTTTTGCTATTCTAACCTTCCATTTGGGTCTATGAAAATGTTGGAAATTTCAAATGCAACCACTGAAACGTGTGGTAAAAATCACATACTAAACTGAAAAAGTTTGTAATACATTCCATTTTATAATGTATTTTGTGTCTGTTTTGTGTATAAATTAAGTTATACTAATTTATTTCCTTTTTGTTTAGTATGTATAATTTGTACTTTGTATATTTGTAAATTTTCAATAACTTAAGTTATTAAGGATTTTGTGCCATGAACGAAGTTCTTAACGGATATCAGTAAATTATTAAATTATGTAAATAAATTTTATATTTAATTATTATGTTACAGCTCTGTGAGGTAGTTATTTATAAAATGTTATGTAATTAAATTATATATTGTTGATGGAGAGGTCCAGTTTAGTAATTGGATATCTTCATTTTTAGCTGTGAATGGAAAAAAAGATATAAAGCAATATTTTTTTTAGTGAATTACTACATTTATTATTGCAACATCCTTTTGACATTTAGGACAACTAAAAGTGTGAGTAGAGCAGCTTGTTACAAAAGCTTTTATATAATTGCCGATTTTAAGGTTTATATTTGATAAATATATACAGGGTGTTTACAGAGTTCCTGAAAAAAAGAAATATAAATAGCATGTTATATTTAGGTAATTTGTAACTATATTTATCGACAAAGAAAAAAGTATGATATAAGTACACCTATGCCTTGAAATAAATACCACAACCTTATAAGGTAAAACAGATTTAGAACCACTGTTTTACGCTCACTCAGTTTTAGAGCTCACAATGATCAGAGTGACCTCCATTCACTTCTAAACAAAACGCAGCGCAACGCACCAAAGACTGACCACATAGTAGTAATATATGGACTGACATATTTGATGGAGAAAGCCTTGGTGAATAGTATTAATTGCATTTTGCACAGATTAGTTGGAGTCAGTTCCTCGCAAGTATCAAATTATGAAATGTACACAATTTTTTTTGTGCTTCTACATACTTCTGTGTTCCTATACACACCTAGATCTCTCCTATTTGCAACATTTTGATTGTTTTCATCCATACTAGGTTTTTATAGAGGGTACAAAGTTTATAACTATTTAGTACACCAAAATTAAGCAGGCCATTATACCTTACACCTTACATAACCGCAAAACAACAAAGCAAAGGGAAGCTAAATTGAACACCTGTATTGCTATCGTTCGGCAGTCATTGACCTCCAGTGGTACACGAAGTTTTGCAGTAATCTAGGTCATGATTAATGATTGTTTACTCATAATTAAAATGACTGGTATATTTCTAAAATTATTTTCTCAAAACCTATGCCACTTTTACTATGATTTATGTTTATCCAGCAAAATTTATCCTATTCTACCTTCATGTAATTTTTTTTTCATGATTACATATTTACGGACTGTAAACA
The DNA here is from genome assembly GCA_029963805.1 of Aromia moschata. Classification (NCBI taxonomy): domain Eukaryota; kingdom Metazoa; phylum Arthropoda; class Insecta; order Coleoptera; family Cerambycidae; genus Aromia; species Aromia moschata. The sequence goes on from JAPWTK010000036.1 coordinate 1,386,915, forward strand.
CCCTGTATACAAAACACATGATGTAATCGGAAAAAATTTGATGCACAGAAAAAATTTTGAAAACATTGATATTAAATAATGAATTTTAGATATAATGTGCTAATGCATTTGGTTCAACAGTACAGTAAAAATATATAAAAAACATCATGTTTATGAAAAAATGGACCAAATTTTTTATTGATGAGAGAGTATGTGAACCATGGACAACTCCAATTCACAAGCAAATGAGAGGTAAGGAAAAAGAATAAGTTATGGGAAAATGATTTCCAATGATAAATCATTTTCACTAGGGTAATATTCCTTTGGATGTACTCATCTAAAGAGGATACTTTATTTCATGCATTTCAGGTTTTGTGTTTACAACTGATTTAAACAAAAAGGGTTTTTTTTAGGACAATTTTTTTAATGCCAAAAAGATTTCAAACATTTTTAAAAAATCTTAAATAAAATTAATTGTAATCTACACGTCATATTAATCAAAAAAAGTCAATCTTCAATAAATTGTAGAAATTAGAAAGTTCGGTGTTAAAGAATTTGAAGAAGTTGAATATTAATTTCCATAATAAATTTGAAATATACGAATATGCCCTGTGGTCATCGTCATCAAATGTGCAGATGAATATAATAAAGAATACCAATTTGTTCAACTAACAATGGAGTGCATGATTTCATGATATTTCTTAAATTTTATATGTAACTAAAAAATAATACACATAGGGCCATATTTTCAATATTATAAAATATTGTAGAAAAAGATCGATTATCTTAAAGTTTAAACATACTAAAGTAACACAACAATTTTATAAGATATGTCTAGTAGTTACCTTCCATTGTATGACAATTTTGGTTAAAGTGAAAGAATGATAAGGGGACATCATGTTGATATATTAAAAAATTATAACATTGTTAGTAAATCGATATTTTATTGCCAGTTATGTGTATAGAAATGTTATTGTACCATATTTGATCAGATGTACTAATTATAGGACAGTAAATGAAGAATACTGTTTAAAAATGCATTTTTTTTTACCCTCTGCTCCTAATTACAAGGAGAGTATACTACTTTATCTTTAAGTTGATTAAATTAATTTTCTAAATCTACATTGTATATTTGATGCCATATTTGCTTATTCAACACTGTTAGCTGTTTTGACTAGAAGTAGGTAAGTATGATTTGTGGATCTTAATAAAATTTTTATTATTGGATTCAAAAACTTGATTGAGACAAATTAATTATTTTGCCAACTGGACATTGAGAACTAAAACAGAACTGTTATAGGTATAATTATTTATCATTAAGGGAAAAATATAACCAGCCATATTGCAAGGAAAGGTATCAGCTTTAATGATTTTTAATTCTATAGCGGCGTAATATTTTTATTCAGAGTCTGCAGCTTCGCTGTGGCCTCTTAATAATGGAACATCCTGTTTATATACATTTGTATATGTACATATACAGTTTGTGTAAAGCCAACATCGGCCAGTTTTGAAAAAGGACAAAGGCTATCCTTCTCTTACTAACGACTAGCGCAGGTTGTGAAAGCGACTGTCTTATTCCCTTCGATGCATGTGCGAATGCTTCTTATCTGTCGTCTCACTTCTGTTGGTCCTTTTTCATAACTGGCCGATGTCGGCTTTACACACACGGTATATGAATATCAGTTGGCCAGATACTATTTTTCTAGTGTTTCCCAAAAAGTACGCACCATATAAAAATCCTTTTTATTCCTTTTAGACGAAAACTGATTTCAGAAAAACGTTAGGATTCTCTTAAAATCAAAAAAACATCTGAAGTAGACAGTCTCAGATAAAAATTGCTCCATTGTGTTTCAAAAAATGCCATTAAGATGGCTCACTCTCTACTTCAGATGTTTCTTTTTTCTTGTTAAGATAAGCCTGTTTTTCTTAAATCAATTTTCACCTAAAAAGTTTTAAAGAATCCCATAGATATAGTACTACATATTTTTGGGAAACTATATATTCTACATATTTTTTTCCATTAAGAACAAGTAATAAAATTAATTAGGTTAATTATTAATTTATTTCATCTACAAAAAAAAGTACATACAAAAAATTAACATCAGTCTTTACAACAACAGTGTATTAATTCTGAATACATTTCTTTTTAAATATGTATTTACTGATCCATCGGCTCTTGAGAACCAGGTTTTTGTTCAACCCTCTTCAATGGTTTACCTGTTCGTATAATTGGTATTTCTCTATCTTCGATTGCCTTGTCCTCGCCTACTTTCGGAGCAGTAATGGTCAAAACCCCATCCGATGAGAGTTTTGACTGAACCTGTTTAATATCGCAATTTTCTGGAAGAACATAACGCCGTACGAAATGCCTGGAGATGTAACCGTGTTCATCCCGTTTTTCTTCGTGTTTTCCCTCTATAGTAATACTATTATCTCCCGTTACTTTTACGGAAATTTCTTCCGGCTTGAATTGTTGGACGTCGAAATTTGCCTGAAATTTGTCTTTATCCGAACTGACCGTGGCACCAGTGTCCTGTAGAAGAGATCTCAAATTTCTTAATTCTTCCAGGTTTGTTAAGCTTCTTGGAATGTACGACTCCAAAAGGTCTTCAGGGTTCCTCCACAGCTCCAGTTCATAATTCGGTCGGTAGTAAAATGGATCGTGAAACCACCTACTAAGAGCCATCTTCACTTCGATTAAAAATTCGCTTATGCTCAATACTTGCACAACTCGTAGACAAATTCAAACTGACAGACGACCGCCCAAAATGCTTTTTATATTACCATATAAACATCTAGATGGCTCTAGAAGTACGGATCGAAGTATAAACAGATCGAAGTTATGGTAGGTTCTAGACATCCAAAATGCGTTCATAGGATATTTCTACCTGCGATACAAAGCCAATACTATGTACATAACTATTGTACTAAAACAAGTTGCCATTAAAAGTTGTATCTGTGGGGAATTTAGCGACCTTCTTTTCTGTTAGTTTTTTTTTGTTTGGTTGGATTAGGTCTAGGAATAAATAACAACGTACGTTTGTAACGTACCACCTTACATGACAATAATAACAACATTGATGTAAGTAAGTTACAATTTTATTGCTTTTCTGTAATAATATGTAATTTTTCAAAATCTATATCTTATATCTACTTCTGTATAAAATTGTAGTGAGCCCTGATGAAGGAGAAATAAAGCTCCGAAACGTTGGCAAAAATCGAATAGTTGTTATTTATTCCTAGACCTAATCCAACCAAGAAAAAAAAAATTAAAAGTTATAATATATGTACATATGTATGTACGTCCATATATAAATACATACACGTGTATGTACATAGTATATGTATGTACATATATGTACAAAATGTACAATATAACTTTTAGCATCAATTAACAATCAATACAAATAAAATAAAGAAAATAAAGGGGATATTCAGTTTTAAAACTAACTGTGCACCTACATATTGTGACATTTGTAAAAGTGACATTTGTGACAGCTGACGTTTATTAAGTTTTATAGTTTACATACTTAGTTGATTTAGTTTATACACACTAGTTATTAATAAAGAATTGTATGGAATGACATATTGAATATTCTGGATGTCAAAAGAATTTTCTAGAAATGTAGAAACTATAAATACTGGTGTTGTTGCTATAATAGAGTTAGTTATGTTTTGAATGTTACATGGTTAAGACCCACGAGTTGTAGATTGTTAAATAAACGTGTTTGAACAGAAAAGGCGAGTAATTTGGAAGAGAAATTCGTAACAATATGTATATGCATACATATATATGGATATATGTATATTTTTGTGTTAAATGTATTACAAAGTTTTTTTTATTCTAGTTATTTCTTCGAAATCTTAAGATAATATTAAAGTTGTCGGAATTATAATTTTTATTTCATACCAGCATTGCGTTTCCAATACATATGATGTTATAATTGATTTAAATTACACGCATGCAGCATATGTTTGTATATTAGTTTAGTACACAAATTGTAGGTATGTACATACATATATGACCCCATTAACACGTGTTTTTAGGTGTCTAGGTAAGTCATTGCTAATTACATATTTCTCCTTGATATGCGAGCTGGGGGTCTTGTTCTAATATTTCACATGTACTATAGAAATTCGTGTCCTAATAATAATTAAATGAGTACGATATTTTTATCAGAAATTCAGTTTTTCCCATTTTTTTTTCATATAGTATTACGAATTTCTCTTGAAATAACTTGCCTCTTCAATTCAAAACACTTTTATTAATACTCTACAACTTGTCGACCTTAACTTTATAACATCCAAATCACAACTAACTAACTCCTAACAACAACTATTTATAGTTTTTACATGTTCTAGAAAATTCGTTTGACATCTAGAATATTTAATATGTCATTCCATTCAATTCTTTACTAACATCTAATGTATAAACTAAATATACCTACTAAGTATGTAAACTATAAAACTTAATAAATGTCACTAATGTCACTTTTACAAATGTCACAATATGTAAAATTTGACTTGATTTGAATTTGATTTGGATTTGACAAGCAATCCGCCACTGTAATCTTACATATTTCAGCAAAATAATATATTCAAATAATATACAAATCATATAATAATTAGAATAACCAAAAATTGCATTATAAGAATTTTTCCCAGATGATATCAACTTTCGTGCACACACTTTATTGACATAAGTTCATACGAAACGTAACATCAGGAGATATGTATGTCATGTATCTTCCCGTGACGTAATCAATAAATCATATACTTTTTCCGTATAGTAAAAATTAAGACGCTTACATAATTGATTTTTAACAAGTATGTACGTGCATTGCAAATACATATTAAATTTACTGAACCCATTTGGCACAACTGAGACCGAAATAATTTCATAAAACGTTTGGGTTAACGCTAAAATTCCTGTTTTCGGAGGAGGTATTATCCGATGAACGGCTATTAGAAACATCCAGACAGACCGAGATAGAATCGATTTTCTTCTAGAGACATCTAGTTTATTCCGAGGTACTATAAAAGCTAGCACGAAGGAGTACGCAGCAGCTATTCAATTCAAATCGCGATCAAGTCAGTGGCGGTAATAAACGAGTGTGATTAAAGTAAAATTACAAGATGTCACTTATCCCGTGGTTAGACGATCCTTTCATTCGACCATCCAGACATCGTGGTAGACAAGTGGAACTCTGGAGAGACCCGGAAAGTTACGTGCGAGCATATCTTCCAAGGAATTTTTGGGACTATCCGCTGGAAGAACTGAGAAATTTGAGTGCCCTTCTTCAAAATACCGGCGCGTCCGTTAACTTCGATAAGGACAAGTTCCAGGCGAACATCGACGTCCAGCAGTTTAAACCGGAGGAAATTTCCGTGAAGGTAACCGGCGACAACACCGTGACAATCGAGGGAAAACACGAAGAGAAACCGGACGAGCACGGCTACATTTCCAGACATTTCGTAAGGAAATACGTTCTACCAGAAAATTGCGACATAAAACAGGTGCAGTCTAAATTATCTTCTGACGGAGTGTTAACTATCACGGCTCCCAAGGTTGAGGAAGACAAGAAGGTGGAACATCGCGAGATTCCCGTCACCCAAACGGGACAACCGGTGAAGGGGATAGAGCAGAAGGCCAGTTCTGAAGAACCCAAAAAGTAAATTTTGTGATGCATTTTTGTTAAATGATCTATGATTTTGATATTTTTTATTCATGTGTTTACGTAGTTACCTTTTAGGTACTACCTAGTCTTTAGAGACTGATTATTTCCATTTTCTTTTTGTTAAGGTATTTTTTTGCTAATAAAGTATGTAGTTATTACAAAAACGGGTGGTTTTTCTGTTCTGTGTAAAATATTTATGTACCTACATATTGTAGGTAGATATCTTTACTTTTTTTATCTTTGCCATAAATATATCAGAATGTCGCTCTTTATTTTAGACATTCTTAAAAATAATTTAATTATTTGAGGGCGTCTAACAATTTCATTTAATAAAATAATTGGATAAAATGTTTAATTTAGTGAGATTGGCTAAACTGAAGATCCTCTATGTGGGAGTTCCAAAATACACACGACTTATATGCAGATTTGTTGTGGACAAAACGTAAAAAACAGGACTAAGGGTGATACCAAAAATGAGATCTTCAAAGTGCGTGAATACAACTGCGGGCACTTTTTTTGGCGGCAATTGACACTGTTTGCAATTGCCATGGGTTTGCAGAGGTCTCTAATCTATTATGCTTATCAACTGTTATCTAAGTTATGGAGGGTAGACCTATTTAGATGTTTTGTGGGGTAGACCCTCCATAATCAAAGTGCCAATTCGCGAGAAATCATTTTTCATCGGTAATCACCATATCACGTATTTTTTTAAAATTAATTCACTGTTCTGTTTTGATGAATACTCAGCATCCACCATTTTATTTTGCGCCATTTTTTAAATCAATTCTTTGGTGCACATTTCTATTTAATAATTAAAAGTGCTGTACAAGTAAATTGTCGCGGCTGCGATAGTTTGCACATCCATCATCGTCAAATGTGTAAACCATACCACTGTTTACACCATAAAGAAACCAAATAGGTTTCTTTATGGTGTAAACATCAGTGTCCTTACTTTTGGCCCAACTAGGTAGTTGGCCAAACGTGTACAGGAGCCTTTAAGATTATATTATAATTATTTTATTATTAAAAAGAATACTAGGTTTGTAGAACACTGATAAACAGCTAGCCACAGTTTTGGCTTCTAATGATGTGCTAAACGGTAACAGGTTTACTGGATAGCAGGCACTCAGCGTCAGAAACACAGGTCAGAAATATTGGACCAGTTACCTTTGACTTTTTAACTTGTTTCGGCTCAACTTCGGTTTAGAAAGATGAATAAATTTATGGGTAGTATATGCATTTCGATAGAGGAGGGCCCCCTGAGTATAGAAACACAATTTTTTATTTCAGGAAAAGACCCCTAAAAAAGATATTAATTAATTGTAACCCTATTGTGACATTTTTTTAATGGTGGGTTCATGCAGAAATTTTTAGTAATAAGAATAGTAATAAGAATAAAAGTTAAACCTTCGTTTTATAATGACCCAGTTCATGCAGTATACATAATTTTTAGTAATAATTTTAAAAATAAGGATTTGCTGCATGAACTGGGTCATTATAAAACAAAGGTTTAACCGAGTAGTAATAAGATAAAGTTACTTCTTTATTCTTATTACTAAAAAAGATTTCTGCAGAAGGCTCATTCTATTACTAAATTTCGGGATGACCTTTAGTGTCATTAGTGACAGCTGACAATTATTAAGTTTTATAGCTTACATACTTAGTATATTTATGGTGGGTTCATGCAGAAATTTTTAGTAATAAGAATAAGAATAGTAATAAGCATAAAAGTTAAACCTTCGTTTTATAATGACCCAGTTCATGCAGTAAACATAATTTTTAGTAATAATTTTAAAAATAAGGATTTGCTGCATGAACTGGGTCATTATAAAACGAAGGTTTAACTTTTATGCTTATTACTATTCTTATTCTTATTACTAAAAATTTCTGCATGAACCCACCATTAGATTATACACTAGCTGCTAGTAAAGAATTGTATGTAATGACATATTAAATATTCTAGATGTCATATGAATTTTTTAGAACATATAAAAAATATAAATAGTGGTGTTATTGTTAGGATAGAGTGAGTTGTGATTGGAATGTTACAGAGTTAAGATCGACGAACTGTAGAGTTGTTAATAAAAGTGTTTTGAATTGAAGAAGCGAGTTATTAACCCTATTGTTTAGCAATCAAAAAGCTCGTGAAATGGAGGTGGATGATTTCTATGCTGATCAAGAAGCTAGAGGACAAATCGGTGACCCTGGAATTCATGTCCAAATTGACGAATCGAAATTTGGACGTCGCAAATACAATCGTGGACGTTTAGTTGAAGGACATTGGGTTCTAGGGATCGGTGTTGAACACAGTAAGGACTTTCGTATGGTCGTATGTCCTGAAAATTGCCGTAGCGCTGCTTAGCTGGTTCTATAATCTGGACGGACGAATGGCAGCTTATCTGTCTCTGCCTTCCCATGGTTACTTACATGAAACTGTCAACCATATCAAGAACTTTGTCAGTAAGTACATCATTATATTGTAAATATTTTTATATTAATAGTTTCTATTTATATAGGTCCAATTTGTGCTAACACTCAGCAAGCCGAGTCGCTTTGGAGGGCTGCAAAAGGTTATTTTCATGGCCGTCATGTTCGTGAAGATGCCTTCGCAGATCGTCTTTGCGAGTACCTTTGGCGGCGATGGAATTGCAAACATAAGCGCGATCCCTTCGAAGCTCTTCTGTGCGCTATCCGCCGTCAATATGGTGACTTCCGCGGCTAATTTTCTTATTGCATTCTGATTTACATTTTGAATAATATTTGATATATTTCAGTTGTATCGCAGTTATAAAGTTTATACAGGATAGGTTAGGTTAGTTATAGTCGGTTGTTATGTAGTTAATACATACACTTGAACCCCCTCTTATTTCACCTTCGCTTAATTCACGTCCTCTGTTATTTCACCACGTTTCCCCCTATTAGGTCGCGAAACCGTCCCGGTTAAGTCGCCGCCTGTAGAAGTTTTAGAACTACGTTTGGAAATTGGATTCTCGCATGAATATGTACAATTTTTATTGAAAAATGATTGTGTAATACATTTATTGATTTAAAATAGGTTAGGTGTCTTTTAAAAATATTTAATCTTTAAAATATTCATTCAAGTGGAAAATTGAACTTTGTCACGCACGACTGGGTATACTTACATTGATTTTTCGTTCAGTTGGCTCATTTTTCGTTATAACAAGTGCTGTGGTATATCACTAAATATTTCTTTTTGCAGTTAAAACACAAAAAAGTTGAGGTTATGATCGCGACTTAAGAGGCAAAATTTCGCGACTTAAGCGAGGTAATGATGCACGGATTTGGCGACTTAAGAGGGGTTCGAGTGCATTGTAGTTTCTTGGTGCCATCTATGATATATCTTGCTAAGTAAAAGTTCTCATAGACTTACACTCGAACCCCTCTTAAGTCGCCAAATCCGTGCATCATTACCTCGCTTAAGTCGCGAAATTTTGCCTCTCTTTTAAATCACCTATTTTAAATCAATAAATGTATTACACAATCATTTTTTTCAATAAAAATTGTACATATTCATGCGAGAATCCAATTTCCAAACGTAGTTCCAAAACTTTTACAGGCGGCGACTTAACCGGGACGGTTTCGCGACCTAATAGGGGGAAACGTGGTGAAATAACAGAGGATGTGAATTAAGCGAAGAAGATATAAGAGGGGTTCGATGAAATATAAAAAAATCATAACTTTTTTTAGGATTCGTTTCCTGAAAAAAATGTTTGTGCCTCTATGCTCAGGGAATCCTCCTCTATCGAAATATATATGTATATTGCCCTTAAATTTATTCATCTTTCTAAACCGAAGTCTTACCCTTGTTTCATTTACTACAAAACTCAGACAGGACAACTACTTCTGATGGGCTGAAGTTATCAAAAACTGCCTGCGAACAAAGCTACTGCATTCCAGTAATTTAAATACGTGGGGGATCAAGATCACTCATGGGTTTGTTCTATGTGGCAAAACGACCGTATATTTATGGGATAGACGAAAACACGTACCGTGAGACGCAAATTATCTTCAAGGTTTTTGGTAACACGTTATCGGGGTAGCAGTTACTTTCTAGTAACAGGATATTTGCAACGGTGAAGCGATATTTGCTGTGTTTCTTTTACCTGAAATATCAGTTTATTTCATTTCAGTTCAAAAATGGGTGTTTCTCACCGAGAATAGATAGAACAGAAGATTTAAAGTCTGTTCTAAATCTCGGTGGTGTTTCTTTATGCCGTCTCATTTTGAGGATATCAGTTCCTACTGAAATTAAAAATACCATGATCAGTTTCTCATTTCACTTAAGACTGTGATAAAAGTAAGGTTACAGTCCATAGCAGATGAATTTGGGCTCCACAACGGATATCTACAATTTTTTCAGTGTTGGCTGTCTTCACAATGATTGGCTTTGCATAATTTTCTTTTCTAATTTGTAATTCTCGATATAATCTATAACTAAAATCATCCTAACTTCGTTTTTAGGCGTTTCTTAGTTTTCATTTCATTTCAGTTTATTCCACTTCACCAAACTCAAATTGAAATGAAATGTTGGAGTAAAAGAAACATAGCAATAGACCACATGCTATTAAAATCAACATTATGAGTACCAGAAGTTTAGGTCAGGATAAATAAATTTGAACCAAAAAAGTAAGTAATTTGTTTTTTTTTTAACTTTATTAATTTAATAGTCAATCCATAACAGCACTTTTGGAAAAATAATGTTGGAATTAAAAAAAATACGCTCCATTAATAATGCGCTCCATAATTAATAAATCACAATTTACTTATCTCTCTATCCATAATTTGAAATACTTATTTAATGGAGTACTCCAGTATTTTATATTATTCGACAAACCAAATACCAACACCACTGAGTAAGATACTACTTCCGTTAAATTGAGTTATTCTTGCTGTGTTTCTTTTACCCAATATTTCATTTCAATTTAAGTTTGGTGAAGTGAAATGAACTGAAATGAAATGAACTGAAATGAAATGAAAACTAAGAAACCCCTAAAAACGAAGTTAGGATGATTTCTTTAATTTAGTTATAGATTATATAGAAAATTACAAATTAGAAGAGAACACTATGCAGACAATCATTGTGAAGATATATGGTATATTTCCATATAAAACTAATGACTAGATAATGATCTTTCTTCTGATAAAATCGTACATGAGACAGCTAACACTGAAAAAATTGTAGATATCCATTGTGGAGCCCAAATTATATTGCTATGGACTCTCAGATATTTGGAAAACCACGTTTTGATTAACTTTTTTTAGAAACCTAACAACTGTAACCTCACTTTTATCACAGTCTTAAGTGAAATGAGAAACTGATCATGGTATTTTTAATTTCAGTAGGAACTGATATCCTCAAAATGAGATGGCATAAAGAAACACCCATTTTTGAACTGAAATGAAATAACCTGATATAAACTGATATTTCAGGTAAAAGAAACAGCAATTCTGTGGAATCTGTGGTTTCATTTCCCCTTCTCCTGAGTTTTCGAACCCGGCTTTGTGAACTACGTTGCCATTTTGCTGACGCTAACCTATCTTTTATAACGTGGTTTATTTGTCGATAGTACGTGTGGCAGGTATGGATTGTTTTATTTTGCTTTTTTATGATAATGTATATAAGTCAGTTATAGATTGAATTGGTTTAGATACAGAATAATCGTTTGCGTAAAAAAGTTTGATTTATTATCCATTATTTTATAGAAAAAATGACTGACGTTGAGACGAAGACTCCCACTAAGAGGCGCCTTCCAGAGAAAGGAAACAAGAAAGCATCTGCAAAGAAAGTTAAGATGACTCCAAAACAACAAGATAAAATTCCAGAAAAGGTGAATGTTACACAAAGTAACGGACAAAAGGCAAAAAAATAAAAATAAGAAAAATAGTGAGCCCGAAAATGCTTCTCCGAAAAAGAAGGTTAAACCATTTGTTGGAACCTCAAAAATGGACACAGGCAATAAGCAGCAGGAAGCGGGGGGTAACAAGGCAGCGGAAAAAACTGGAAAGAAAAAACCAAGGAAAAGTGTTTTTGGAACACTAAAAGAGAAGCTTAGTGACGACAAAGATGCCACACTGAAAAGCATTGAAGATAAAATAAAAGCTATCGAGGGTCGTGGTGAACTGACCAAAACGGCTAAAAGGAAATTAAAAATATTGAATAGATTGAAGAGGATTGCAGAAGGAGGATCTCCTGATCAAGTTCAACAGAAAAAAATTTCTGGGGCTAAGTCTGAATTAAAAAATCGTGGTGATAAGAAGAAGGGTACAGAAGCAGCAAAACCACAGAAAAATGTGGGGAAAAAAGAAACCAACATTCAGACTAAACCTAAAGGTGGTCAAGGAAAGCAAACGAATAATGCTAAAGCCAAGTCAGGAGCGAAAGTATTGAAGGTGGAGGAAAACTCAGACGATGAAGAATCAGATAATGAAGAGGAGGAAGATGAGTTATCTGATGCTGAAGGTGAAGAGGAGGAGTCCGATGAAGCTGAAGGCGAAGAAGATTCCGCAGATGAGGGTGAGGAATCGGATGATGAGGGAGAGGAAGAAGAAGACTCTGACGAGGAAGAGTCAGAAGAAGATAATCCTCCCCAGGTTAGTAACAAAAAGCAAAAGAAAAAATGAAGTTGTTAAGTATTTCCTTTGTTGTATATCTATCTTATAAGGTTAATAAATTTTTATTTTATAGACTCTAAATTGTTTCTAATTTCATCTTAAAAAAATTTTAACGTTCTATCAACCCTTTAATAACTTTATTATCGTATACTCTTATTACAGGAGAACTGAACCTTTGGCGTAAAAACAAATTTACATTTGAACACTGTTAACTTCATAACACACTTTTTTTTGGTTCAACACGATTTTCGTCAACTATGTTGGCATCATCAGGAGATCATTGAAACTCACTTTTAATCATCTAAGGTGTTCAAGTGTGAAATCATATATTCTCACAATCTGTGCTAGAAAATTTGATAGTAAATTCTCATTTTGTATTAACCAATATTCAAAATTCTGTTTATTACGTAAACTTTGGTACTTAATTAAAATTTTCACTTTTTATTACTGTTCGGATTTGATCCATACACTCTTAAAGCCCCCACACATTTGTTCCGAGTATTATCGTAAATATTTTAATTACCAGGTTGTGCAAAATGAAAATGCTCCAACAAAAAAAATGAAAGTACAGAAATCTAGCGAGAATAATAAACCTAATAGCACTGTAAATTTGGAGGATTTGAAAAAGAACAAACTAATCAACAAGAGTCAAAAGAGATATGTGTTGTTTGTTGGTAATATTCCGTATGACACAGGCAAGCAGGATTTAGTCGGCCATTTTGAAAAGTGCGGAGAGATTAAACACATTAGGATACCTACTGAGAAAAAAATCTACTAAGCCTCGGGGTTTTGCATATGTAGAGGTAGTAAATGAAGAAACATACCAGGTAGGTATTGAACTATATTTTCAAGCTGCATATAGGTATCTACACAGGGTGTTTCCTAAGTAATCTGGAGGACATACTTCCTCAAGTGCTTTCGTAAAGGCAAGGTCATATAAAGTTTTTTCTTACGTGGCTTAGTTTTTGAAATAAAGAGCTTTAAGGTTTTATGATTGACTACGTTTTTTCCAAAACATCTGAAGTAGACTAAAATGTTCTTTAAAAATTGCTGTTTAGGCATAGCTAGAAGGCATGTTTTGGATGTTAAATTTTTTTTTCCCAGCACTATCAGGGGCGTGCATGTGGATAGTCATTATAATATATTTATGAAAAAAAATATGTACGTCACTGCCGCTCTGGTTTTTTAATACATTTTTTTAAACAACCCCCATCACATGCTGAACTATGTAGGTAAATCTGAAATGTAAACAATTTAAAAAAAGACCTTGTTTGGGGATTCATGTTTTAGAAATAAAATTCAGGTATTAATGCTTTTGAGGATTAAAGTTACTTTTATAATAAAAAAAATATTAGTTATATACAGGGTGGTTCTAAATAAGTAGTCTTGAGAGATAATTCTCTCAAATCATATGAAGCTGAAATAATGGCGACTTTTTATCACTTCTGTTTAAAAAGAGCAAAATTTCAAAGTAATAGCTACATTGAATGCTTCTTAGTGAAACATGGCCAAATTAACACAAAAAAAAAAATAAATAAAAACGTCACAAAATTGCCAAAAAAAGCGTTCTTGCATTAAATTTGATTTTACGATTTCCCTGTAGACCCCCCTTAACAATCATCCTCCTCATGTCGCCTCTGAATTGAAATATTTCGAAAACTTCAGTTTACAGATATATAGATAATGGTAACTAAATTCACATAACAATAAAAATCAGAATTCAAATATTGCATAAAAAATATAACATACCATTTTAAAATAAAAATGACAGAACGTCGTCACTTTAGATCAGTACAAACAGCATTTCTGAATACTCCAAGGTATAAATTCTCAGCCTCATACACAATCTGTAATAATTTATATCACACCACCATTAAAAATATGGTAAAACCACGGTAAATTGCAGAATTATTTCTAGGAAGCAATTAAAAAGTGTAATACTGTTGAATATGCTGTACTGGTGACAAACATCTTTAAGGACCCGTTTGTCGAGTTTAAGTCCACTATTTTTGAACAACAATGGTTGTCACACAATGTCCTTTTTAGAAGCTGCTCTTCTCTGGGGGTAGTTGTCCGAGACGCCTCAGAAAGTGACCGACAACCCCTGCGAACCCCATCATAACTGGAACAGCATACCTTAGTACACTTTTTGATTAACTCCTAGAAATAACTCTGGTGCGATTTCAATTGCTGACAGTGTATTATCATTAGTTCACTGAAAAGGTTTAATAGGCCAGTTATTGTGAAGCACCCTGTCTATGTATAATAATCCACATACATATCTCTCATCATTATAATAACAAAAATGTAATTTTCTATATAGGCATATTTCAGTTACATTTCACTTTTAGAAATGCCTCTCTATGCACCACACGTTTTTAAAAGGCCGTAGGATAAATGTTCTGTACACCCAAGGCGGTAAGAAGAAGGGAGACGATAAAAAGAAGGAAATCAAAGCAAAGAACTTCAAGTTGCATGCTATGAGACGAGAAGGAAAACTGGCCGGCAGTAAGAAGGAAACTCAGAAAAGATCTTTTCGTAGGACCAAGCAAAAAAAATATTAAAAACCAAAATGAAACGGAGTAATATATTTAGATGATTTACAAACATAATTTTGCCAATGAATAAATTGTAATTTTTCTTACGTAATATTGAATTTTATTATTAGTATTTCTAGAACAGTAAAATAGAACATGAGGAGAATTGGAACCTTTGGCGTGGAAACTTGAACACTTGAACATGTTTCACCAATTAACACCGAAACACTATTTTGTACTAACCACGTTTCGTCAACCATGTTGTAACAGCATCGGAAGATTATTGAAACTGATCAGTTTTAATTATCTCTGGTGTTTCGGTGTTAAGTGGTGAAAAGTGTTCAAAAATGTAAAAGTTTAAAAAAACAATCTTACTTTTATATGATTAAATATACAATAATATATATATTTAACTTTTGTTAGGAGTGGTTGTATATCAGATGTTAGGTGGAATGACAATGAAAAAGTTGAATGTCACCTCCATAAAGACGAATAGTTTAATTGAAAAAAGTTCGAGTTATAACACAGTTTGATTTGAAGAAAATCTTCAGTATCACAGTAATTGCTAATTGCTTGTACCTATTTCCCTTATAAATTGTGATCAATAGTAAAATCATGTAATTGTTATTTGGTCAAGACATATACAGGGTGAGTTTTTAGTGTGTATTTGATCTATAGTCCTTTTATAAAAAAAATAAATGGCTAAAATTGAATATGTGAGGTTGTTTGCACCATTTTTTACCACCTTTTTAAAATATCGACGATTCTACAGGGTGTTCATATACTTCTAGGCGTCGACTAACCATGTTTTAGAACACCCTATATATTTTTACAAATTTGGAAAAAACACGCAATTTTGAGTTGAAAAAAACATGGACCACAACCTATACCTAAACTCCGTTTAGAATATATTTGATGTTTTTTAAAAAATTGACACGTTAGGTCAGGAAAAACCATCATAGCTTTTTTTGGGTAGTAAGCTCACATTTTATTTTTGGCACGGCATAAGAACATAAGGTGCTCTATACTCTGCAGTTAAAATAAATTCGAAAATGCTATACTAAGTGTTTAATTTATTTTGTTACATTTTGTCAATTTCAAATCGAGAAAACCCTGTAATTTTTTGACCCAAGCTGTCTTACTTTCAGTTCTTTATTTGCTCATATGCACTTCAAGGGGGTTAAAGTTACAAATTTTGGATTTTTTTTTATGAAACAAGACTAAATACACACTAAAAACTCACCCTGTATAATTTTTATTAGTGAACTTGAATTTGTTTTGATGGAGCTCTGTACTCTTTATGTTGATGTACAGAAACGTATTTATAGTTTGTTATTTCAAGGTTTAGGAGTATTGCTTTCGTCGATTTTTTACCCACTCCAGGATTTTTTTAGTCAATTAAATGGGAAGTGGTGAAATTCAATCAATTGCAGATTCATTTTATGCAGAAAAATACTATTTGCAACTAGATGCATCAAATCACTGTTTCGTGATGGTGCTCCATCCTTTCCAATTTTTGTTGATCACAAAAACTGATAGGCCTTTTCATCAAGATTCACAATCAGTCTGTAAATTTTTATCTTTGCCATACTTTTAGTAGACACTTGTAGATATAAAAATTGACCTGTTATTTAATCTACACTGCTGGAATAAATAATTTTCTTTTATGTTGTTGATTTCATATCATTAAACTCCAAAATGCACGTCGCTTTATGCATCGTGTTCTTTTTTCCGTTTATTTTAGCAGACTACACATTTGATACAAAGTACATTGAAGTTCCTCTGGACCATTTTAGGTGGGTTTTCTTCTTTTGCTGGATGTTCTGAGTACCCTACCTAAAGCAATCGTCTTATTCATTAATTTTATTTTATCTAATAATATTCATTGTGTTTTAATACTCTGGAAAAGTGTGATATTCATTTACAGGAAAAAAAAAACTGTTTTTCACTGTTTCGTAACAGTATCAATTTACAAAATTTTGTTACTATGATCCTTAATCTGTCTTTTAGAAAGTAACAATGAAATAACAAATGAAGAAAAAATAAAAAAATCTAGTAAACACCGCACTTTTGTTTCTAAAACTGTTTAAAAATATAGTATATTTTTTTTATATTTCTGCTACAATTTTAATTTTTTTTGTCTAGGATTTTTTTCCAAAAGGACTCAGTTAGTCAGATAGATACTCTGAATATTTCCTTTTATTATGAGTTCAAAAACTTTGAAAAGGATTTAGTATTTGGAGTTATTCACGAAGGATATGTTTTAGAGATATAATTTCCCACAATCGACATATTACCTTCAACTTGGGCTTATTAGACGCAGAATTTCACAAGTTGTAATCCTATCAGGAGTACAAAAATTCAATACTATAGTATAAAAATTAGCAGCATTTTTGCAAATCTTGTCTTTTTTTTGCAAATTTGACCTAGCAACTTTCATTTTGACACAATAAAGTACTCCCCAGTCCCCAAAAAATTAATTAAATCAGCTGCCACTGTTTTCACAAAAACTTTTTTGCAGCTATACCAAAAATTTGTCATTCCCATTACGATATTTAATAAATGAAACTTACTACAAAGAAGGGGGGCCCATCTTCTTTTACACCGGAAATGAAGGCGACATTAATATGTTTGCCCAAAATACTGGATTCATGTTTGACATTGCCCCACAATTTGAGGCAGTGGTTGTCTTTGTGGAACACAGGTAGACAAAGAGGTATAGGGAAAACCTATCTTTCAATGTGTCTATTTGTTAAACTTTTTTCTGATACATATATATTAATTCTTATTAACTCTTGAAAGCTTTAAGAGTTTGAATGAAACTTTTTATTCCTATATACATTATTAGGTAACTAAAACTAATTCTATCAAAATCCAGTAAGAGATAAAAAAAAAATCGTAAAAAAATATTTCACAGTTCTATATAAATTTTATAGATACTACGGCGAATCTCTACCGTTTGGGAATTTGTCTTACACATCTCCAGCATATTCAGGATACCTGTCTTCTACACAAGCACTGGCAGACTTTGTGTATGTAATAAATGAGTTACAAAAGAAATATCGTCTTCCTGAGAGTGATAAGAAAACGCCAGTCGTTGCATTTGGCGGTTCTTATGGAGGAATGTTATCGGCTTGGCTGAAGATGAAATACCCAAATTCAGTAATCGGAGCTATAGCGAGCTCTGCACCAATCTGGATATTTAGCAAACAAAACTCTTGTGAAAAATGTTACTGACAAATGTCAAAGTGTCAAAGTGTTACTGACATTTTCAAACAACTTGGAGGTGAAAAATGCACCGAGACTATAAGTAATTCGTGGAAGATAATACGGTAAAGTATGCAATAAATAGCCTTTTAATTCGTAACCTAGTAAGAAACAAATAGAGATATCGAACATATTTTTTACCAAGACAATAGTTAAATTAATATCTAAGTTTGTTTATTATTAAGTCCAAGGTTCGATATTAAAGAAAAATATTTTCATTTGTCCATAAATTAATAAATGATAATTTAATCGAAAAATCAAAATTTAAGCAATACCTAAATCAAATCGGAACACGATCCCTGAACACATATATTGAGTTTTCTTATTTGTACCCGTATAATAGTTAATATAGTGTTCTGTAACGCTATAGGTGAAAAATATGTTATATAAATGTATGAAACAATTCAGTAGAGTGCTGTTTCATTTCAGTTATGAAACGGTGGATGACCAGGGAAAATCTGCTCTGTCAGAATTATGGAAACTTTGTACCCCCTTAGAATGTGACGATGATGTTGATACACTTGTCGGTTGGTTAGGCGAAATCTATCCCTTCTTAGTGGAGACTAACTATCCTTATCCAACAAATTTTCTGGTACCTTTACCAGCAAATCCAGCCACAGAATTTTGTACTAGATTGAACAGTTACGACTATACCAATCAGACAAATACAGATGTATTGAAGGCCATTGGGGATGCTCTGCAAATTTATACGAATTACACAGGGACCACAGAATGTATGGATATTCAAACCGCCTCAGAGTCTTTAGGGGATGCAGGATGGGGTTTTCAGGTATTATTGTGATTCTATTGAAACTCGCATTTCAGCATATCTCATATGTGTCGCGAATTCAGCAAATATGACTCAATTTACTCTTGATACGTATTTACTAAGATCTGGATACCTTTAGACATTTTTATGTATGATGTGTAATACGTAAGTATATTGCCCTCTAGTGAGCATAAATGGGACTAGACATGTTACGATGTGTCTAAACAAATTAGCTTCTTTAATTCACCTGATTTATACATATTTATACACATATTGTACAGGGTGTCCTATAATTATGTTAAAACTTAAATAGTGTATCTACTTCTATTTTAAAGGGGATCTTTCATACAAACTTTTTTCATTAGAGACTTCCTTGTAAAGTACAACTCGGATGTACAACTTGTACATACGGATGTACTCCGTATGTACAAGGTGATACAAAAATACGTTTTTTAATTTTTTGTCTCAATAACGGAATAACGTTAAGTTAATAACGTTAATAAGTATTTGGTACGTCTTTTACTAACAGAAGATCTTGGAATAACTTTTTTATTTCCCCTCTCCGCCACATGGGGTTGAAACAAGTTTCCCTATTTATTTTTGTGTCATAACTTTTTTGTGGATTAATTTTTATCAGTACAAATATATGCACGATATACATATGTACATGTATATATAAAAATATGCACAGTTCTTTTAGAAACTTTTTTATGCATCTTTCTATTTTTTCGAGCATGCAACGGTTAACAAGGAAACAATTAAATTCGTTTTATTGTCCTATTTAAACTATGAATGTAAATTCGTAAAAACGCATAATAGGCATGTGGGCTTTAATAATGATTTTTTTAATTGCACTTTACAGAGTATTTGACATTTGTCCAATGAAAGTTAGTTATGTTTAGTTCAACTTATTTTTCTATGGTATGAACAACGCGTTTGAACTACACAGAACTATTTGACTAACTCATATTGGCCTAAAGGCTATATGTGAGTTGGTTTATTACATTGTATACTCTATTCCTGGACACCCTGTGTATATTATTCTTATTATTTTAGACGTAAAAAGTGTAATATAAATTCGTAAAAACGCATAGTAAGCATGTATCACTTTAATGTTTCTTTTAATTGCACTTTACAAAGTATGTGGAATTTGTCCAATGTAAATTAGTTATGTTTAGTTCAATTTATTAGTATGTGCTATTGAAGGAATTTTTAAGAAAATAAATTACGCGTTTGAACTATACACAACTAACTTACTAACTCATATTGACCTAAAGGCTACACGGAAGTTGACTTAAGTCGTTTTCTTGTTGTATACTCAATTCTTGGAGACCCTGTATATATTTCCCCTTTATTTTAATTGTTTTAGACGTGCACCGAAATCATTATGTCGGTCTGTTCAAAGTATTCTGACATGTTCGAAAATTATGACTGGAATTTCCAAGACCTTTTCGATGGCTGTTACGAAGCATATGGCGTACGGACCAGGGACGAGGATGTTCCAATATTAGAGTACGGCGACAAAGACCTAAGTGGCGCAAATAACATTGTATTCAGCAATGGTCTCTTGGATCCCTGGACCAGTTATGGCGTTTTGACGAACGTTACTTCGAACATCGTCGTCGTCGTTATTCCAGATGGTGCCCACCATTCGGATTTAAGGGCTAGTAATGAAGACGACACTGAATCGGTTAAGAATGCAAGGCAGATCCATATAAACGAAATCACCAAATGGTTAAACCAGTACTACTCTAACTAATAGCGTCTGTTACTAACACTGTACTTATCTACTAATATTGTAATACATTGTATTAAAAAAATGCCGTAAAATTTTTAAAACGTTTTTTCTATTTACTTTAGTAGACGCAGTTTAATAATAAAATATTCTGAACTTTTCCATGTCAATAAATGTAAAGTTGTCAGTGTAGTTTTTTAAAATATGGGAAGCAGAAGCATAGTATTCTTATATACTTACTGTGGTTTTCTCAATGACAATATGAATGAAAAGTAAAAAAAATGTAGATTGATATTGGATATCTTATGTGACAAATGATATGAAAATGGGACTTCATGACACTGATAAAATAAAATAATTTCTCATTCCTTCATTCAATAAAATAGAATATTCAGTTATATATAACTTATTTCAGTTTATTGTATTTTTAGAATACATATTTTTTTGTACATCACAAGTGTTTTCTCAATTAAAATCGTGACAATAATGCGATGTATGAAGTATACATACAGGGCCAAACAAATATATCGTTTGAGAAAATGAGTTAATTTGTACAGTAGAACCCAGATTATACGTGCTCCACGGGACCAGAGGAGGCATGGAAAATTGAAAAGCACGGATAATCCGAACATTTATTTCTTACATATGTATGTATACATAATAAAAAAGATAACACAAAAAAAAATCCCATAAAATTGCATAAAAAACAGAATTCTACATAAGTAAACTTTTAAACTAAATATGAAAAATAAAAACTCTAGATAAAGTCAGTAAACATTCAGATCAGTAAACAGTCCCGACAGTGTCGGATTATCAAGCTTGTACTGTATATCTTTTGAGTACTACATAGTACTTTGTATATATTTTGGAGCACAAAAAAATTATCACTTTTAATAACAACTTTTAATAAATACATCTTGTAAAAAATATGATATGATAACCATCTAGTAATTGAATCAAGAGGTAATTATTAATATAACAAACTAGTTTGAAGCAGAGAACCTTAGACATTAAACCCGAAACCATGTTGAAGTTCGTGGTGTTTTCTTTTTTAATTGTTTCTGCATCTTTA
Organism: Aromia moschata; assembly: GCA_029963805.1. NCBI lineage: Eukaryota > Metazoa > Arthropoda > Insecta > Coleoptera > Cerambycidae > Aromia > Aromia moschata. The sequence continues at coordinate 1,408,585 of JAPWTK010000036.1, forward strand.
GCAAAAGACACCCAGTATACCTTTGATACAAAATATATTGATATACCACTTGATCATTTCAGGTAAATTGCATATTCCATCTGTTTCGACTAACATTTTTTTGCTAATTACAAATTTATATTCCAGCTTCACTTCAAATAGAACATTCACTTTAAGATACTTGGTGAACGATACGTATTTCGCTGAAGATGGTGCCATATTCTTTTATGACGGGAACGAAGGAGACATCAGCATGTTTGCCCAAAATTCTGGGTTATTGTTCGATATGGCTCCATCCTTCAAAGCCCTTATTGTTTTCGCCGAACACAGGTATACAAAAATTATTCAAAGATCGTCACTGTTTTTAATCAAGGTATGATATTAATGCCAGATATAAACCACTTTAGTAATCTCATCTAGGGATCAAAGCGTCTCATTAAAATCTAGACGCAACCTTTAATTATACCTGATTTGTTAGAATGTTTTATTATTATATGCATTATATGAATATTTAATATGCAACCCACTTAATGTGAATTGGTAAGAGCATTTCTTTTGAAAAATAATGAGCGTAATAACAAAAAAGAAATTTATTGAGGTGTTTAGAAAAACAAGTGCTTTATTTCTTGATAAACATAGTTTATTGGTTTATGGTATACACAAACACACACTTCAACACCTTATCACTTGACACCGAAACGTTATACAAAGTGTGTAAGTTAAGTAATGAGACTGACAACGTAGCGCAGTGTTGCTAGATCAGCAACACTGCAGAGACGGGACTTGGAAGGGTGGTAGGTTAACATGAAAGACACCTTCAATACAAGTTTGAACTTGTTAGTCATTTGTTTGTTGTTCTTTGTGATCCTTTGAAATTTACCCATTTTTACAGTGACATTAATTTTGAGCAACGGTGTGCTATCAGGTTTTGCTTCAGACACAGCACAACGGGTACTTTTGCAAAACTTCAATATGCCTACGGGACAGTGTTTTTTCAAGAGCCCAGGTTTTTCAGTGGTTTAAGGGATTCTCAGAAGGAAGAGAATTGATTGAAGATGAACCACGCAGCGGAAGGCCTTCATCTTCAAGAACCGATGAAAATGTTGATAGAATACGGGATCTTGTGCATTCAGATCATCGGTTGACGACAAGAATGATCGGGGAAGAGTTAAATTTGAATCATCTCTGTTCATCAGATTTTGACAAACGAATTGAGGATAAGAAAAATTTACGCAAAAATGGTTCCAAAAAACATTTTGCAGGAACAAAAGGACATCATGAGAGAAAGGTGTCTTGACGTTTTAGAATCGATTGAAAATGATCCCCATTGAATGTAATGTGTCATTATTTGTGATGAGACTTGGGTTTGAGTACGATCCGGAAACCAAGCGCCAAAGCATGGAATGGCACATTTCAAGCTCTTCAAGACCCCAAAAAGCAAGAATGAGCCAGTCGAAGATCAAATGCATGCTGATTTGCTTTTTTGATAGTCAGGGAATTGTCCACAAAGAGTTTGTGCCTCCAGGCACAATCAGCACATTTACAAAGAAGTTCTTGAAAAACTTTGAAAACGGGTCATGCGTATGAGACCAAATATCAAGATTACAGAGCCATTTCAGTAAACCAGTTTTTAGCAAGTAAAAACATTCCTGTGGCTCTTTAGCCTCCTTATTCGCCTGACTTTATTCCTTGTGACTTTTTTCACTTTCCGAGATTGAAAAATCATCTCAAAGGACGTCAATTTTGGACCATAGAAAACATTCAAACGGCTGTAACTGACCGGCTGTTCCAATATATGAGTTCAAGCACTGCTATGAGGAATGGAAAACCGTCTCCAGCGCTGTGTGGCTTCCCAAGGAAGTTATTTGAACACTTCGTATATACAATGAGCGCATCTCACTGACCATGTTAACACTCAATCATGGTATATACATACATAATTGATTTTTGAAGACTCTAAAATGTGGTTACATTTTCTAATCAATGAGTTCTTAAGAAATCACCCTCACATTTATTCTTATTTAATATATTATTTTACTATTTTGTAAAAATTGATAGATTCAACTCAACACCAAAATACTCACAAAAACTCTCCTTAGGGATCCATAAAAGTTTTAGACTAAAAAAATGTATTAAACATTGTTTAATAAATTTTTCGATACACCAATCTGCAGCATTGACATTTACAGTTTTATACTTGATTTCTCTTCTAAAATAATGACAGACTTAAGGAAAATGTGATATTTCTTTGTAATATGACTACATTTATGTTAATAATGTTGAGTTGTAACTTTTGAAATGTAAATAACACTTTCAACTATTTTTTTAAATCTAATTGTAGGGTGTACCGAATTTGTTGCATATTTATCAATTCTCGTGACATATACCCTTTTTTTTAGATATTATGGTGAATCTTTACCATTCGGTAACCTGTCTTACACTGCTCCCGAATATCTCGGATATTTATCATCTATGCAAGCGATGGCAGACTTTGTCTTTTTGATAAACGACTTACAGAAGAACTACGCGAACCCTGAAGTTTTGGAAAAACTGCCAGTAATCGCATTCGGTGGCTCCTATGGAGGAATGTTGGCAGCCTGGCAGAAAATGAAATATCCGAATTCGATCCTTGGAGCCATAGCCAGTTCGGCGCCAATTTGGCAGTTCAAGGGACAAAACCCTTGCGATAGTTTTTATAAAATCATCACTGATGACTTTCAAACCATCGGTGGTGACAAATGCGCTACCACGATTAAGAACTCATGGGAGATCATACGGTAGGTAAATACTGAAAAACCAGTTGATGAAAAGAAGTTAACAGTTTTAAATGTTTAAAAACAATCAAATTGAATTAAACAGAAAAAAAGATCTGCTCTGTTTCGCATGAATATTTTTACAGGTCAGAAACAAAGTAGCTTTGCCTATGGACGTGGAATGCGTAGAAGACAAAACTGGAAATTGTGTCCCGAGTTTGTTTCTCTTATAACTTCAGAGGCTTGGTTTTTACACTATTTTTATGAATTCTGTTGCAGAAAAACTATTACCAATTTTGGAGTTCGGCTTTTCTAGCATATATGTACAGTTCTAGCATTTCTAGCATAAGTACCTACTTCTCAAGATTTTAATTTTTTTTGTTGAATAATATTTATAAATAACGACACCAGCAGTCAAACTCGTAGTTCTCTGAAAGAAACTAGAATATATTAATAAAATTTGGCTATCGTCTGAACTATGATAAAGTTCAGTCTCTGTGACTCAAATTTCTTTATCATATCAGTTCGATATAACATACAAGTAATGTTACTTACTTTCAATCTACAATGCCTGGGCTATAATGGGTCTTCCTCTTTCTCATAGAGATCTTCCATCTGCACATACACGCACATGTACACAAAGCGCGCGGCTGTTGCCTGCTTTCCAGGTTCTGCAATTACTTAAATATTCGTAACTGTATGTAAGTTACGAATTCTGCGCATTTTTTTTATAAGCAAAATACTTCCAAATAACGTAAAAAAAAATACATTTTTATATGTTTTACACTAGAAGCCCCCTCTTAACCTAATCTAACCCAACTCACATACTATTATTCAGTCTATGCTTTGACTGAAGAAACTATTGACCATTAAAAAATAATTAATTTGTCATTTTGTCATGCAGTGTTGATGTGGTATGAAACTAGCGTGACCACTTGAACATTTTTCGCCACTTAACACCGAAACACTTTTTGTAGTCCATGTTGGCATCACCAGAAGATGATTAAAACTCTACGATTCTAAAGTTGTAATCATTTCTTGATGACATCAACACGGTTTTGCGAAACGAGCGCCGATTACAAAAAAGTGTTTTGGGTGTTAAATGGTAAAGTGTTCAAGTTTTTTTACCGAAGGTTCCAGTTCTCCTCCTTTATGAAACTAACAATTAATACATATTACCAGTCAATTTATGTCAATTACTATTTAATTAACATATAATTATAAATTTCAGCACATTAGCGAAAAACGATAGCGGAAAAGCGGAACTGGCCAAGTTTTGGAATTTCTGTACAGCTTTTGAGACAGACAATGACATCGACGCACTCGTAGATTGGGTATCAGAAGTCTACGCAGCCTTAGCCGAAACCAACTACCCCTATCCCACAAACTTCCTGGCTCCCCTACCGGGCAATCCAATTAAGGAGTTTTGCAGTAAAATCGACGCTTATGAATATGACGATGACAAAGGCCTCTTAAAATCCATTGGCGAGGCTCTGCAAATTTACACAAATTATACGGGTACTACAAAATGTAATAGTTTGCAGTCGACATCTGACGTACTAGGAGAAGATGGGTGGAATTTTCAAGTAATTGTATTTGACTTAATACCCTTTCATTTTTACTATGGATATAATTTTTTAGGCTTGCACAGAAATGATAATGCCCCTTTGTTCTAAAGACGACGACATGTTCGAAAATATTGAGTGGGACTTCCAGAAATACTCTGACAACTGTTACAAACAATTCGGCATTCGTCCCGTAAATGATGAGGTGCCCATCTTGCTTTACGGTGGAAAGGATCTAAGCGCTGCGCATAATATTATATTTACTAACGGCCTGATGGATCCCTGGTCTGGGTACGGTGTTCTTACAAACTACTCCTCGGACGTCCTGGCTATGATTATTAAAGATGGAGTGCATCATTCGGATTTGAGGGGCGGAAAATGAAAATGATCCCGAGTCCGTTATAGGTGCCAGGGCTTTCATTAGGGACCGAGTATACAACTGGTTGTTGGATTATTACAGAGCACATGGAAATTCTAGTTCAGTCGCAGCTGCCAACAAAAACTGTATAGTATTTTCATTATTTGTAATACTTTATGCAATAAAAAATACTTTTATTTAAAATATTTTATAAAACTTAAGTTAAAAGAAATGGAATTTAAATTTAATCTTAAAAATATTAGAACTATATACAGTAATCTCATTTTTAGTAATGAGCCAGGTTTGCAAATGCCTAATGTTTCTTACTAAAATCCTCTGAATTAACATTCAGAAAAATATAAAGAATGTTTTCTAAAACAAATTGTTCCACATTAATAAATAAACTGCTCTTGAAAATTAACACTTAACATTTTATAGAATAGCGCCATTTGTGTTCTATTCGAGTTAAAGCCGGGAGACGGGAGAGAGCGGTTTGTAATTTTCGGTAGCCTATAGGGTTGGTTTTATTGCCCTGGAAGTCGCTACGCTATGACTTAAATGGTTCGCCATCCACACCCCAAAAATCAACATCATGTCGAAATTTGAATTCGCAAGATTTTGACGGCAATTTCAGATACCTACAGGATCGACTAAGAAGGACGCTGTCGGGTAAAAACTATATATAAAGTAAATTAAAACAACGAAAAAAAAAGAAATTATGCGTTTGTACCTATTTTATTATGTATACATATATAAAAGTGTGAATTTATAACATTTAGGTAAAAAAAATATTAGCAGACAGCCACAAATAGTTTCACATTAATATTATCATCATAAATCATCAGCGTGTAAGTTTTTTAAAACATATCGCAGTAAATATATAAAGTTTTTCTTTGTTTTTTTGCCTTCTTAGAGTATAAAAAAAGTAATAATCGAGATACAGGATAAACCGGATTCAGCATAAAAAGATGAATATTAATATTCATCTATATATATATATATATGTATGAATATTAATATTCATCATCCATCTAATATTCATCAACAAAAGTTTAAATTTAATATAGACCTGTTTATTAAATGTAATATATATGTAACTAATAAAAGTAATTTGATTATAAAAAAAAAACAATAAATTTAATTTCACCCATGCTGAACTCGGTGTATCGTGTTGTATACTACACTAACTGATGAGTCGTTAGGCTAGATCAACAGTAAAAAAAGGCACAGTATCATACATAATAATTTCAATTATACATACGAGTATATCAAAGGCTACATTATTGTATTGCTAGATTTTGCTACTATAATTATATAATAAGTGATATGAAAATAAACCACGATATATCACAATACCTTTCATATTTCCAATAGTATTTTTTTTTTGACATACCAGGCTCATTTATCCTAAATTATGTTAATCTCTAGGTCCCCAAACGATGATTAGATGAGACTAGAAAGGAAAAAGCGTGAATTTTAAAGCATATGTAAAAGTTTTAAGAAAAATTTTTAGAGTAATTCTTTATTATTTCAGTACAAAATTCAGTTGAATTCATAATAATTATTTACAAACGAAGTGAATATGTTATTGTATGAGCTAATGCATTTTAAATTACTTTTTTTGCCCAACTGTATACATATATAGAAAACCAGGGGTGGTTGGTGATATTTCAGTTAGCCATATCTTGAAAACGACGCATGGGACCCACTTCACTTTTTAGGTGATGACTATACACCTCTTACAGAAGGGATTTATAGTGAAAAAACCGTCAGCAAAGTTTGCGAAAAAATTTTCAAAAAAACTGCAGAATACCCTGGGATCTCAGTAACGCTCTGTGGAATATTTGCAGTATATTTTTTTTTTAATCTAGAAACAAATATAAGGAGAGGTTTTTCGATTTGTTACAAAATATTTTTTTTTCAAAAAGTTATGGCCATTTTAATTTTAATTTTATAGGAACATTTTGTTTCCCAAAATTAAAATGGCTATAACTTTTTGAAAAAAAAAAAATAATATATATTTTGTAACAAATCGAAAAATCTCTCCTTATTTTATTTCTAGATTATGAAAAAAAAATATACCAAATATTCCACAGAGCGTTACTGAGATTCTAGGGTGTTATGCAGTTTTTTTTTGAAAATTTTTTCGCAAACTTTGCTGACGGTTTTTTCACTATAAATCCTTTCTGTAAGAGGTGTATAGTCATCCCAAAAAGTGAAGTGGGTCCCATGCGTCGTTTTCAAGATATGGCTAACTGAAATATCACCAACGGCCACTGTAGAAAACACAGTGCTTTGGACATTGATGTGAAAACGACATATTTAACACCATAGAAAAAACATATGTATAGGATTTGTACTAAAACTAGTAATATCATAGTCTAATCTAGGAGTAGTAAAAAGATTTATATATACATATATGCCGATCATCTTATCACTGAAAAAAAGTAATAAAAACGGTATGTACTATGTTTAAAAGTTTTTAAAAGGTGTTTAATAATAATATTTGTATTTTTTGTACATATGTATATTTTGATGTTTAATTTTATTAGGAATGTTTTGTTCTATTTATTATTAAATCTCTCCCAAATAATTACAATTTAATTACCCACGTTACTTACCTGTTTAAAATCTTATTCCTGTGATTGAACTCACACCAGTAACAACTACTATTTTTCTATGAATGGGGTTCCTAATTGATTAATAATTGTAAAAATTACCAATTAATTTTTTACAATTTTAAATGTTTCATTCTTCACTTAATACTTAATACATATGAATTTGGATTAAAATCTAGATATAATAATAGTTATATCTACACATACATAGGTATAGGTAAGGTCTAGAAATACTTCAAAAGAACTATGTGATTAAGTTGAAAAATAATGGAAAATATGTTTGCAACAGTAAAAGAATGTTAAATCCACATTTAACTAATAATAATAATAACTATGGTTAACATTATCACAGATTATAATTGCCCAACTGCCTCTGCAAACCACTTTTACGATCGTTTACTTGAACTTAACCGACATAAAGGCACTAATTTTAGTGACAGATAATTAATGTTAACAGTCTTTGGCTTTGTTTTTAATTTCTGTTAACATAAGACACAGTTAGAACTATGATTCAAAATTTCTAATACTCGGCTACTCAACCCTATTGTGAATAAACTAATAGATTTTAGCAAGGGAAATATAAATAAAACCATTTTGCATTTTTTTTTACCCTTCACCTTCAGAAACTGTTTTACCATCCAGAAAGTTGTGTATTGCGTTCCTAAGTTCCAAATTAAAAACGTAATCTGTTTTGGAGAGAACTTCATTGGTCATTGGGCTAGTAAATTTACCAGACATGAACCATTCCGCTATAGCATTTTTCTCATATGTAAAACCATCGCTGCAAATTACAGGTTCTCTCATTATTTCATGTGTTATGGGACATAAATATTCATGTGGTATTTCCAAGTTGCCGGGACCTTCCATCTGCGTCTCTCTCTTTTTCAGCCACCTTATTTCATTTATCATTTTTTCAGTAGTTTCGTCATCTAAAATACAATTTTTTTAAACACAAATTAATAATAGGACAAGATTAGAATGTTACCTAAATCTAATCCAGAACAGATGTTTTTCTTCAGGCAGTGTTAATAATTTTCTCCATTAAGGTGGGCATTTTTAACGTACTGTATTATATCGGTCATACCGATAACCTTTAGCCACTTTACCACGTCCCCAGTGGTCCATTCGATTACGGATTTTTCTCTGCAGTGAATTTTATTGGCAACTGCAGTTTGGAACACCTGAAATGTTTTAACTTATACCTAAAGCTGGCAGAAACCGGACCTACCACACAGTGTTGCATAACGAGATTGTATATAGCACTGAACGGGACTAGTGCAATCAAACCAACGAGTTTGCTTCTCGTCATTGGTAAAACGAGAAAATGCAACAGGTTGCCTTCACTTTTCTCTCCTTGGAGCGACCGTAGGCATATGATGGGTATGGATGTGTGTGACAACGCGGGGCTCCGAACTATAAAACTCTATGATAATGAAAGTATAAACTGTATTTTTTTAAGCGCTTTATATATTAATATACGCGTGTATTTTTTGCCCGTGATAAATACGGCATTGACCCTTCCCGAAAACGCTCTAGAGCCCGCGTATGCGCAGTAGTACGTCATCTCGCTGCGGGAACGCGGGATACTCTTACGCAGTTTTACATGCGTACAGACAAACATTTGAAGCTTAACGATTTGTGACGGTTGTTTATTAAAATCTGTATATCCACATTTAATTCATGTTACTTGTATAACTCATACACTACATCTTGTAGGAGACACCGTAAGAAACTTATCCACAAGAGGATCAGCTAATTAATAGCAGACACTAAATCGTGTTTACAAAGTTTCGAAACGTATTCGGGAATTTCACAACTTGTGCATGGGAATTCCCGAGCCACCACACCTGATTTTAAGAAGATGGGGTATGTGGTTATATGTGTTTTATTATGTACAACATTTCGAAGCAATAAAAACTGGAGATTTACATTTTAATTTGAAAGAAGCGAAATGTATACAGAAGTACCAGCAGTAATTTCAAAGCTTACGCAGATTTACAAACAATACAGCAGTTCCAAAATACATAATAGAACCTTTACGTATCAGAGACCATTTAAAAGCACAGTTGCTGACAGTTACTGATAAAAAGGGTATTAAGTTGGAAACTTTTAAGAAAAAATACAGGTTTGGACTGATTAAGGTGTGTTTGAAGTAACTCTGTACCTGAAGATCTGTTAACTGAATTTAATGAACATTTAACATATGCAAGTATTACTTGTTAAGTGCTCATTTTCATTATGGGAACATTTTTACACCTCGAACGTACAAGACCTCAGGAGAAGACGGTGGAGATGCATCTAATGCTGCATATGTTCAGTTATTATGTGTCAGAAGGTGTCAGCCCAAAACACTAAATGCTACAAATGCTCATTTTCATTATGGGAACATTTTTACACCTCGACGTACAAGACCTCAGCAGAAGACGGTGGAGATGCATCTAATGCTGCAGATGTTCAGTTATTACGTGTCAGAAGGAGTCAGCCCAAAACACTAAACGCTACATGACAAACATAAGTTTGTTTAATATAAACTTGTAATATCAATATTCTGCAAATGTTTCTGCATTTTATTTTAAAGTAATAGAGGCGACATATATGGAAGTGGATTAAATTTTGACTCTTGTTACATAAGTTCTTATAACCAATAGAAATAGGAATTTTGGGAGACATTCCAGGGGCGGACTTAAAAATTCTGACAAACTTAAAATAAAAAGACATACCAGTCGTTGCGGCAATTTCCACAGCCATAAAGTTTTGTCTAGGCAACCAGTAACTAGTAAGGAGCAATCTGAATTAAAGGCACAACTGGTCACTATGGAATCATGATCAAGTACAAAGAGGCAGTCAGCGCCGTACACGGACCATATCCTGGCTTGCCTGTCGGTGGCAGTAGAGCAAAGAAACTCACCCACTATTTGAGAAAATCTAACGCAAATTACATTACCACCGTGACCGTGCAAAGATCTCCACAATTTCACCTCTAAATCGTCTAGCTGAAGTTCATCAGATTGCTAAAATAGAAAGATGATAAATAGAAAATAAGAAGATAAACATAAAACAAGTTATTTTGCATCTATTGTTATCGTCTTTTTTTCAAACTTCAGGTAATTTTTAAATTTTAGTTAAAAAACTTTCAAAATTCAGGTAATCTGATAAATGGATTCTATAACCTCAATGTTTCAGAAATTTAATTCTATGGAAATAATAAATTGCACACCTTTGGAATGATTATTCTCCATAATTTAACTAAGCCATCATTGCCACAGGTAGCCAATAAGTAAGACTGAGTGTCTGCTACCGTGTTAGGAACGGGTTCAAGATTCTGAGACATATCACAGCTCTGTATGCCGTATTCGTGTGCATCTTCCTTGGTGTATAAACATCTATAATCTCCTGCTGACCATATTCTGAAGTCCGCATTAAACGAAACTGATACGATAACTTTGCCATCTGGAGAAAAAGAAGCCGATGGGATTGAGTCCAAGTGACCTTCAAGTATCCTAGTAAAATATGTAAGTATCTATTATATTAGATTCTCAAAATGCATCAGGTGTCTTACGCTTTTCTATCCTTAGTCTGTACGTCCCATACTATTATTTTTTCATCATCACCAGCAGTCAACAGCAGATCACAGTTAGGAGAAAATCTGCATATTTTGACAGATAAACTATTCTTTGGCATGGACACGAGTCTCTCCCCTGTCTGAAACAAATTTATTCGGTGACTGGCTATTATTATATTATGGAATAAGAAATTTTATTAATTTTGATATTTTGCTTAATAATAAGATGATTTCTAAAAAAAATAAATAAAACATCATTTCACACTCTGTGTTAACAATATGATGAACAGGAACATAAAATAGGATATTAAAGATTCAAAGATATTTTTTTATACAGTACAGAGCAGGGCTGTTTTTTCGTTCCTTTAACCTGGACCCACTTCCTTTTTAGGTATACTTTATAACCTCTTAAAGGTTTTAGGAAAAAACTATTTGAAAAAATTAAAATTACTCTTGAATATTTGTATATTTTTTTCATAATCAAAAATTAGAGTTTTCGAGTTGTTATTTTTTTTCAAAAATGTTTTAATTTTAATTTTATAGGAAATTTTGTTTCCCAAATAAATGGCCTTTTTGAAAAAAAAAATTTTTGTGAAAATCGAAAAACTCTCCTTTATTTGTTCTAGGATAGAGAAAAAATAAATTTTTCCGGGGGGGCCGCTGGCCTTCTTTCCAGTGTTAAGTAGATGCAGTGGTGTAGTAGATACAATGATGAGATAGTGTTATAAATAATATGCAAAGTAATGTGTGAAAATGAAGTTACTATTTTTTTTTACATTATCTTATTGTTTCACCTATTAAATATGTGGAAAAGGACAAAATACATTAGTGGCGAATAAATCATAAACTTGTGACATTCAACTCGAAATTACTATATACATATGTGCTAAAAATTACAGAACTCTATAGATTTTATGCATTTCAGGTGCAAAATTAGCTCTTACTGTAGTGTTCCAAATTATTGTACATCCATCTAAAGAACATGATGCTAACATATTTCCATCTACTGAAAATTCAACATGGTTTATGGCATAAGTGTGACCTTCTAAGAGGCGAACAAGAGGTTTCTTCGATATTATTATTTTCCTCAGTCACTTTAAAAAGTCGTACCAGTTTGTCTCTAAAACAATTCTTAATTTAATGATCAAAAAGCTGATTAAATGTGTCTGGTTTATTTTAATAAACAGCGGAAAGTTTTCGTATACTTGTAGTTTTTTTATAGTTGTACAAAAAATAAAAAAGAATTAAATGTGTGATAAAAAACAATACATTTTCATCTTTGCTTCTAACAATATTTTAAGAAATAATGATGATTAGAGGAAAGGACACTTTACAAAAAGGTACCTATATAAAAATAAATTAAACATTTTTATTAAACATATAATGAAAACATATATAAGAAAATTTACACCTTTTACAGTCTTCTAATACAAAATTAATATTTCTGCAGTATGTAGGAATGCATAACCTGTTAAAAAAGGATGTGGTAGATGATTCCCCAAAAAGGCAGTTTCTTTTAATACACTTTACAATCAGTGTTTAATATTTTCTAGTGAATTTTGTGACAGTATTTATTATTTTAATTTTTGTAATTTGTCAATTCTTATAATCTGCATACTTATAAAAATTATACCTTTTTGTTCTAAGGACTCACATGTGTTTGAAAACATAAACGAGATGACTATTTTGCAATATGGAAGGAGAGATCAAACACACATACACACATTATTACTTAAATGTTAATTACCCAGACCCAGTGGCTAGCATATCGTTTTTGAAAAAACAGCAACTGTTTATAGCACCCTCTGTGATATCATCAATTTTCTCTAATAGCGTAACTTCATTTGTACTAGCGTCATTTTCCGATAATTGCATCTCACGCGTTCCACTAGACAATGACCACTGGTGGAATAACTCAGAGTCCAGAGACAGGTTACCCATTAAATCCCAGATAATGACCATTTTATCGTTTGAACCTGTGGAACCTTAAAATGTTAAAATTCATCGATTATATGACAGTTCTAGCCTACTATTGGCCAAAATGCTAGATAAGAAACTCTGTAAGGGACATTTCGATTCACTCCACCCAAACAAACTCTAGAAATTAGATATAGGTTATCGACCGACCACAAATATACCATTTAGTTATTTGGACAAACTTTCCTAACAGAATAAAACTACTATCTAATTCGCAATTGGTTCACCCCTCACTCTCATATTTGGTTCGTGTTTTTCTGAGAGATAAGTTCATTTATCAATCCCCCTTGATTCTATAATATTCGTAATACCCCTGACTCACACACTGTAGGTTTTTTATTTTATATCTAGCATTTTTCTTCAACTATATTTAGAAAACTCACCGGATGCTACTAGCGACGAGTCCTTAGAAATAGCTGCGCAGTTTATGTATCTGTTGTGACCTTCTAGTGTTGCCACACAGGAACCATTCCTGTCCCAAATTTTTACCAACTTGTCTAAACTAGACGACACTAAATATGCACCATTGTTACTGTATCTTATGCAAGTCACGGAGGAACTGTGACCGTCGTAGGTATCGCAAGGCTCTATTACTACTTGGTGTTTGTTGGAACTTTTCTGTTTTATAACGGATTTGGATGTGATTGTCCACAATTTTATTTCATTGGTATTTCCGCTAGTTGCTAATTTGTACTTTCGGATCAGTGGATTGTTCTCTGTGAAAAAAAATGTTTTCGATTTTGTTGTCGCTATTGATTATACAATGTGTCCCAGGAATTAAGATTCATAATAAACAAGAGGTACTATGGAATAAAAAAATATCTAAATCAGTGCCAGTGGAAAGAGTATGAGTGGAAAGCCAGTGTTTTTAAAATAAGTATATAAGGAGTAAAAAGTAGTTGTTTAATTGATATTCTAAGATGTTATAGAAGTAAATTTTCTTTGAAAAAGAAATAACTGCATCAATATTCTAACTAAAGATACTATTAATTAATCTTTATCACCATTTTTAGCCCACTTCACTTCTAGTTGGATAAATTTTGGGACATCCTGTATATAAAATGTATGTAATAACGATTTATATAGTTCAGATTAAATAATTAGGATTATCTCCAAATAAACAAAATTAATAAATAAGAAAAATTAACAAATAAGATGCTGAATAGAGGAACGGTTGATTAAAAATATATTACCATCGAACACGATATGTTTTAATACGTCTACGCAAAAAACTCCCATGTCGTGAGCATTGTCGATCCTGGCTATGGGAGATACTGTGTCTGATGTTGTATCAATCAGGTCTTGCACGTACCAAACTCTTACGACTTCCAAGGAGCAAGCTGTCACTAAATACTGAGAGTCTGGGGTAAAAGCTAATGACTGGGTTGTACCTTCGTGCTCAAACAGTGTTCTGTAACATAATACAAAAGGAAAAAAAGAATGTTTCTTCTTGGTGAAATGAAAACGAAAGAAAGAAAAAGAAACATTGACAAGGTGATCAAAATATTCTGGGGACGGCAAATTTTAGAAGTTTTTTTTTTACCAAAGTTTTATTCTAATAGTATTCTAGTATTTTTTACTAATATTTTAGTTTCCATTTAAATTTAGTAATCACCTAATAAAATAAGATGTGTCGCTTTATGAGAATACAAAAATTATCATTTTTAAAACTCAATTTTGCATAATAAATATCAAAAATCGAGGAAGGATGAAAAAAGATGAATAAGAAACATGAAGTTTTAATACGAGTAATTTTTTTTTTTGAAAATAAAACCTGCATTAATGAAAAAAATAATAATTCATAACGAATTAAAATTACTCTTCATAAAAAAAGAAACGTATTTGCGAAAAGAATATATAAATCATTTTATGTGATAATAACGACAGGTTACTGTAAAACATACGTATAATAGAATTTTTTTAAAATAATTTCACTGAACGATGTGAACCGTTACTAGCATCTACATTACAAAAAAAGCAAAAAATACCGAGAACATAATAAGATTATATCGTTTCCGAAAAAAAATACTTAGTAATTCTCGTATCTCATTACGAAGTTAAATTCAATAATCTTCCATTATTTTCTGATGTTACTTTTAATCTAAGTTGCTTATATAACTTTATATTGTATGCATTATAAAAAAATCTTGTTTCTGGTCTGTAGGCGATCAACAAATAATTGGCTATTTATTATTCTTTTTTCTGATATTAGAATTCCTTATTTTTTATTCTATATCACTTTTTGCTGCGTTCATTGTATTTTACTTTTTTGTTAGCGCATTTTTTTCTAGATAAGATACATATATCACGAAGTCTATTTGCAATATAGTGATTAAATAGGTACTTAACAATATTAATTTTTAATTAATATTGCTGTTATTGTTTTAATTAAGTTGTTATAATTTTAATTAATATTGATAATTAATTTTTCTACAATGCATTTTACAATTCTAATTGTAGAATGTTATATATACATGTATAGTGGTTCCAATTTTATTGAAAAAAAAAACCCCCAAAAACCCCCCTTAATTTAAAACCCACCCCAAATTTAATACCCCCCACCCAAACCCAAACCCCCCCCTCCCCCCCCCCGCCCCACCCCATTTTTTATCCCCCAACCCTTAACCCCCCAAAAAAAATTTTTTTTCCCCCCCTCAAACCCCAACCCCAACCCCCCTTTTAAAATAAACAATTTTTTTTTTTCCCCTTGTGCCCCCCCCCCCCCCCCCCCCCCCCCCCCCCCCCCCCCCCCCCCCCCCCCCCCCCCCCCCTCCCCCCCCCTTTAAACACCTTTTTTTTTTTTTTTTTTTTTTTTTTTTTTTTTTTTTTTTTTTTTTTTTTTTTTCTTTTTTTTTTTTTTTTTTTATTTTTTTTTCCCCCCATTCCTTCCCTTTTTTTTTTTTTTTTCCCCTTCCCCCCCCCCTCCCCCCTTTTTCACTTCCCCCTTATTTTTTTTTTTTTTTTTTTCTTCTTTTTTTTTCTCCCCCCCCCCCCCCCCCCCCCTCCCCCCCCTTCTTTTTTTTTTTTTTTTTTTTTTTTTTTTTTTATTTTTATTAGTTATTAGTAAATTTTAAATATTCATGTAACGGTATATATGTATATAGGTTTTTTTTACAAAATTCGCCTTTTTTCCTTCCACATATAGTATCATTATTGAAGGGAGCCACTGTAACAACAAATCTGCCAGGGTTAATATTTTCCTAACAATTGAATATAAACTGCTCAACATGAAACCGTAGATATTAATGATTTTCGATTCAGTAATTTTCTTCTTAAACTTAAAATAAATTGTTATATTATTTAAGACATTAAATTTCAATAAATACATTTTCTTTATGTAAATATTAAATACGTTTTGAGCAAAGGAAACAAAACGACAAAAAAGGCGATAAGTAATTTCATTTTATATTTGATATATTGCTAGGGTACTACAGTTTTTTAATAATAAAACAAATGACCAAAACATATTCAACATTTTACTCACTTTATTAAGCTTCTGTGGATTAAATCCCATACACAAACAGCGCCGTTATCCCCAGCCGTTACTAATATTGAACTATCTGGAGAAAAGCTAAAAAAAAACAGATAGAGTAATAGTAAAACATCATAAAACCTAAATCGCTATTGCAAAGCGAACATCGGAATTTTGGGCGACATTCCAGAGACGGATTAAAGTAAAAGTTTTAATATTACATTTAAAAAAAAAGATGGTTTAAAAATTACGAACTGAACTATTATTTTATAATACACATATATACAATTCGCGTGTTACGTGTCATAAACATACATATGTAAATATTAACATTTTATTATAACATACATAATAATTCACATAATATGTAAATATTATGATGTACATCATGCAAACAATCATGGAGGGGAACTTTATATCAAGATAGAGCTGTCTCTCTGTGTTCGAGTTTCTGTTTACGACAAATTTCATGAATCTTGATAATGGATTTTATAGTGTTGAAAATGTTCAATACATATTAAGGGCAACCTATATAGCCCCTTATTCCGCCCCTGATGTTATGTGGCCAAAAGTATGTCACGTCCAAAATTCCTATTTCCAGTGAGAATGCATTGCGTTAAAAATGCATCCAGACCTGCACACTCTTATGGCATCACCGTTCACTTGCGTCATCGTAAACAGTTTGGCGCAAGAGTGCAGATTCCAGAGGACGGCTGTTCCGTCTACCGAAGAACTGGCCAACATGGAACCTTGGGGCGAGACGCGGACGCATGTCACCTGATACTTGTGGCCCCTCAGCGGTGAATTCGATCGCTGGACGTAACCGGAGCCGGGTATCCAGTCCCCATATTCTAATTGTCTTATCACTGAAAAAAAAATCTGAAATGGAATAGCTACCGCGATACATTTGGTTTGTTCCAACAGAACATTTATGAACCGTTCTTGAACGAGTAATGAATTATTTTGTGCGCATACATATGTCAACTTAGCTAATACTAAGTTGATATATCTATCCATTCAGAACTAATTTATGTTCTGTGATGGTACACGGATTTCCCCCTTTTCCTTCCCCTGGCCCTCGTTTTTAAAGGATAATAGGATTAAGATTAACTTTACGTTTCTTCATCCGACTTTTGCTAG
Source organism: Aromia moschata (assembly GCA_029963805.1). Lineage (NCBI taxonomy): Eukaryota > Metazoa > Arthropoda > Insecta > Coleoptera > Cerambycidae > Aromia > Aromia moschata. The sequence continues at coordinate 1,426,009 of JAPWTK010000036.1, forward strand.
ATCTCTCTAATAAATCTTTTTCTCTTCACTTGATTCGTTTCACAAGTATTCGTCGATATTTTGATCATTCATTTTAAATACATGAACGAAATAGAATCACACCTAACCTAATAATTACACACCAAAACAAAATCTTTATGAGATTTATTCGTGATATGACATTTTCAGACCTATGCTCAGGCTTTATTAGTAAAGCCAGCAGTTCCAGGCGGCGGGCCATAATCATACGCGTCATACTACTTACTACTTGTATGTGCAACAACAAAATTCATGAAAACAATAAACTGTTGCAATTTTGAAAGAGATGTGTTAAACTTAGTACCCTGTTCTTTACGTTCAGATATGGCCCGTTGATGACCCGCCGCCCGGATCTGCCGGTTCTATTTATTAGGTTAAGTTCGAAGTCGCTGTTACTAAGCATGTGTTACAAAGTAGCCCCTTGCAGTTCGATCCTCGAACCAGGAACTAATTTCACCATTCTCGAACCATTCAGAATTAATTCGTTTGGTGTTGGAACGCTCTCTGAACTAATACAGGAATCAATTCTGTGTCTGTTGGAACGAAGATTTCAATCAAAACTGTCTCGTACATACATACCTTTCTTATGCTCAACTGTTTTGACTGTAAATCAGTTACTGTAACCAACTTGAATTTTTTTTTACATTTCTTGGTATTTAAGGTTACCTTTTATGTAAGTGTCAGACAGTCGACTTAAACATTTCTCTTCTTCTTTCAATATTCACATGTATTTTAAATTTGATTTCCAGCATTAACCTAAGCAAGTATCTACATACCTGTATGTCTCATTTTAGAGCATGTGTAAAATGATTAGAGAATGAAAATCAAAGTATAGTATTTTAATCGAAATGTCAGACTCATCTCCACCACCGAGTAAAAAGAGAAAGAGTATTTTTGCCAATTTAATGAATCTATTCTAAGTAATATTTTTACTAAGTTCAATTCGGCCAGAGTAGGTATCGAGGTGGTAACTCTAGTCTCAACATAGTGATTATCTTATATTAAAAAATATATTTATTCATTTATGTATGCAATACATTTTCATGATGACCATAACATAACATACCATAAAATAACATAGTTAGATATATACACTTAAGAAGACATGATAGTTACCTATGTGATGTCATTTTGTCAGTACATTAATCAGTTTTAGACATAACACACATTTTTTAAATGAAATTGGGCACTATCCAAAAGGTTTCAAATATTTTCCTAACGGTGTCATTATAAGGAATAGTAAATATTTAACAACGAAAATTTACCACATGTCTACTTTTAATAAATTATTTTTCAAACAAACGTTATATAATTTCAAGTAAAAACATTTGGATTTTCTCAATCATGCCACTCACTAATTTCCTCTTTCAAACAACCCAGTGGACGATTAATATTATGTTCTAAGATGTACCAGTGTTTATGTTTAGGAAAATGTTATCATTAAGTTAAAAAAATATTTTCCTAATTATAGTGCGTAGGATGCTGAGGAGTCAGTATAAAATGATCTCAAAATACTATAGCTTTATTATAGTTTTTTACAGTCTTTTTTATATTGTACAACATAGTTTAAGTTTTTTATATGTACAACTTTTCTTTTGGATTGAGTAATTTATAAATAATTTATCTCAATTTCTGTGGGCTCGTTTTGGTTCATTCATTTCAACTCTTAAAACAACTGATTCAAAGTTTTCAATACTATGGAATATATCTACATATGTATATTAAGTACCTATTTAAGAAAGTACAACACATATGTCAGCATGAGCGCCCGCAGAAATTTTGTTTAGGGGGGTCACGTTAAATTTCATCTTGCAATATAGCCACAAATTTTAAAATACAATGGATTTTTATTTGCTTTTTAATATACACAATGTACTTAATACATGTATCTTTTAAATAGTTCTTTGGAATATCATTAATATCACGCGAAATCGATAAACGAAACATCTCATTAAGGGGAGATTCTCATTAAAACCGACCAAAAAATCGATTTTTTTTTGCGTTTTTTTGATAGCTAATTATCCGCAGAATATATTCCCAAAACGGTTTGTACGAAATTATTTTTAAAAAAATTTATAGCGAAAAAAGTGGAAAATGGAATTCACGCGGTAGCGCGTTTTCCGTAATATTTTTTGAATTTCCCACCTATACGACCATACCATGGGTGATCGATCATGGTAAGTATAATCACCTCGAATGCCACTAGATGTCGGAATATATGCTATGACTTTATGCCATTTAATATTTAATCAAAAAAATTCGTGTACCGAAACTTTAAACGCGTTTTTCTCGAAACCATGTTTTTCAAACAGGGCTCCACGATATCTCAAAAAGTACTAACCATATTACTATTTTTTTTTATTATTTCAAAGTAGATTAAATTTATTGGATCTTAAACCTAAAAAATGATAATATTTGTTATTATCTTTTTTTATAGCACTTTGAAGAGCGAAAAAAAGACTCGAAAAACGTTACCGAAAATTTGCATGTCCGCCATTTTTTCAATTTTTCATTTTTTATTGATTTTATAGCTTCAAGATCCAACAAATGTTATATTTTATGAAAATTTTTAAATTTCTGATTTCAGATAATATTTAGAAGTGCTACAGTGGCGCCCACTTTTTTTGAGGCGGCCATGTTTCAGCATAAATAAACAATTACTATTATATTATTTTTTACTATAACAAATTTTTAAACATACATTAAGACCTATTAAATAAGTGCCAAAAAAGTTGAGTTCTTTATTTACTTCCTTCCATGAAAAAAAAAAATCGAGAAAATTGTTTCATTTCTGGATCGATAGATGAGAACCTCCCCTTAATTGTTACGGCCCGGTAAATCTCAGAAGGGGGAGGAACGCTTCCTGGCCTACCTTGCCCTGGCGCCCGTGTATGTATTAACTATTTATTTGTAGGTGCATCATAAATCATAAATATAAAATATGAAATTAACTCAATCTGCCATAATGTTGTCATCCATAATCAAACTTACATAGATCCAGTAACTAAAGTAAAATTTGGTGCAAAATCACAGCTCGTAACGTCACTGGTGTGACCTCTTAAAGTCTGAAGTATTTTATTTCGTTGTCCATCAATTGACATTGTTTTCTGCAACAAAGAATACGTTCATTGTAATAGCCATTCTACCAGGGCACATTTATGCGAATCAAATCACGTACATAATATACATACTTGTATAGTACCTATTTCCTTTTGTAAACCACGTTATCATTTAGTGAATAAACGTTTTGTAAATTATTATTATCCAGTCTATAATCGAGTCAGGTTAGGGATATTTTAAATGGGAATTTTATCACTGCTACACGTAGTAATTATTGAAAGTTAAACAAATAAAATGTGTTTAACACAATATTATTTAACTCAAATAAATAGCGATGCTATTAATGTTATTGGTATAAATAAATCTAAAATAATTTGTCAAAATGAATGTTTTTAAACTATTGATACATTTTTATTTAACCCTAGTATACTACGTGAAAGAAAATAAATACCTATATGCAGTGGCGGTGCGTGATATTTCAGTTAGCCATATCTTGAAAACGACGCATGGGACCCACTTCACTTTTTAGGTGATGACTATACACATCTTACAGAAAGGATTTATAGTGAAAAAACCGTCAGGTAAGTTTGCGAAAAAATTTTCAAAAACACTGGAGCAGTCCTGGGTTCTCAGTAACGCTCTGTGGAATATTCGCAGTATATTTTTTTTCATAATCTACAAACAAATATAAGGAGACGTTTTTCGATTTGTTACAAAATATCTTTGTTTCAAAAAGTTATGGCCATTTTAATTTTGGGAAATAAAATGTTCCTATAAAATTAAAATTAAAATGGCCATCTTTTTGAAAAAAAAAAAAAAAAAATTTTGCAACAAATCGAAAAACGTCTCCTTATATTTGTTTCTAGATTATGAAAAAAAATATACTGCAAATATCCCACAGAGCGTTACTGAGAACCCAGAGGTGCTCCAGTGTTTTTGAAAATGTTTTCGCAAACTTTGCGACGATTTTTTCACTATAAATCCTTTCTGTAAGAGGTGTATAGTCATCACCCTAAAGTGGGTCCCATGCGTAGTTTTCATAGGATATGGCTAACTGAAATATCACGCACCGCCACTGCCTATATGTTTTTTTAGAGGTGAGGAAATATATGGTAATAGGGTGCTAACTAAAAGTTATCAAGGCAACTATTATAATTAGACCAGATAATTCTCCTAAAATAGTCCCCTGGGATTGCAAAATAGAGATCTAATACTTGTTTCAGTTCGGTACAAATTATGTAACTTTCGGTTAGATACAAAGTAGGGAAAACGTTTACATTGAGATAGTAGATTTACGGCTAAAAAACTCGGTGTGGAAGGGAATAGGCTACCTGTGCCAAATAATTTTGCAGTTTAAAGACGTAGAATTCCAACCTTGTATAACTGGAATGCTAAATCCAGTGGCTTATAAAGCAGGGAAGAAAAAAATAACATTTTTAAAGCGTATATAAATACTATCTATCTATCTACAATCAGAAGTAGAAAATATTACAAAACGATTTTCGTGAAAAAAAATCGCAAAAAGTCAACTGTCATCTTTGACAATCGATTGAATTAATTTATTTATAATATAGACATCCAAAAAACCCGTCATCAACTGGCTATGAACGAGAGAGATGGAAATAGCGTCATGTCTAAGCTTTTCGGTTGTGTCAAACTTTTGACAAGTGACTGTCACAATTTGTAAAATAAACAACGGCTGTCATATGATGTGACAGTCTTGACCAAGTAAATAAGGTTATAAATTCGATTAAGAATAGAAATTCGTCTTCTCGGCCAACTTTGATGACGGTTTTTTTGGATGTCTCTATATACAGGGTGTCTCAGCTTTTAGTTTACAGACTTTATTTGCTCACCCAGGATAGTTAGCAAAAAAATGTATATACAAAAGTTACTTGAATTCATGAGGCCTATAAAATGACATATTCCGTTTGACATGTGCTAAGTGACCTTGAGGTTATGTCAGTGTCAATATAAGTTTTTTAAATACAACACCCTATATTTTTCGACATTTTTGGATTTACCGAACAATTCTACACATATTTCATGTAACATACCCTATACCTATCTTCAACCGTTTTCGAAATTTTCAAAGTCAAACAGCTATTATTGTACAATACAAAGAATTTTCAGTTTGCCTTGTTTGCCAGCTCAATTTGAAAATTTTTTAAACTAATTCTTTAATTACTGAATATCCATTGATCTGAAATTACTTTTAATAATACCTCTCAATTGTTTCAAAACTGAGAAGGCAAACTGAAAATTCTTTGTATTGTGAAATAATAGCTGTTTGACTTTGAAAATCTCGAAAACGGTTGAAGATAGGTATAGGGTATGTTACATGAAATATGTGTAGAATTGTTCGGTAAATACAAAAATGTCGAAAAATACAGGGTGTTGTATTTAAAAAACTTATATTGACACTGACATAACCTCAAGGTCACTAGCACATGTCAAACGGAATATGTCATTTTATAGGCCTCATGAATTCAAGTAACTTTTGTATATAATTTTTTTGCTAACTATCCTGGGTGAGCAGATAAAGTCTGTAAGCTAAAAGCTGAGACACCCAGTATATTGATTGGTGAATTATCAGCAAATTTAACAAACTTTAAATTACAGTATATGTATTATGCATAGCATGATTTTATTGATTTCCTTATTATTAGTTGAGTAAATAAATGGTTTTATTTTACCGATATTATTACGGCAGAGTTTACAGGTATTAAATCGCTTAAAGATTAATACCACCGGTCTGACGATGATGAAGTGCTGTATTATCGATTTTCGGCTTTTCCTAATGGCAAAGAAAATACGACACGGCAGTTTATTCAGAGATTTGTCGCGTGTGTAGTGCAGGTAGAATTGTATCGATCGTAAAAATGTCATGTCAACTTAATATTGACAGACATTAAGCGAACCAAAAATACTATCAAATGGACGATCTATTTTAAGTATCTTCAAAACTTAAAAAAAGCAACCCCTAGGCTAATCACAATAGACATTTATAGGGTACACCAAGTGAGTTAAATGAATGTTTATCTACGAGAAGAAAGATTATAATCATAATTTCTTCGAGTGAATATAATTTAACTCAAAAGGTGTATACAAAATTGTATCAAATTTTGACGTATTGTACAGTGTGTTCATTTGATTTTGTCCCACTTGTAAATAGCTGCAGAAATATTATTTTTGGAGCTAGAAAAATTAATCAAAAAATCAATTTGTAGTCTTTTGTTAAGTTTTATGCCATATTGTAAAACATGTCAAATGTATTGACATAACCCAGTTTTTATTTTTTCTAATGGAATACCCTGTATATTTTTAGCTACTAGAATAGAACATTTTATAGTGATTACGGAAATATGCCACACGTGCCTTTTATTTTTAATAATGAATTCATTTTGTTTATGATATTACTATAAGTATATTAATAATATACCTCAGTGGAATTATGAGAAAGCATTCTATTCAAGTACCTTGTATAAGGTATTGAAATTAAATTATATTCAGAAATATTTGAGGCATGGCTGAATCGGAATTGCTATTCATTTTTTGAACAAGAATTGTCTAATAGTCAAACCCAATTTTCCACACCCAATAGCCAATCAAAAAAGCTGCCAGACTGACCAACTTTTAAAATGTGACTGACGACAAATGAGACTGGCAACGTAGCGCCCGATCTAGCCACACTGCGAAGACGGGACTTGGAAGGGCGGTAGGTACATGTAATGCACCTTCAGTACAAGTTCGAACTTGTTAGTCGTTTGTTTGCTCTTTGTGACTGTTTTCGTAAACCGATTTTTTCTAGTGCGTTTTAAAAATGAGTGAGATTAATTTTAATTAATTTAAATTTAATTAATTAATTTTGAACAACTATATTTGGGCTATAAGGTTTTGCTTCAGACTTGGACATAGCGCAACGCATACTTTTGCAAAACCTCAACACGCCTACGGAGACAGTTTTTTTCAAGAGTCCAGGTTTTTCGGTGGTTTAAGGCGTTCTCAGAAGGAAGAGAATTGATTGAAGGTGAACCACGCAGTGGAAGGCAAGGCATCTTCAAGAACCGATGAAAATGTCGATAGAATACGGGATCTTGTGCGTTCAGATCGTCGGTTGACGACAAAAATGATTTTGACTAACGAATTGGAGATGAGAAAAATCTGCGCAAAAATGGTTCCAAAAAACCTTTTACAGGAACAAAAGGATATCAGGAGATAAAGGTTCTTGGCTTTTTTGGAATCGATTGAAAATGATCCCCATTTTATGGAACGTGTCATTACTGGTGATGAGACTTGGGTGTTTGAGTACGATTCGGAAACCAAGAGCCAAAGCATGGAATGGCACACTTCAAGCTCTCCAAGACCCAAAAAAGCAAGAATGAGCGAGTCGAGTCATGCTGATTTGCTTTTTTGATAACCAGGGAATTGTCCTTGAGTTTGTGCCTCCGGGCCAAATAGTAAATCAATACTTTTAAAGAGAGGTTCTTGAAAAACCTCGAAATAGGGTCATGCGTGTGAGCCCAAACATCAAGAGCAACTGGATGTTGCATCACGACAATGCGCCTTGTCATACAGCCATTTCAGTTAACAAGTTTTTAGCCAGTAAAAACATTCCCTGTGGATACTATAGGCAAAATTCGCCCGTGATCCGATCCGAGGCCGAGCGGCATTCACGGCACATGATGGCTGAGCTGGTCGACGCCGCTGGAAGTGAAACGAGAATCTGATACTTTCGTATTAACTTTGAAAAACATCCTTCGTATTTATAAAAAAGTCCATGTTTTTAAGGAATGCAGAAGGAACCCCTACACACTACCACGAACCTACATACATACATATGTATACTAGGTATACGTCTAATTTCTTGGCTTTCTCAAAATAATAAGCACTAACCTTTTGTCGGTGTCAGAAAGTCGATAATAATTACCAGAAGATCGCGTGAGTGGAACACCGAATGACATGAAATTGAATTTATAACGTAAATAAGTGCTCATTATACCAGGCATACCTGTACATGCGTTGTATTCTTTTTCTTTTATTAACGTTTTCCAAGCGAGGCGAGAAAGCAGTGTCGCTTTCTATCTCGCCCAGTACCGGTTGCAATTTCAAATTTTCATATCTTGCTAATACCACAATCAGTGGTGTGAGGGTGGTTTATATATTGAGACATTATATATTTATACATTATACATTTTTACGACGTCGTTAAAATGATTTACGACTTTAGGAATTAGGAACTTAAACTACTTGTTTAAGACGCCAGTGACATGTATTTCAGCTAGGTTTATTAACACAGACAATTTTTTGAGATTATCTGGCTAAATGAGCATTATTTACAGCAAATTATATTGCAAATATTAAGAGTTTTGTATGCAGGTTAATTTTAATCTCCTATATTGATTTGAATGAAAAAAAAAATTTCACAATTTTCGAATTTATAAAAGATATATGCACGCCCATGGAGTCATAAAGTTGCACCGCTTTTTTTGTTCCCCAGGCGTATTTATCATTTTAAATTAAAATTAGGACTATAATGTAGACTGTTTCGTTTTACGATGTAATTTTGTTACTGCAATATTTTTCCGTCTTTAAATAAAAAAAGTCATTAATTAGTATATTAATTCTTATTAACTCTTGAAAGCTTTAATAATTTGAATGAAACTTTTTATTCCTCTGTACATTATTAGGTAACTAAAACTAATTCTATCAAAATCCAGTAAGAGATAAAAAAAAATCGTTAAAAAATATTTCACAGTTCTATATAAATTTTATAGATACTACGGCGAATCTCTACCGTTTGGGAATTTGTCTTACACATCTCCAGCATATTCAGGATACCTGTCTTCTACACAAGCACTGACAGACTTTGTGTATGTAATAAATGAGTTACAAAAGAAATATCCTCTTCCTGAGAGTGATAAGAAAACGCCAGTCGTTGCATTTGGCGGTTCTTATGGAGGAATGTTATCGGCTTGGCTGAAGATGAAATACCCAAATTCAGTAATCGGAGCTATAGCGAGCTCTGCACCAATCTGGATATTTAGCAAACAAAACTCTTGTGAAAAATTTGTCAAAGTTTACTGACATTTTTAACACTTGGAGTGAAAAAGAAGAAGTAATTCGTGAAGAAATGCGGTAAAGTTGCAAAAGCTTTTTTCGACTAAAACAAATAGATCGCATATTTTTTCCACAATAGTTAAATTAATATCTAAGTTTGTTTATTATTAAGTCCAAGGTTCGATATTAAAGAAAAAATATTTTCATTTGTCCATAAATTAATAAATGATAATTTAATCGAAAAATCAAAATTTAAGCAATACCTAAATCAAATCGGAACACGATCCCTGAACACATATATTGAGTTTTCTTATTTGTACCCGTATAATAGTTAATATAGTGTTCTGTAAAACGTTATAGGTGAAAAATATGTTATATAAATGTATGAAACAATTCAGTAGAGTGCTGTTTCATTTCAGTTCTGAAACGGTGGATGACCAGGGAAAATCTGCTCTGTCAGAATTATGGAAACTTTGTACCCCCTTAGAATGTGACGATGTGTTGATACACTTGTCGGTTGGTTAGGCGAAATCTATCCCTTCTTAGTGAGACTAACTATCCTTATCCAACAAATTTTCTGGTACCTTTACCAGCAAATCAAGCCACAGAATTTTGTACTAGATTGAACAGGTACGACTATACCAATCAGACAAATACAGATGTATTGAAGGCCATTGGGGATGCTCTACAAATTTATACGAATTACACAGGGACCACAGAATGTATTGATATTCAAACCGCCTCAGAGTCTTTAGGGGATGCAGGATGGGGTTTTCAGGTATTATTGTGATTCTATTGAAACTCGCATTTCAGCATATTTCATATGTGTCGCGAATTCAGCAAATATGACTCAATTTACATCCAATATTATACCAAATATTTCACAATTTTCGAATTTATAAAAGATATATGCACGCCCATGGAATCATAAAGTGCACCGCTTTTTTTGTTCCCCAGGCGTATTTATCATTTTCAATTAAAATTAGAAGGACTTATACATACATATACATATTTTCACCACAGCAAACAAGACTCTCGGAGACAACTATAGAAAGTTATCTGATGCCACAAAGTTTTTACGAATCTTTTCCAATTCGTGGCTGTACTGTTAACCAAGCTACGTCATCAATCTAATTAAGAGGGTTAGTTTTACATACATACATATACGGTTATAAAGTGTGACTTAATTGCTTTTGTTACTATATTTAATATTAGTTACTTTCTTGTAATACATGTGTTATATTACGATGCGCACGCCTATGTCCCACGGCACATTTCGTCCAACTCTAATAATAATAGTCGTACTATAGAAAAAATTGTAATATTTAACAACATCCATAATAATTATTTTAACGTACATACATACCTATTTGATTGGAGCGTAAACAAATGTAGGCTGATAAAATAAACTTTCAAAATTCGCGAATCTTTACTGACGATAAAATAATTTTAAAATAGCATCATTAAATTCATTCGGAAGCATCGTAGTCGATATAGTACACGTGAACACCTGTTGCTATTCGTAGAGGCGACAGAGCTGATGAGATATTGGATTGTCTAATTTTCATTATGCAAAAACCACTTTAACAAATGGGGAATGTAATTAAACTTCAAGTTTGTTTATTTTTATATACTATGTATATGTATACCTATGTACAGGGTGTTTTGGATACACTCCAACAGGGAATAAATAATTTGCCAATGGTTTCAGAACCTTCATTTTTATATTCTTATGTAAATACGTTTTCCATGGAAAATTCTCCGACTAGCATCAATAATGCTTTCACGTAACTTCAGAGGAATTTTTATTTCTGCAGTTTCCGTTCATAACTTTTTAACTTCTTGGTGATCTATAATCAACAATTTTGATTGTCCTTACTTTATTTGAAATGCATGGTGCCAGATAGTTCCATGAAAATTTGAGGGAAAAAAATAATAACAATTTAAATTAATTCTCGTGGGTTTTAAAAGTTTATAAAATTATATGAATGCATTTTTGATGATAATGTCGACGAAAAAATGTTCAGACAACTAATTAATTGAGTGTTAATGACCAATCTTATTTATAAACTGGCAGCAGTCCTTGAAATATTTATTGTTAAAGATCTTTGCATTCAAGGAACAATAATTTTAATTACTGATTTAAATTTCTTTTAAAATATACTTTAAGAGTCCCTACTACATTATTTCCTCGACTTTCCAAGTTTTCCAAGATATAAAGTTAAACAGTTAACTTTACTTTAACTTTAGTTACTTTACTGTCTTAACACTTTACCTAAATATTTGTTTATTTAGTACTGGAATATGCTATAAAATTGATTTGTTGCTAGACACTTCTATACAAACTTTTGTACAGATTACAGAGAATTTTATTTAATAATAGATTGAATTGAATGGATAGAAAAGAATTGATGATAAAAACTTTCTTCGTGAAATTTTTGAATTCTCTATTTTTTAACGCGTATTGGAATTCGTTGACTGTTTCCGATTAGTGGCAAGTTTGTATATAATTTCCATGTCTTTTTCATACGGCGACAATCCAAAAAAATAAACTAGGCGGCACTAAATGCAAATAGCGTAGCCACGGGAGTGATATAGAGGATATATCTCACTCAAGGGTTATGAGTAATAACTTTTTTATACATGATATATTAATTTAGATAGAAGTAGTCATTGGTCAAAAGAATAAAATTGGTATAAGTATATCCCCCCATAGATCAGTATTGGCTACGATACTGCTTTTGTTGTTTTTTTGTTTATTACTGCTTGTGTTGATTTTATTGCATTTTATTGCATTTATCACATAAATGCTGAAAACTTAAAATTAAGTTCCATGCAAAGGGTTAGTAAAGGGCAATAAATAATTTAAATAGGCTGCCGGAACTATTGAGATCCTGACCTTTTATTATTACATATATTTGAGTTCGTGCGAAATGTTTTCACCTATTTTCAAGTTTTACAGTTTTGGCGAAACCACCCAGAAAGCTGCGGAGGATAATACACTGCGGATACATAACAAAATATTAATTACTAATTAAAGTTATTTGTGAACACATTCAAAAGAAATCCGCATAAGTTAAATTGAATTAAGAATTAATTGAATTTGACTTGTTTTACCAGCTAATCGCGACACATATTGGACAGCAAAACCGAATTATTTCAGCAATGGATCCCTTCTTACAATCGTGTTGTTATAGACTTTAAAAATTGGTGACCAAACTATTTTAAAAACATGTCAAAAAGTGTGGGGGTCACTGAAAGTAACCTTCACAATAATGTATTACGCATTTTACGAAATCTTCTTTTCGAGTGGTAAATAAAAGGTAAAGTAGTTTATATAAAACAGAAAACTTACATTGGACAATGTATCCAATCGGATATAGTCCTGATGAAGGAAAAACGTTTTACCGTGGGGTATTGGCATGGGCAACCGAGGATAAGGAACGAAGAATCAGACTGAATATTTTGCTAGTAAACACAGTTTTGTAAAAAAAAATGTTTGTTTAATACACAGTGCTTTTTTTTTCTTGATATTTGGTATTTTTGTTTACACTTTTACAGATTTTACCTTGCGTCATTTTTTATTCAGAGTCTGAGTTGTATCTTAAGAAAAAATATACTTTTCAAAGTTTTAGATACTTTTAGCAGTGGCGGTGCGTGATATTTCAGTTAGCCATATCTTGAAAACGACGCATGGGACCCACTTCACTTTTTAGGTGATGACTATACACCTCTTACAGAAAGGATTTATAGCGAAAAAAACCGTCAGCAAAGTTTGCGAAAAAATTTTCAAAAACACTGGAGCACTCCCTGGGTTCTCAGTAACGCTCTGTGGGATATAAGTGAAGTGGGTCCCATTCGTCGTTTTCAAGATATGGCTAACTGAAAAATCACGCACCGCCACTGACTTTTAGTACCTAAGATATTGTATCCTAGATACTTTTTTTGTGACAAAGTAATTTAGATACATTGTGAAAGTATATTGTATCTTTTATCAAAAAAGAAACAAAAAAATATATAAGTATTTCAAAGTTAAAATGAATAAATAAAAATTTTTAATATAATTTATTTACAAGAATGATATAAGATGCCTACTTTTTTAAGATTACCAAGCAAAGAATATTGTTTCATATAATATGTACATCAGGGCCAAGTGTTATCTAATTTTTGTTAAGGTCTTGCGACATTAACGATCGGTGAAGATCTGATTAGAACTGTGAACTAAATAAAATAATTGAGTGGAAAAAGGGAATGATTTCCTCAGCTTTCACCTTTATTATCTTAAAGGTTTTATATGTATAAAACAAAAATCTAATAAACATAGTAGGTACATAATCTACATTTTTATCAAAAAATTTCCTACAGTATATTTTTCTATAAAAGTCAAAAATGCACAGTTATACAATTTTCTTAATTCTTCTAAAACTTCATAATTTACAATTATTCCCTTCTTCAATTCAGTTAAGTACACGATTATTGTTTTATCTTGACCACCGTATTTTATTCGTAAACGGCTAAGGGAAATTGTAATCTGCAAAAAGTATTATGTTCCTATCATCTAGGCCTAGACTGTGGCCTAGACTTAGAACTATATAAAAAAAGAAAACTCCACGACGCCAAGCGTCGCGACGCTTCGAACATTTTTTTTCACAAACATACCAGTTTTTTGACGTCGTTGAAAAGGTCTCCTAATTTGGAGTTTATTTTCCAAAATACCGTTTTTTAATATATTCATTTCGTAAAATGTTGTGATAATAAGTGTAATACACGAAAGTAACTAGGTAGTACCGTTCCGCACGTTTGCCATAGTTCATTATGAAATTATATCACACTATTCAACATATTACACATTGCGGGGGTTGTACAACAGCACCAGCTATCACGGGACTACTGAAATAAATACATACATATGTACGTATGCCAACTTTAGTTATGACCCAATACGGATGATTTATACTACCTACATCCTTGTGCTGTAAAATATCTAATAGTATATTATTATACTTACTTTTATATATTATATAAAAGTATGTATAGGTATATTATTATACTTATACATACTTTTAGATAAATCCCCCCATTATCAGTGCAAAGTTACCCACAGTTTGTTTCTACCTTACTTTTGGGTAGCAATTAGTAAAAATACATTTGTTTTATGATTTATTATCTTTTTTCACTGCTTCATTGAAAAATGCGCCCTAGTATTAGATATTTTGCAACACAAGGATGTAGTATAAATCATGCGAATTGTCATAAGTTTTTAAGAAATGGAAATAATTAAAAAATGGGATTCCCAACGAAGTACAAAAAAATCGGTAAGTTTCTGGGAAAAAAATGTACGAAGCGTCTCGACGCCTGTGTGTCGTGAATTTTTTTTCTTTTATACATGCCAAATTTTAGTCTCAGACGATGGGAACATACTACTTTTCGCAGATAACAATTTCCTTTAGCCGTTTACGATTAAAATGGGGATGGCCAATGATAAAACAATCACCGCGTACAACTTAGAGCTTCTCAAGATTGCACTTACTCGATGGGCAGATAACAGAACGCACTCACAAACAAACTACAATCGCCAGTGACAGGATCATGGTTTGCGGCCACGCTTCGTACTCGGACCCGTACAACTTTTAAAAGCTTTCCGGAATGCCTGCGTCGTGGTAATCGCTATGGCAACACGATGAAAATAACTTCTGTCGGTAAGTGTACAATAGCACTAACTATTCGCACGTAAATGATATTTCATACGAATCAAACATACTTTCCGCTTCGATTCCCGTTACGAGTGACGTGGTCTTCGGCACAATAATTAGATTTAGTTTATGTACAAACGGTTATTACCTCAAAGTGAGGTAATTATTAAGTACGACTTTATCCTGACGTGAAAACCCTTTTTGACGCGATAGCATTAAATAACCGTGTATAATTCAAAATTAGATATCGTACATTTGTGACGTAGGCGGCAGTGACGTAGGTGGGAACTTTCGAGGGAGCGATGGCTTAGCTTTAAAATTAGATTTTTAAGAGGGTTTTCCCGCTTTTCGGTTTCAAAAAATCGTTGTTTTTTTTTTACTGAAATCGCTGCGTTATACATTCAAATTTATTGTCCTAAAATTTTAAAGTGATCCACGTATTAGATCGAGTAAAAGCCGGATTAGTGACGACGGTCCCGGCGCTTGAAAAGAGTCACGCAGGGAAAATGGAGGTGGACAGTGTAAAGGAAGTGTTTCAACGATCCGAAGAAAAGCATAATTTAAAATATGCTCAGTATATTGGCGACGGAGACAGTAAGACCTTCAAGGCGATTTTGGATTTGTATCCCTTACAACAACGATCCAAAAGTAGATGAAAAAGGAATGCGTCGGTTACGTGGAGAACATGAGGGGAACCAGGTCTCCGCCTAATGCGAAGAAATCAAACAAGGGACTCGGGGGATTTTAGTTGTACAGAAAAGCTGACCATCAAGGAAATTAGGCGAATTGACAACTTATTACGCTCTGTTGAGTTATTATCCGTATTCGGCGAAATACGGATTACAGTGGAAAAAAATGCGTGACCGCTATCTGACGTGAAGCCAAAATGAGGTTCTACAATGCAGAGGAGGGTGTCCTGTACGGGCCCCGAATTGATGACGAACTATCAAGCACAAAAAAAATTTCATAATTATATGGCGGTAAAAAAGAACGTAAAAAAAAACTTCAAACGCATTTTTCTCAAAACAACGTTATGGAACAGTCGAAAGTGGAATGAGATTTTTCTCGGACATTAATTAACCGATTTTAATGATTTTTCTTTTAAAATGTTCACAAATGATGCCATTAGTGATCAACATAGGATTTTTTTTGATATTGCAAAAATTCGATTTTTAATAACAATTTAAAGGTAGAAATTTAAGGTGAAAATCGAACTTTTTTTTTTCAAAGTTGCACCAAATCGTGTAAAATTTGAATTTTAAAAAACCCCTATGATAAACACTAACAACAACCCTATATTTTATAAAAATGTTTCATTTTTTGATTTCAGATGAATAGCGTCGTAGAAAATTCTCATTTACATGATGCATGTCCGCCTGAAGTAGCTGCATTGGAACAAGGATCGACGGCCGCCATTTTGGTTTAAAAAATAAATAAAAAATAAATAAAAATAAATAAAAATTAAATTAAAACATACATACCTGTATCTTTTAATTAAAAAAAATTGTCTCGATCCGTTTTATACTGTCTTCAAAAAAAAAATCCAAAAAAAGAACCTTTTTTTTCCAGCGAAAAAGCGGGAAAGCCCCCTTAAGCCACTTAAAATTAAAATAATAAAATGAAATTTAATAAACTAGTGAACAGTTTTTTCAATACTTGACTTTTTAATTAACCTTTAAGGGGTTGGACATCACTGTAGAATTTTCAAAAAAATCGATGTTTTGTTTTTTGGCTTAAAACATATTTTGAATCGTCTAAAATATGAGGAGAAAAATTTTATACATGAAAACAATTTTTTGGTTTGAAATTTCGCGCTTTTCCCAAAGCGTGTCGAACGCATCTAATGCGACTCATACCTGCGACGACATACCTGCTCGAAAAGTACTACGTAACGTCTTACCTAGTGATTTCTAACTTCTGTAATACACTACTAGATGCGTTAAAAAGTATGTTTACTCAATTTGAAAAAAAAAATCAAGTAAAAGTACGTTAGTGTAGGCCTGAAGAGAATGTAGGGTTATGGTTTCTACCAGAACCCTACATAATGGTTCCTACCCTTTTGAATGAAGGGATGAAGTTTGGTATGAAGAGCATTTTACAAATTTATGAAAATTCTGGAGATCGACATCGGTGTGCAGTCATACAATTTTTACTTGGTAGCCAATGTTACACGCATCAAATACGTCGCGCATTCTTTGATCGATGCGGCAAAAGAGGCACGCTCCTGCATTAAATCATTGAAAAGAAAACTGCACGACTATTTAAGGACGTGGAGAGAATGGCAGCTTTATGGTCACGGGATCGCAGATTAACGGTAAAAAAAATTTTAATCAGTAGAATTTCTTATTTTTTTCATGTCGACAAGTCATTTTAAAACTCCAAGAGTTTTCAATATTTTTTGAAATTTTAATCACATATCTTAAAATCACATTTTGAAGAGAAACACGTACGGATTTTTCGATAAGTTAATTTAAACAATTTTTATAAACAAATAACTGCCCTTTTTTTTCGTCAAAAATGTAATTCATACACTTGCCAATTTTACAAAAAACAATATTTTTACAATCCCGTACGTGTTTCTCTAGCTATACTTATGTAGATTAAGAGCATTTTCTTTTGTTCCAACTTGAAATTTGCACTAGTTTTAGTGCGTGCCGCGGAACGCCTCGACGGCAACATGCTTCAGGAGAATGGAATGGCTCCAGTGCCGCCATTTTGAAATATTTTTTAAAGAAACAATTTTTCTGTACACTTAAATACATGCCTAATAACATAATTAAACAGTTTTTTTCTATTACCTTTCCTTCTATTAAAAAAAAATGTCAAAACTACGCTTTTTTTAGGCCTTTATATGCAGTGGTGTAACCCCTTAACTGTCGTCTGGGGGTCTAACGTTTGCGACGCCCCCCAGGGCTATTACAGTCGTAAATATTTCTATGCCGTTTGAGCAAAATCGACACCGTTTATAGATATTCTAAAGATAAAGACCTCCATATTGTACGAATATGTGTCATTATCAATTTGGCAGTCTATAGTTTATTTTCACGAACAGACTTAGGACAAACGTGGTTTTAACCTTGAACGGCTGTCAAGTAAACATGAATATCTGTTCATCAGATGTAAACCTTGTGATTTTATTGGTGACAATTTTTTTAATATATTTGGGTATAAGTGTTTAAAATAACTCGTTTATGTTCAAAAACCTTAAAATATATTTGAATATAATGCTATTTTCGTTTAAATAATGATTATCTAACAAAAAAGGCACACACTGTACTTCGCCAATAATATTTGGTCTTTGTGTACGTGGAAATATTCCATGAACAGAAACTATTCAGTCCCAGGTTCAACTACGCATGCGCCTCTTGGAAATTATGAATACACTCGACATCGACATATCCGAACTCACGATACTTCCAAACTTTTTCCCACGATATTTCCGAACTTGTACTTCCACACAACCGAACTTGTTGGTGATTGGTTGATGACAAAAAACCGCTAAATTTGAAATGAGAAAAAAAATGTAAACACAATAGTGCGATTGTTATCAAACATTTCGATTGTCATAGAATTCAGCAAAGAGGAAATCGCCCTCCCTCAGCAGCACACTTGAGACAGGTTCTCCAAGAGTTCTTCTTTGTACAAACCAGTGAAAAACACTTCTTTTAAATGGCGTATCATAAGTACACGTGCACTTTTTTTGTGTCAATCCGTCCAATCAATTTTCGTCTTTTTTTTCAAATTCCGACAAGTAAATTTCTTTTTTTTCCAAGAACTTCTGTCACTGACGATTTACAAATATTGTACATCTTACATAGTTCAACATTTTTAACACCATTTTTTGCGTGATTTATCAGTTCCAGCTTTTGCTCCAAGGTTAGCCTCTTAGCAGGCTCTTTTCTCTGCAAATAAACAGTACAATTATGTTTGTTTTGTATCACGGTTTTCTTAAAAATACATATTTTTTCATAATTTTTCATTTCAGGTTTAAATTATTATAGGTTACGTCAACAAAATGTTCAATAAAACAGACCTTTACTTTGAATTACAAAATAATTGCCTGCATCACTCTCTCCTTTGCACCTGGCAACATTTTTTTTTGTTTAAAAAACGTTCTTTTGTTAACTTGTACACATGTATGTATTACATTTACATAAAAACCTCGAAAAACAAAGAAAAGAACATAGAATGAGCCTGAAAAACCCTTTGCGCATGCGCCAGCCTTCAGTTCAGTTCGGTTATCCCGAGGTGAAGAGAGTTCGAAAATGTGGAATTTTGCGGAACGGAAAAGTTCGGATATGTCGATGTCGAGTGTAAAGCAATCCATTCATAAGAGCCGTTCAAGTCAAAACCACGTGCTTCACATATGCTGTTTCGCTTGGATTGCCATTAGGTGACTCTGGCGGCCATTCAAAAATATCGTAATTTTCTCCTTATTGTTATATATGTATATTATAGTCATTGTCACCTTGAAAAAATATCTCTGTTGTCTTGTCGCAAACCATTGTGGGCACAAGACATCAAAGCTTTTTTTATAAATTTTGATCGTCCTATCGGCGTCCAGACCAGGAGAGATTAGTACTATGACTTCTTGTCCAAAGAGAGGCTTCATCAGAGAAGATGACGTTCCCCCAAATTGGGGTCGATTCGTGCGTCCAAGTCATGTTTCGATTTTCATGTGTCAAGCGAGTCTTTTTTGACACGCGTTTCAGTGAATAACGGGTTCTACATGAACGGGCATTAAACATTATGAGTATGCTAAAGGCGTTATGTACTTTCATAGGACATACTTATCTATGCACCTTTTCTTCAATTTCTTTTGTCCCTCACACAAGCGTAGTCAAGGATTCCGAGAAAGAATCGCCACAATCAGTGTGTCCTGTCTGTTTGTTGTTTTTTGTTCCACACCACATTCTAGTAAATCATCGATAATTTTTTTCTCCTGGAATCGCTTCTCCCACTTACTTTCAAACGTCTTTGATTTTTTAATACATTTTGCAGCGACTGTTTATGGTATTTCTGGCCCTTTAGAGTGACACAGAGACACATAGAGACACAGGTTGAAACGAAATTTTAAACTCGAAAAGTTATTAAAAACCTTCTAACGCTAAGGTCCAATTGTCCCCTTTGGTCTATGATATTAATTTGGGTGTGGCATTTAAGGGTTAATTAACCGCGAATTGTGATTTCAGTTATCTAAATAAATTCATAAAATGAAGTTGAATGAAGATATACATTTCTGGCCCTTTAGGGGGGAACACATAGAGACACAGGTTCAAAATTTTGAGCTGCATACGCGGCACTCATTACTATAAATTCTAAGGAAAATATTTGAAACTCGACAAGTTATTAAAAACCTTCTAACGCTGAGGTCCAATTGCCCCCTTGTGTCTATGATATTAATTTGGCTGTGGCATTTAAGGGTTAATTAAAATATGGTGTGGGTCCCATGCCTCCTTGCGAAAACACGAGCATGTCAAATTCCACCGACCGCCGGCCGCCGGCCGCCACTGCTTGGTTCGAATATAACTACGAGTTCTTTCTTTTGTAATTAATACTTAAAGTGTGAGAACGAACATTCTACAGGAAAAAATAGTTACTTCCATGGTTTCTTTGTCATTAATCTTCGTTCTTCAACAACGTTCGCGAATGGAACCACATTTACCTAACAATTAATTAGGTATAATAATTCAATAATCAACGGACACTGCCACTGGAATTCCCATCTTTACAATTATACAAAGTAATAAAAAGTCTTATTCGAACATTTTGTATATATAATAGATAGCGATAACGTTATAGGTAGACTTTCTCAAACCCTTCAAAGTAAATTCTCAACTCAGGGAAATGTTGATATTTCATTTACAAGTAAGACAATACATTATTTAGGTACACAAAATGAATTATTGTGTTCTGTATAATTTTAATAACTTAATAATTAATCATTTAATAACGTCCTGGGTTTCTAAAGAAAAAAGATACATACCTAAAATAGGCAAATAGAAATAATATATCTATATTGATTTATTAAAGTTTGTATGAATATCAATGTATGTATATCAGCAACAGTTGTTCAATATATTTTTTGTGGTTATGTTATATGGATGTCCTTCATTCTATTAATTTATTTATATCTTATATTACAAAATATAAAATATTCTACTCACTCGGCTCGGTCTCAAACAAATTCGATTGCAATTTAAAATTAGGAAAAACCTGTTTTATCAAATTAATGTTTAAAAATTTGTAGCAAAGACACAATATTCGGCGTATTGGGCAATAAGTACCGTTAACAAATACAATAAAAAATATCGTTGAGTTTAGGAGATCAAAGAGAAAATTCAGAACGGTAGCTAGAAATTAAGAGGAATTAAATATTTTACTGAATTCTTGACCTTTGGTTATTATGTGAATAAAATAGACGAATTATTGCGTATTTTGCTTCTTCACATAAGTATATATACCTATTTTGCGTCAAAATAGGTATGCATATGTATGTGAGCAAGAATTCAACTCGTTTCAGAATAACACAAGAGTATTTATTTACAAACGTCAATATGCAATAATATATAAATTTATATGTACAGGGTTTTTCATTATATTTTGGCTGGGGCATTACCTCTTTTAATACGGCCAATATGAAAAAAATGTTTCAAATAAAAGATGCAAGGTTGATTTTTTTTTAATGCTATGTATATCACAATTGTGTATACAGGGCGTCAATAAATATGTTATATATTTTTTAAACGGAAAACCCTGTATGTTATTACATTTTTGGGTTCCCCTCGAAAAGCTGATTTAGGAACTACAGGACTTTTAAAGTTCGGAGTTTTTTAACAGTTTTGACCTCTAAAAGATTCCTTATAGTTTATATAATATTATTTGTTTTATGAAATACCTTGTATATTATATTGTGCCACTTCTGAATTTGTAGTTTTCTGATTACTTCTGGGAAAAGTTCCTCTGAAAAAGTAAAAATATATAGGGGGTTCTATTAAAAAAAATTGATTGTGTCGTTTTGTCACATTTTACAACACTTGTTTTCTGAGGTAAACCTTTTTTTCTGAAGTTTACTACATTTTGGGAACATTTTATTTCATAAACGTAACATTAATTTTGAGCTCAACTATCATTACAAATAATCCTTCTAGTCTAGCTGTGCATTAAGCGGCCCACAGACGAGCGACTTGCTTGGCAATCAAGTTTTAAACCTGTTGCCACAGACTGAATGAGGAGAACAACCTGAATGTCATCATTAGAACCGAAGTTGAAGGACTAGCGTTCATTAGAGTAAGTTTCAGTAGAAAATAGGAAGAATAGAAACAATTTGTTTAGAAAAATGGCTATTTTTTTCTATAGCATATTTTCATATTATTGTTCCTTTTTGTAAGTGTCCAAATTAGAATAACCTTAAATCCAAAAGATTCTCCTAGGCCAATCTGTTTTTATTTATGTTTTTAAAAATAGTTTGTCCAGTAAGAGCGTGATCTCTATATTTCCTGACCATTGGAGCACACCTGTTTACTTTTTTTTAACTGAGTGTAGAAGGAGTCTTTGTTGAATACAGGAAAAAATAAACAACAAAAACAACAAACAATTATCAAACACAAAAACACAAATCGATTAAAGTAACCTCTCAAGACAACTAATCTTTTCAACTTAGTTGACAACAGGGATGCCAACATTAGCCATCGCCCGAAAAATTCAAGATGTTTGATTTCATCCACCTTCAACCTTCAACTCGCCCATAGACTATTAACATCTCCCTCAACATGGCAAGTTAACATGTTTGCGAACCAAATTGCTCGCCTATGGGCCGCTTTATAAGTACGAAAGCATAGACTTAAAACTCGCTTAAGACATTCTCCAGTCCGGAATGGCTAGGATGACTCGTTGCATGGGAAATATTTAGTATGTTAGCCGTAAGAAGCTATTAAATAAACTCGTTTAATCCGCCCGCGAGCCAAGAGAAATTTTACCTAAGAAACGACGACGCGAGATACGAGCCCCAGTGTTTAGTTTCGTTTCTGAATTTGTCTTTTAGTCGTTAAAGTCGAAATCGTACACGGTATTGATTTGATCCGTGCAACGATGGAATCTAGGGCAGTTTCGAACGCTATAGAGTTAAGTGAGTTAACATCACATTGTGTCTAGCGCGTCCAAAATAAAGTTTGATCGTTTAAAAAAATAGACTAATCATCAATGATTAGCTTCAAACTGAGGTGGAATGGGCAGTTGTTTATGTAAGAGGAAAATATGCCACGGAAGGAAATAGCCGAATTTAGCTGTTTAGTCGTAGTACGTTAGTAATAGGTGAGATAACTAAGAAATCCAAAAATGTTGATTCCATGTCGATTCCAAACCTAGTTTGGACTTTGAGATTCGATTTTTTGTTCGAATACTACACACAAACACAAGTATTGTTTGTGTGTGGTACTAACTGATTTGAACAGATAATGGTTCATTTGAAAGGTCTCAATATCCAGATAGATATTTCTCTGATTTTTAAAGTGCAGTATTACCAATTTTAGATTAATCGAAACTTCGGCAACGATACTTAACTTGTGTAGACATTGTACGAGTTTGTTTCATTGATTTGTACTTAAATAAAGCTTACGAAAAAATTTTGATAATTGGGTTAGAAATAGTCAATTTTTGGAATAAAAATCTAGTCTAGTTCGAAATTCGAGAAAGCATTTTTTTCCTTTTTAGATATCGACCGTTGAAATCGAACAATGGAAATCAACATCACAATGAGAGGTCGCGTCTCTCGTTTTGGAAAACCAAACTGAAAATCTAAATTCAAATACGCGCACGTATAACTTATAGTTCTTTTGAACAAATCTGCAGTCGGATTGGCGATTTTTTTCCCGTAACAGGAAAACTTCCTCTATATCTTGATATACGCACATTGTATACACTTAACAGAATGCCGTCATGACTTCATAATCTCTTGACATTTGGTAGCTACTGAATGAAGGCACAATGTAAAGTATATACTGAGAAAGCAGCAACCCTGCTTTAAATTAATATATGGATCATTCCACCAAATAAAGTTATTTTTACGGGGCGACCCCCGCAGATTTTATTCAAACTTTGTGTAACTGTTCTCTATAATGAAAAACAAATTCCCTGAAAATTTCAGCCCTTAATATACACCC